>CP139506.1:433448326-434048326 GCA_021014915.2 Artemisia tridentata subsp. tridentata | reverse complement strand
CAATTCTCAATGTCTTCTAGATTTAAATAGGTTTCAAAACCTAGGTGGTGCAAAGCATAAGCTTTCGATTTTCAAAAATGATATCAACAGGATCTAACCAAAAGCAAGGCACGAATCAGAGTGATGCGGAAGCAATGATACCTAAACAAACGCCTTATAGCCTACCCATTCCTCACTGGTCAAAACTTACGTTCCTATAGGGAAATCTTAAAGCAAATTTTTCAAAGGTTGTCTTACGAGCGCCTACAGGGAAAAACTTAGTGGTCCTAACTTACACAGGCCAAGGGTAAATGTATTACGAATCGCAGCCTGTCTCTCTGATACCATAATTGTAACACCCCAACCCGGCAAGGGTAGAAGTATCACATTAATGGTTTCATATCAGATCAAAACACAGCATACATTCAATAGTAATACAAGGATTCTCAAAGGTTACAAATGAAATACTGAATACACAAGGCTACAAAGGAACAAAAGCTAAATACTAAGTCTGCAAATGCAAATCCTTCTAATAACTTCTACTTCAGAATAACTATCAAGGTCTTCTAAGTCCAAAAGTCTCTTCACTCATACCCAGCTTCCAACTAAAACCTGCCGCAGGAAAAGAAACGCGGCTGAGCTTAAAAAGCCCAGTGAACAGATATATAATAAACAGAAACGAAAGCAAATGAAACGAAAATGTATGGTTTAGTGCATTGGGATATATAAGTCATAGGCAAAGAATATAAATAAGAATGAAATGAAAAGAAAAGGGAATAAGAGGGTCAGTAATCCTCCACGAGCCCGAACAAATCAAATATAGTAACCATGTCTTCATAATCATATAGAGGGGAGACCTCTTATATAACCAGATACTATGAGGGGTGTCCTCATTCTTCCAATTGGAGTAGCTAACTCCCGAACTTGTGAAAGACGTGGATTGCACCCAACATCAGTCATCGAACAATATAAAATATCAAATCATGTTAACTTCACTAATACAAACACGAACCTAGGATGCATCCATACACCCCCCCGAACAATAATATAGGCCAATAATAAATATAATGTGCATGCAACGAACAATATGGGGACGGTGTGTAACATCACTCGAACACACTGGAGTCATGCCATTGGTGCATCAATGACACAGCCACGTTACCTTCATGGCTAGGAAACGAACTTGGCTCGGGTATCAAATTGAAGGGTCAAAGTCAAAGGTCTAAATCACAGCAAAGGTCCAAATAGTCTAAGTCCAAATATCAAAGGTTCATGGCAAAGGGTTCATCATCGAAGGTTCATAATCAAATGGTTCATTTAAAGTAATCTTTATCAATTGATTTTATAAAAATGACCTTTAATAACGGTTTTCACAAAAGTAGTCTTGAAAAGTAGTTTTCACAAAAGCTTAGTCAAATTCTAAATAAAAGTGGTATCGCATATTTCATAAACATCATCTTTAAAAATAAATTTTCCTCAAAACGTTTCCATAATATAATTGAAAAGGTTTTCACATCTAATTACCAAAATCAAATGAACCCTCGAAGTATCAAGTGATTCGAATACTAATATCACAAGGTAACGAACGAATATCAAAGGAATCATTATAGAAGCTCAAAGCGAAAGGGTCCTATCGAACATCAAAGTCCACAATGAATCAAACAAATGAACCAAAGTGTAGGGGAACATAGCAATGGCTTGGGAAATCCTAACGAGTCAAAATCAGAAGTCAAGAGAACGAAGGCACCTTACTGAGAAGGGCAGAATATCTGTACCTTATTAGCAGAACAAAAGGATAGCAAATGACAAGGATCAAATTACTCCTTCCTCGAACCTAAGGGAGTAGAAGACAGAATGACAAGTGGTTTTTAGTTATCTTTCCATTTTAAGTAACTTTCCTTGTTAGGTAACTTTCCTTATTTAGCAGGTTTCCCGAATTAGCAAGTTTCCATAATTAGCAGATTTCCATAATTAGAAAGATTATAATATCACCAATTTAGGTTAAGTCATTAATCAAGCCTTATTATGGGATTAAGGTATATTTTAGCAAGTTACAAAAGTCTAGGGTTATTTATGACAAGTTTCTATAAATTAGGGTTTCAAATGTAAATATATCAAAGTTAAGGGTTTTAAATGAAACTATTACAAATTACCAGTTTAAAACACATAATGGATTCAGAATCACACTTTAGTCCTTTAAGTTCCATTATTTACAATTTAACCCTTACTATATTCATAATAACATCACAAGCCCTTATATTTACTAAATTACAGAATATACCCTCATAGTTATGCATGGTACGATTTAAACCTCCATGTTTCACATATTTACATAATTAGTCCATTTAGTTCTAAAAAACCACAATTTACATCTTTACTTTATTATAATTACACATTAGACCCATAAATACCCAAAGTTACATATTATTTCCCTAATAATATTATTTACTCAAAATAATCATAAGTTTCCTAAATTTACACTTTTAGTCCCTCTAGTTAATTAAATTACAATTCGAACCATATATTAACAATTAAATCATTATCTTGCAAATTTTACACATAAGGACCTCATCTTATAATTTTTACACCTTTGTACTGACCTAATTAACATTATAAAAATAGCTCTTAAGTTTCAAAGTTGGCAAAACACACCCTTCTTATTTTATTCTCAATTCGTATAACACTTTTAATATGCAAAAACAAACCCTAGCTCATCCAATCATCAACCAATCATGACCTCATCATTAATGTGCAATTAATGTTCAGATTCAAGCACCAAACCCTAACCCTAAATCATTCTAGGGTTTCCTTTTTATTTTCTTTTATTCGATATACATAATCTGATTACAAAATAACTAGCCATGATCAATCTAAGATTCTATAATTCATTCAAGCATTTTTCCCAGATCATATAATTCGTATAAAGTCCAAAATAAATAATTACAACCCCTGGAAAAATCGTATAGCTTGTTATGGATTTTTAATACGTTTTTGCTCTCAAAAATCATTACGATCTATCTATCTAGCATGGTTCGAGTTATATATTTTATTTAGATTTTATATGATCCTAAGAACATAAGAAAAATACTACATGCAAGATCGAACATGTACAAGGGATAATAGGAATTTATACCTCTCGTTAAGCTTAATTCGACAAAACAAATCACTAGCGATCAAACGAACGAATCCCACAACCTCCAAACAATTTTCTAAGCTTCCTCACACGTTGTAGAACACCAGAAAAATAGCCACGAATTTTCTCTAGATCGTACGAAGGCTGGTCGAATTTTTGTTTAGGTTTTTAGGGTTTCGGTATATGTTTTATATATATAATAAATAAGAAAACGTGTATATATGATAAGGGATCATATTTTTCGGCCCAAGAAAGTATATTTAAGCTCAAATACTGATTTTGATAATTTCCTAATTTTATTTGCATTTATCTTGTATTTTATATAATTTAATTTGAATTAATAATAATAATAATACACAAAATTAATTAAACCGGCCTAAATATTTATTTCGTATAAATATAAATTTTTGTACACTTCAAAATGTTTAATTGTAGACATAAAAATTACTTCGCTTCATATCTTGCTCAATCCCGAAGGTTTGGGATTTATTTGGTACTTTAAATGCTTATTAATCAAATTTTAAAATTATAGGGGCAAATTGGTCTTTTTGAATGTTTTTGATTTTTTGGGTATTACACCCCTTCTCAGTAGAGTAGTGCTGCCCTACCGAGGATTCAGGACCCTGTACTCCCTCCGGCATAGCTTGTGATTTGGCAATGCCTTCATCGGGATGTGAGAGGGTGAAGGTTCCTAACCCCACTGACTTATGTATGTCAGTAGTGCCATGAAGAAGGGTTTTGCCCGTGGATACTGAGGATGATTTCTCAGTACCCTCCATTAGCGTTTGTTTTAATGTCAAGAGGGTCTCAATGATAGGTGTCTCTGAGGTCTTGGCCGTTTGCCCTTCTTTAGGCTCTGAGACAGAAGATCCAAGGGCGAGTGGCGTGGGTTTCACCACCTTCTTGGTCCCTACCTTCTTTTTCTTCTTCTCCTGCTTTGTAAGAGAAGGAATGGGTGAGATTTTCTTTTCCCCCTGAATAACTACCAACATATAGTCGGTTAGGGGTACTGGTTTTACCTCAGTAAGGTCTCTAGAATAGTTGGCTTTATGTGAGACGTTAGGTTTTGATCCTTGAACGTCAGGCCTAACATAGTCAGAGCCTAGTAAGTCCTGAAGCACACAGGAAATGAACCTAGGGTAAGACATGTGTCTTTGCCTAGATTTTACTGAGAGCTTGGCTACGAGGTCACGGAAGATTATTCCTCCGATGTCAATCTTTTTACCCTCCAGGAGGCTGAACACAATCATTTGTTGTGATGTGTTCAATTGCTCAGTGGAGGATTTATTACCTCCAAGGACCTGAATGACAAAGGTTATCAGGATCCTCCAGGCTGGGGGAAACCAAGTCTTAATTATTAGTGCCTTGGCCAATAATGTACCTGGGGCCACATCAGGTTGTTTGGGGTCATGTGGCCCTAGAAAAAGCAATTCTGCCTTAACTTCTTGGTCAGTGGGGTTGGGCTCAAAATTCTTAGTGAAATCAAGGCCAGTGGCTTTGATGAAGGTTGGGTAATCAAGGGAGAGGGTCCTTCTCCCATTCATCACTGAGAAAGTGATTATTGAGTCCTTGGTATCCTCAGGGCTTGTTGCTACAAAAGTACACCAGAATTCCCTCAGGTAGTCATGATATATGACAGAGGGGGTTTTTGTAAATGTCGTAGCAAGAAAGCAGTTTTGAAGGTATTTAACCACATTCTTGTACGCCCAAAATTGTTCGAGGTAGGCAAAGTTTCCTACGACGTTATTCTTGGTCATGTCTACGCCCTCGATGAGGATTTCCACATTTGGGGCGTATGTGATAGCTTTATAAGTAGCCATTTTTGTTGGGAGGTCTTGGGTTTGCAAGAACAAAACTGGTCTGGGTTTCTAAAGTTGATAAACACACACACAAAGGTTTTGGAAGAAAAAGGGCAAGAATTTTCTTAAGATTTTCTAAAAAACATGTGTGTGTTATTTGTTTTAGGGTTATTTATAGGGAAATGAAGTGGAGGGTGTTTTGGGCATTAAGCGGTTTTAATTTCTCAAAAGAGATTTTTGAAAACCGTTTTGTATAAAACGTTTGAGATCCGCATTTAATGCTCAACCACTCCACTTTCCCGATTTTGCGCAACTGTCGAGGTGAACAGTTGTGCCGTCTACAAAAAGTGTGATTTGCAGACATTTCATCATCACATATATTTCTATGTGAGAGAAGAGGCATTAAATGCCAAGTGGGTATGTGGGGGCCCAGAGGTGGATGCCAGAAGGCAAAAGAACAAATATTCTTATATTAAATAAGAAATTAGTTACCAACCTCGGACATTTACTAACTAGATACTTAGAGCATTTAAGTTAGCATTGAATGTCATTTTGAGGGCCCTGAATGACTTTTCATTCAGTGAGGGGTTCAGGGAAGGTGATTCAGTGATCTTTTTCACTGAGGAACACGTTAAGTTAGGGACCTGGGGTTTTCAGCTTTTACACTTAATTGGATGGATTCAATCAGTGGACTGAATCTCAATATCCAACATTCCTAATTCAGCTTTCAGTCTTGTGAAAGTTGGTTCATCTAATGGTTTGGTGAATATATCAGCTAGCTGATATTCAGTAGGAATGAAGTGTAATTCAATGTCACCATTCATGACATGGTCCCTGATGAAGTGATATCTAATATCAATGTGTTTTGTTCTCTGATGAAGAACAGGGTTGTTTGAGATGGAAATTGCACTTGTGTTATCACAAAAGATGGGAACCATCTTATACTGAATTCCATAGTCACTGAGTTGACTTTTCATCCAGAGTACATTTGCACAACAACTTGCTGCAACAACATATTCAGCTTCAGGTGAGGACATGACAACTGATTTTTGCTTCTTAGCACTCCAACAGACTAGTTTTCCACCAAGGATTTGGCAGGAGCCTGAGGTGCTTTTCCTGTCCATGTTGCATCCAGCATAGTCAGAGTCTGACTATCCTTTGAGATCAAAGCCTGAACATTTCAAAATTTGATCCATGCTAAATATAAATATAAATATTATCAGACGGATATGCGTGATACGCGGGAAATGACAAATCAACCCCTTAGGAAAAAGGTTAACATACAAAACCAGTGAACACAATATGAGATACTGGGCAAGTGATTACCCAGGTCGTGTCCCAGCGAGGTGTGAATCGATGATTTCGTTATCGGTTTGGAATTAAAGTGCTTGAAGGATGGATTAGGATTTTTTTTCTATTTTTAATATCCTAAATGAGAAATTAAAAGCAAATGTTCAAAGAAATTGGAATAAAAACCAAATTACGTTAAAAACGTTAACCGGGAATTCCAAAAACGAGTTTAAAAACTAAAATCTTTAAAAATAACTCCTACAAGTGAAAATTTATTTTTCCTAAGTCCTAAATGATAATAGAAAATTTAAAAAAAAAAAGAGTTATATTTTTTTAAATTTTATATTTTTTATTATGAATTAAAAACAGAATTTAAAAGAAAAATTAATTAAAAATACTAAATGAAAATGCAAAAATCTGAAAAATTCCAGGGAACTACTTAATGATAATCAGAATCTATGAAAAATAAGAATGGGTTAACTTTTTCTGAATAAGCAGTTAATAAGCAAACTGAGAAAATAGGCTAAAGTGAAAAAGCTTGGTTAAATAAAAAAAATGTTGCAAAGGATAACTGAAAAAGACCCAAGGGCGTATGGTTTGTGTGTGGTGTGTTGTGTGTTTAAACGAGAGGTCAGGGGTTCGAACCCCTTTTTGCACAAATTTGTTTTTATTTTCTTTTTGGATTTTTTTGATTGAAACTCAATAAGCACAAACCAATAAGCAACTTTAATAACTACAACTTATTTTAAAAACCACAAATAAGCACAGAAATAAGCCAAAGATTGATCAGTTTGCTTTTTTTTTAAGGAAATGAGCTAAGGCTTACAAACAAAAAGGGCTGTTAAGCCACAAATAAGCTAAAGCAGAAATACAAAAGCTAAGAACTGAAAATAAGCTAAAAATGGAATAAAGCACCTGAATAAGCTACAAGGACTAGCCAATAAGCACTCAACAAATCCCAAAAAGCAATAATAAGGACTGATGCACAGGGGCAACTCAGTCCCACCAAGGCAAGTTTGGGCTTATTTTTTAGCACCTATATGACAACTAAATACCCCAAAAGCTGAAAACTCTTAAAGATCACCTACCAAGGATCAGATAGGACCAAAAAGCAGACCATTAAAAGCTTATTCTCAACTTATAAATAAGCTGAGAAAAGGGGTGAGTGGGACTGAAGTCTGCTGAATGACTGTGATCAGTGATCACCAAAAATGATGTCCACTAGCCACAATTCACATTTATACTCAACCAACTCTTGGATTACTACTTAAATGACTCAAAGGGACTCAGACATATAGGAAGAAAGATCAAAAAGAGCTTATGGCTAATATTAGCTTATTTGATCAGTTCTATGCCTAGGATTATCACAGTCTACTCAAAACCATCAAAGCAATCCAATTAACTCTAAAAATCATACAAACAGCTTATTCTAACCAAGTTAAGCTAGATTGAAGTTGGCAAAGTGCTGAGCTATTTTTGACCCTAAAATGGCTTATGCCAAACAGTCCTTTAAGGGACTGTTTTGGTAATTTTGAACACAAATCACCAAGATAAGCTATGGAACTTATTAACTATTGATGATCTAACTTACTTGAATCCTAATTAACAACTTTCAAAAGCCAAAAAGCACTCAAACAAGCTGAGTGCTTATTTGACTATTTTTGGACTTTTTAGCTTTTAAAAACAAAAATAAGGTTTGAACACTTAAAGTCTAAAAGATAGCCATAACTGAGATCAAATAAGCCATGATTACTCAAATAAGCACTGAGAACACAAAAATAAGCAGAGAATAAGCAGTTGCTACAGTGACTGAATAAATAAGAGAAATAAGCTAAAAAATGAACTTACTTGGGACCCTAGCTAAACAAGGGCACCCAAAAGGGCAGCTACAAGCTCCTAGCTTATCTCAGATAAGCTAGGTAAAGTCCATCTTGCCCAATCCATTTCAGGCAACTTCCAAAATGCTCTAATTGACCCATCTTGACTTTCTGTTGACTTTTTGTAATTCTTGGAGTTAGAACAATACTTAACACTGATAAGCTCACAAAAGCTTTGATAAGCTTATATGAGCTTATTTAAACAATAAGGAAACCTTTTAATCACCAATGTACTTAATTTAGAATTAACAGTAGGATCTTAAAAACTTGAATTTTCATTAATCATTGAAATCAGTACAATACTAATGAGATTGATAACAAATGATCTTAAACAAACTTAATTTGATTATTGAAAACTGAAATTGCTACTAAATAAGAACTTAACTAAGAATACGACTAAACTAAAAATTCTACCTCCCAAATTTGGCTACAAAAGGGCCTATTTATACTAAAAAGATGCTGGGAATATCCTCTTGTCCTCTTCTGAACCTTTCTGAACCGTTAGATTAGCTCCATTTCAATCCTGACCTTTAATCACCAATTTGGCGGGGAAAATGTGATAGTGGGATTTCTTAGCAGGACAATGGTTCACGTAAAGCTTGTACTTGGGAAAAGCTCATTGGAGGAGGGGGGAGGTGGAGTGTATAGGTGAAGAGGTAGGGTGTGGGGGATGTCAGGGAAAGCATGGGGGGGGTGGTTTCTGGTTTTGAGTTTGGCGGCAAAGATGGTTTGGGAAGGCGGATTTGACCAAAGTCAAATCTGGGTTTGGTTAACTAACGAGGTTGGGTAATTTGGGCTTTTGTAGAGTGGGCTTGGGATTTAGCTGGGTTAAGATTGGGATTGGGTTTTTTTATTTAAAGGATAAAAAAGGGTGGTTAGTTTAGGATTAAATTTGGAATTGGTTTTAAGTTAAGGGACCAAAATTGCCATTTTGATTTTCTTTGAAGGTTAACTTTGACACTTGAGCAATTTCTCGGTCCAAACTTGAAAATTTCTTCCCCAGCTTCGGCTTTTGAACTTTTTCCAATCTTGCTCGGTTTTGTCCGTTTTTGCCCCGTTTTCAATCCTTTTGTGCCTGAAACAAATAAAACACAAACCAAGGATATCTGCAGTATAATTTGGGTGTTTTTGGTCATTTTTGTGTCTTTTATGGGTATAAAATGATGAGTATTTACACACTCATCAATCCCCCACACTAAACTATTGCTAGTCCCTAGCAATCCGATCATGTGAAGTAATGAAAGGATCAAAAGAAAATACCAAGCATACCCCGTTTTTACTTTTTATTTGATGCAAGAAATTTAAACTAGAACAAAAATAGATAACAAGCTTGATTTCCAAAAATGGTATCATGGAACGGGATTCACACAAAATGGGTGTCTCCAGGGAATTGAAATCGTCATCCTCTTTTTTATACTCCCAACTAAGCTTAAACTCAATGTGCAAATGCTTTTGTAAAATACTAACACTACTTATACTAATAATCTATGTAAGCCGAAACTTAACTTTTCACTCCCACAATTTATTCAAGTTAGGTGACTGTGCTTGATTTTCAAAATTTTGATCACAAAAATCGACGTTTTTATAAGATTTTGACTAATACTAGTTGAAAGATAGATTTAAAATTTACAACAAGCAAGTTTCAAAACTTTATTCAACACATAAAAAATTATTGCATTTTGCAATATCATTTCATTTTCTTTTCTTTTCATTTTCTCTCTCTACATTTTTTTTTACTATTTTATTATTATTTTTTTTTTACTTGAGCAACATAAACTACCGGAGTTTCACGGGAACCAAGACCTTATACCTTCCAGAATAAAGGATCCAAGGGCCGTTACAACGGAGAGTTCCAAGACTCTAAACATTCCTGAAATGAGGATCCAAGGGTGTTAGACCAAGACCTCACACATTCCTGAATTAGAGGTCCAAGGACCGGTGTAAGAGGGTAGCCAAGACCTAAACGCCTTTCGAAAATAAGGATCCAAGGGCTGATCTTGAACCGTTGCTTTTTAGCACATACATTTATTACTTAACTTTTGCAACTTTCAAGCAACGTCTCACTTTCATTTTGCATTATTATGACATATGCTTGTTCCGAAGTTTAAATAAAGCTTTGAACTAGTATTTTTCAAAATCGTAAAAAAAATGATTTTGTGTGTTCAAATGTTTGAAAATAAGCACTTATTAAGTCAGATTAGTTATCTCCTGGGAGGAAAAGCCATAGATTACTTATATAAGCTCTAAAGAAAACCAACTATTCTACGCTTAGCATTTTCATTTGCACATATCGTAAAACCTTAGTCTAATCGTTAAGGAAGCAGCCAGATCAACACTCTGGCAGAGTCGGGATTCCCTTTGTTCTAACCTAATCAAGACTAAATTTTATTATTATTATTTTTTTTCCTTTCTTTTTTTTGGTGCAAAGCACTTATTTTTCATGCAATTTCTTATTTAAAAAAAAAATTAAAATTTTGGCTAAAACGGGGGTACTAGGGCACTAGAAGGTACATATGTGACAAAAATTGCTAGAATTCCCCCCCCCCCCCCCATACTTAGAATTGAATATTACCCTCAATATTCAAAGTACCGGCTATTATGCCGACACTTAGAACGTAAAAAGGTAATACTAATAGCCAAGTGTGGAACAGAAATCTCTCTTTTTCACAAACAGGATTAAAAAGATATCCCTAGATAATCGTTAGCAAAAAGATCGGATATTGGGCGGCTGGATTGAAAACAGGCGCATCAATCATCACGATCTAAGGGAAACCTGCAAACAAGAGCAAACAACACACAAAACAAAGCACAGTAGAGGAATCCCCCCACACTTAGTGTCAGAAAATAGAAAGAAGTCAGAAACATGGGTTGTCACCCATGTGGTGCTAATGTTTTTGTTCATGGGGAAGCAAGTGGAAGAAACAATCTCCATCGGACTTTCATTCAATGTGTTTGGATAAACATTTGAACATCAGAAAGTTCCACACCGACGAGATACCCACGGTATTTTAATAGTAGAAACTATAAGGGATGATACCGGGGTCAAAGATAGTGTCCTCATTCCCGTAGGAGAAAAGGGAAAGAGAAATCACACCATATGTGAGGAATGGAAGAAAGATTTTTATAACAATTAAGATCGATTCTTCATCCTCAAAAGCAGATTGTTCAAAAGTCTCGGGAGGGAGGGCTGGGGTGATTTTATCAACAAGCACATTCTTATGATTACGTACACTGATGAACTCAAATAAGTACATTTTATTACTATCATTTATCCTACTAATTTGACTTGTTTTACTATATTATGTATGAGGATTGATACTTAATCGTTTACTTTTGTAATTCTCAGTTGAAAACAAGCATTTGGTGAAACTTGGCGATTTTGGACTAATAATGGAGCAAAACATGCATAAAGTGAAGAGTCTGCTTAAATGGACAAGATCAAGACTAATCTGCTCCAGATGCGCCGCATCTCACTCATGACATGCGCCGCATCTCTATCAAGATATCACCAGATACGATCCAAGATACAAGAGGACATGCGCCGCATCTATAAAGGCAGTTACGCCGCATCTTCTGGCGGTGTACGAATATTCCTGAATATTATAATCTTGGACCCCACGCGAAGTTAAGTCAATGCGCCGCATCTACTTAATAGATGCGCCGCATCTTCCCTCAGACAGAAACTATAAATACCCCGTAGACCAGACGAATTAAGAGATCCGAATTTTATACCCTAAAGACCGAACAGAAGAGAAGGACGAATTCAGTCAAGAAGGCAGCACAAGACACACCCAAATCGAAGATACAAGAGCTGTAAGAAGGTGCTGCATATGTTTAATTCATTAAGTAGTTTTGTTTTATTGTGTTAGCAATCTTTAATTCATCAGGATTGGTGGCTTGTGTAATGTGACAACGGAAAGATTGCACTCCCTTTAATACTTGCTTTCCCATCAATTAAAGTTTATATGTTGATGTCTTTGGTTACTACTTATTAGTGCATTGATAACCTCTGTGTTTATTAGTGGCTTGCGGGCACCCGACTGCGGGACAAGGTGTGGCTCCCACGGTTGTTTCTAAATTGATCACTTAGGAATAACTTTTAGACATAAGTAATCATTAAGGGTTTACTCGCCGATAAGAATAGGACCAACGAGAAAGGGTTAATTACATACACTTCATATAAAGCTATCAATAAAACAAGTGACAATCTACTTAATTATAAGGACAGCCCTCTTATTGTCTCAAGTATCTATCTGTGTACGTGTGTGCTACTTGCTGAATTCGTGCCTATTAGTTTATTTTATTATTTTATTGCAAACAACAAATCGTGCCAGTCTCTCAGGCTGAAACCCCTTGCGTTAGGATATTAAAATACTGATTAGATTAACGAGATTATACGTTCCACTCTTAGTGATCGACACTCTGCTTACCACTATATTCATACTGACCGGGTACACTGCTCGTTAAGTGTGTGTGTTATTGATAAGTCGGCTAAATATAAATTTAAAGCTTGAATTCTAAACGTGTTAAAACTATACTACAACATACGCACGCATCAAGTTTTTGGCGCTGCTGCCGGGGAGTGAATTGTTATTTTCTGTTAATTTGATTAGTATTTTAATTAGGTTTTTCTTTTTATTAGATTAATTGCATCATTGTATTATTTTGCATATTTGTTGTATTGTGTGCTATTTGTTTTCTTTTATTTTTGTGTGTTTAATTTTTTGTTCGTGTGTTTCTATTTGTTTTTTTTTTTTTTTTCGTATTTTTGTGTGATCTGCTATCGTTGTACTGTGCTAAATCAAACGATACGGCGCATCTGATCTCTCAGATACGGCGTATTGCGTTTAATTTTTATAAAATACAACGCGTTTAATTAATTCGATACGACGCATCTTTTCCCCAAGATACGGCGTATCTGTTTTTAATAAGAAAATTTTTTCTAAGCGATAAAGTAATACGACGCATCTGCTTTTGCGGATACGGCGTATCTATTTTTGATAAAATTTTTTCTAAACGTTAACGCCATACGACGCATCTGCTTTCGTAGATACGGCGTATCTATTATTTGAATTAAAAACAGTTTGCGAATTATTAAACAGATACGGCGTATCGATCTCTGTCGATACGGCGCATCTTACTGAATCAAAAATCTTGTATTTTTGAAACGTAACGAAAATACGGCGCATTAACTTTCGTTAATACGACGCATTTAATTTTAATTAGATAAGTTGATTTTTGATTAATTAATTCGATACGGCGCATTCATATATTCTAAGCGGCGTATCTATTATCTGAATAAAGTCTGATTAAATTTTAACGTATTAAGATACGGCGTATCCAACTTTTTGGATACGGCGCATCGTCTGCAGATATCAGTAACTTTAATTTCTTCGTATTCCGTTTTCGTTGTTAATTATCTGATATACTACTTTCTCGAGCATACCCTACTGATTGTTTTGTGTTGATTTCAGGAAGTGCATGACCAGGAGTTCGACGAAGAACTTGATTCAACCATTCGAAGATCCTGAACGAGCCTTACATTCGCTTAAAAGGCTTTTCAACACAAGAAGCTTTGATCTTTCAAGTTCACTCGAGCTTGATTACTTTTCTGAAGAAAAAGAGGAAGTTGAAACAGAAACAATGGGCGAAAAACACTACTATGGAGGAATACATGAACAGCACCCGTGCTGATTACACTTCAGGAGTTGCTAGACCTAAGTTTGATGACAAGTCAAAATTTGAGTTGAAGGGACAATTTCTCAAAGAGCTCAGAGAGAATGCTTTCAGTGGGACGGAACAAGAGGATGCTAATGAGCATGTTGAAAAGGTCCTGGAGATTGCAGATTTGTTTACTACAGAAAGTGTCAATACCGATCAACTCATGCTAAGAATCTTCCCAATCTCACTTAAAGGAGCTGCTAACAAGTGGCTAAGGAATGAACCTGCTAGTTCAATCACTACATGGGAAGGTTTGAAGAGCAAATTCCTGAAGAGATATTGTCCACCTGCTAAGACTGCTAAAAAGATGGAGGCCATCAATAGTTTCAAGCAAGAGCCTGATGAAACTCTTTATCAAGCTTGGGAACGGTTTAAAGATTTATTGATTAAATGTCCTCAACACTATCTAACCCCTATGCAGGAAATAATATTGTTTTATCAGGGACTGGACGTGCCAACTAGACAGATTTTGGATGCTAAGGGAGCCGTACCTCAAATGAGTGCAACTAATGCTAGGAAAGCCATCCAAGAAGCTGCTGATCATTCTCAGAAATGGCACGATGGGACCTCTACTAGATCTAAGAGCAGCACTAATTTTGACGGGATCGCTGCTATTCAAGCTCAATTGGATAAAATTAGTAGAGAGATGAAGAAGCGAGATGAAAGAGCATATGCTGCCCAAGTTGGATGTGAAAAGTGCGAAGGACCTCACTACACTAAAGATTGTCCGAACAAGAATGAAAGTGAGACGTTTGAAGAAGCATATTACACCCAGTTTGGACAACCATTCCGACCTTCAGGAAGATTTAGGGAAGCTAGTCCGGGATTCTATCAAAAGAACAACTTCAATCCCGCTTATCAAGAGAGGAGGCAGACTTTAGATGATACTTTAAAGCAAATTATGGCCGATGCTGCTAAAAGACATGAAGAGAATACTGCTATGATCAAAGAAATCCGAGCTTCAACGGACACTACTACAAGAAATCAAGGAGCTTCGATCAAGGCTTTGGAACAACAAATTGGTCAAATGAGCAAAGTTCTTCAGGAAAGGGGATATGGAAGTTTACCAAGCTCAACCGAAACCAACCCGAGAGATCATGTCAAGGCCATAAGCACCACTGAAGAAGTCACTCCTTACTTGCCTAGAAGATCGATGAATGGTGATGATGGTGCAAGACCCAAATTTTTCTTTAATTCTTCAATCAGCTTAAGGAGACTACTAAAAGAGAAGACAAAGATTGAAGAGGAGATCAAGGCAACAATGAAAGAAGAGAGCTCTGCAACCGACTCAAATGCCTTGCCTCATAAAGAAAAAGACCCAGGAAGTTTTACTTTGCCTTGTTCAATTAATAATATATCTTTCAATAATGTGTTAGCTGACTTAGGAGCTAGTGTTAATGTTATGCCTCTTAAGACATTCACTACCCTAGGACTAGGAAAATTAGCACCAACTAAATTACTTATTGAATTGGCTGATAAAACGGTAAAACGACCTGAAGGGATTGCTAATAATGTGCTAGTTAAGATTGAGCAGTTTATTTTTCCCGTAGACTTTATTATACTAGATATGCCCGAGGATATTAAGATCCCTTTAATCCTCGGTCGACCTTTCTTGTCTACTGCCCATGCTAAGATTGATGTGTTTAAGAGAAAAAATTTCATTAAGGGTAGGGAATAATAAACTAGTCTATATGTGCCAAGATCCGGTTAAAAGCATAATTAGAGGTGTTTACATGCTAGGATTAAGAGAGCGTATGGACCTCGATCTTGAAGCTAGACTTATGGGAGAAACATTGATTCAAAACAACTCAACTAATCCAAATCATGAAAACTTTGAGGAATTCATTGACCTTAATGTACCTACCGAACTTAGACGCGATGTTGTTAGTGATTCTGATGATGAGTGGTATGATTGTGTAGTAATTAATAAACGTAGGAGAATAGTTGAGAAAACAAATTTGAACAATGATGTGTTTATTGAACTACCACCCCACCTTGCTTATTTATGCTTATATGATAATAAGAATTTCCCGTCTATCATTTTGTCATCTCTGCCCGAAAGGGACAGGACTTTGTTTATACAGATATTGAAGAAGAACGGCGTGGAAATTAAGGACGAGCAAGGAGTGTTCAATATTACTGAATTGGCGATGAAGGAGCGCGATGTTTCCGACTCCTTCAATGATCGATATTAAAGAGCTGAACGTGAGTCTAACTTGAAGACTCTGGAATAAAGACAAGTGCTGGCCGGGAGACAACCCGGAGAATTTTTATTCTGTTTTTGTGTCGAGTCAGTCAGACCCGCATGAAGATACGGCGCATCTCATTCCTGAGATGCGACGCATCTCCTGCAATGGTCATATCTTATTTTATTTTTCTGCATTTTTATTTTTGACTTTAAAACTATTTATCAGTTTATTTTAATGCGGCGCATCCCTGGTTAAGGATGCGGCGCATCTTTATTCTGATCCGTATTAATTCCAGGCTCGATACGGCGTATCTTCTTCAATAAGATACGGCGCATCGACTGACCTGATGATTTCCAGTTTTAATTTTTATTTTTATTTTTATCTAACTACTAATGTATTATGCAAGTGTGAACCTTTCTTATCTTAGGTGTGTTTTTAAATGTTGGTGGTATTATAGTTTCCTGGATTTCCTGTGGATACATCAAGTATGAAGCTTTAAAGTTCCAATCCACAAGAAGTTGATTTTTGCTCTTATCAAATGGAGGATCATACCGAGCAAATCTCAGGGGAGTTTTTCTGTTCTAATTCTTTTCTTTTCCAGTTTTTAACCTTTTATACAAACAACGAGGACGTTGTTTAACTTAAGTGGGGGGATAGGAGAATTAGAACACTTAACATTTACTTGTCCTAAACTTTTTCAAAAATTATGCTTAAAATGTGCTTAATATATCAAAATCAAAATTTTTTAGCATGTTTTTGTTTAAGATCTAAGTTGCATAGCTGCACACATGACGTTATTTTCAAAAATTGTGATTTTTCAAAATTCACAAATCTATGAGTGTGCCGGTGACTTGTAGACTTTAGAACTTGGCTTGTATACTATTCGAGACCACCATAATGAGTATTATTTTTATAATTGGAATGACTTGTCTAAATTGGTAAATTTCTAGGATTACACCCAAAAAGCCTTTATATGTTTTGTGTTATTAACTAGCTACACTGGTTAGTTAACCCCCGTATAAAACCCTTTTGTTACTCTCATTTTTAGAGTAAGATACCCCTAGAAAAACATTCAGAGCCATTCCTTTCGTTTCTTACACCTATGTTAAAAATGTTTCGTTACACCTTACACCTTAGCCTACCCTGTAGATTAGAATCCATGGTTGGTTAATTGCTATAGGCAAAGTGTGTTTCCTTACATTACCTGTGTTCGCGTGCGTAATACATTATCTTTGGTTAGGTCGGGAAATTGCACAATGCAATTGGTATGAAAGTAAATATTGTATATCTTTGAGTTTATTTTTCGTGTGTTTACCACTTTCACTATTAGCGATATTTCTGAAGTTATGAAAATTATGAAAAAAAAATTATCCGGAAAGGAAGTTATAGTGATGTGGTGAAATTTTACACATCTATGTTTATGTTTAAAAAAAAAAAAAAAAAAAAAAAAAAAAAATCGAAAAAATGAGAAAAGAAAAAGAAAAAGGGAGTGTTGGATGTTTGTTAAACCAACGATGTAAAGTTATGTAAGTGGTTCATATGGCCACTATTTGTTGTACTATATCTATGGAGTGAATGGGAATTGGCCGTTATGGAACGCCAATTAAGGTTTATTCTTTGACTAAGATCTTGTTGAGTATAATTCGTGTCTACCTAAAGCGTGTGTTTCAAGTGTTAAAGCGTGAGTTATTCGATGATATGAGTCTTATTCATGGGATGGTTGGGATAGTGATTAACCACACTTAGGATTTTAATTTATCCGTTTTGTTTTGTTTATTTTCATTTTACACCAATTTATATCCCAAATATTATCCATACCCTATATTATTCTTTATCCAACCAAACCTTTGATTTATTGAGATTAGGGATTTGAGCAATCTTAAGTATCGTAGTCGTGGATTCGGCTATGTATTTATGATTTTGTCGCCCTTTTTGATATATTATTATTGGTGAAGTTTGGACCTATCTTTAGCCTATTCGAGTTAAGGATTTGAGCAATTGCAAGTATCGTGTTCGTGGATTCGATCATGTATTTGTGATTTTGTCGCCTTTTCTGGAATTTGAGATCGATAGTGATTAAGAATAATTAACCCTTAAGCCTAAAAACCCTTTTTACCGCTTTAGACTTGTTATTCCTTAGCTTTAGTGGTGGAGATGTGTATACTTGCCAAGCCTATGATAGAATATTCGTCGCGACTGGACAGTTAAACGATTAGATTTGCTTTTATCGAGATATTTTATTTTACTTCTAATTCGTTAAGTGTTTAGTTGTGTGATTATGATAAAACGAATACATGCTTAAATATAAAAATAAATCCTAACATCTTTTAGGATACATTTTCATAAGATTTAATTCTAAGGTTTACTTGGGGACAAGTAAAGTTCAAGTGGGGGGATATTTGATGAACTCAAATAAGTACATTTTATTACTATCATTTATCCTACTAATTTGACTTATTTTACTATATTATGTATGAGGATTGATACTTAATCGTTTACTTTTGTAATTCTCAGTTGAAAACAAGCATTTGGTGAAACTTGGCGATTTTGGACTAATAATGGAGCAAAACATGCATAAAGTGAAGAGTCTGCTTAAATGGACAAGATCAAGACTAATCTGCTCCAGATGCGCCGCATCTCACTCATGACATGCGCCGCATCTCTATCAAGATATCACCAGATACGATCCAAGATACAAGAGGACATGCGCCGCATCTATAAAGGCAGTTACGCCGCATCTTCTGGCGGTGTACGAATATTCCTGAATATTATAATCTTGGACCCCACGCGAAGTTAAGTCAATGCGCCGCATCTACTTAATAGATGCGCCGCATCTTCCCTCAGACAGAAACTATAAATACCCCGTAGACCAGACGAATTAAGAGATCCGAATTTTATACCCTAAAGACCGAACAGAAGAGAAGGACGAATTCAGTCAAGAAGGCAGCACAAGACACACCCAAATCGAAGATACAAGAGCTGTAAGAAGGTGCTGCATATGTTTAATTCATTAAGTAGTTTTGTTTTATTGTGTTAGCAATCTTTAATTCATCAGGATTGGTGGCTTGTGTAATGTGACAACGGAAAGATTGCACTCCCTTTAATACTTGCTTTCCCATTAATTAAAGTTTATATGTTGATGTCTTTGGTTACTACTTATTAGTGCATTGATAACCTCTGTGTTTATTAGTGGCTTGCGGGCACCCGACTGCGGGACAAGGTGTGGCTCCCACGGTTGTTTCTAAATTGATCACTTAGGAATAACTTTTAGACATAAGTAATCATTAAGGGTTTACTCGCCGATAAGAATAGGACCAACGAGAAAGGGTTAATTACATACACTTCATATAAAGCTATCAATAAAACAAGTGACAATCTACTTAATTATAAGGACAGCCCTCTTATTGTCTCAAGTATCTATCTGTGTACGTGTGTGCTACTTGCTGAATTCGTGCCTATTAGTTTATTTTATTTATTTTATTGCAAACAACAAATCGTGCCAGTCTCTCAGGCTGAAACCCCCTTGCGTTAGGATATTAAAATACTGATTAGATTAACGAGATTATACGTTCCACTCTTAGTGATCGACACTCTGCTTACCACTATATTCATACTGACCGGGTACACTGCTCGTTAAGTGTGTGTGTTATTGATAAGTCGGCTAAATATAAATTTAAAGCTTGAATTCTAAACGTGTTAAAACTATACTACAACATACGCACGCATCATACACCTCCCCCCAGACTAAAATCTTTCTAAAGATTGAAATAAAAATGATCAAATTCCGGCTGAGAGAGTTCACCGGAGAACTCTTCGAAGATAACCGGATCATTTTTATCAAAGAGAAATGAGTCGTACTCGGGAAGAGAGATATAAGCATGAGAAGTGGTACTGCCACTACTCGTCTCTTCCAAAAGATTGATATCAAAAGAAAAGGCTTCATAAGCCGGGAGAGAAAAATCAGAATGAGAAGTGGGATTGCCACTTCTCTCTTCAGCCGTATCAAAGATAAAACTCTCATATTTGGGAACAAAATCCTCGAGCTCGAGCTCCGGAAGATCTGACGGCTTATCTTCAAAAATAACTTCCTTCGGGGTGAGGGAAAATAACGGTTCATCAAATATCATGTTTTCTAATAACGGAGCATCTCCCCCCGGATCACCATCGGGCTCAACAATTTCCAGTGAAATTGGAGCATCAATAAAGAAAACCTCGAGCTCTTCCATAGAGATATAACTTCCCTCAATCGGAGGAGAAGGATGGGAAGAGTCGGAAATGATTGGTGCAGAATAAAGAGTGGGATTTTTAGTTCCATCCACAGAATCAACAATCTCAATACGATAAACCGATTCCGGAGGTGGGACAAGTGGTGTGCTCTTAGAGCTAGCAATTTTCACCACTTTCGTTGTGGTTTTCGATTCTTGTTCATCATAATAAAAAATACTCTTAACTTCCGCAGCACAACTCTCAAACCATTTGCTTGAACCAGGGGTAATTTTCATTGTTTTGAGCTCAGCACATTTTTTTGAAGTACTCTTAACCGTGAATCTTGAAAGTGTCGAATCACTTCTTTTGGAAGCAATTACGAGATCAGATTTTTGATTAACCGTAGCAACGTTGCATTTGGTGGTTAGAGATTTAGAGTCCTGATTAATGTTAAACGTGACTTCTTCATTATCAACTCGAATGGTTAATTCTTCGGCGTATACATCAATGAGAGCACGACTCGTTGTTGGGAATTAAACTTAAGCAGTTAGTACGGTTGAAAGAACAGTTAGGACTGTTGATGGAAGAGCAATTAGGACTGCTGAAGGAAGAACAGTTAGGACTGCTTAAGAGATCAAGGTGAAACCGTGTGAAGATAATTATAGAAAAGATATGGTATATATCTTATTTGTATAGAATGATTCGGTTAGATGTTTTACTTGTACAGGACTCTTTACATTATAAAAGGAGATCCTTAGATTAGGGTTTGATATACATACATATATCATTCAGATCGAATACATCTAAGAGCTAATATCCTTCACGTTCATATTGTAATCATTCGATATATTGAAGTGATAGTTTGGTTGATATTGTTTGTTCTTATTGTTTTACTTAATCGATCACCAAACACAAACTTATATTCTTCTAAGTACTTGGTAGTAAATTCCGCGCGCTATCAAGTATATACTCAAAGTATCCCCAACACAACGTGTGTGTTTAGATCCGGTCAAGTGGTATCAGAGAAAGGTTTCTGATACTTTGAGTCTAGAAGAACCAGAAGTATTTACTCACTAGCAATCCAAGAAGATGGACATGGAGACACCTCAAACCTCAATCCTTGCTAAACTCCCCATGCTGAAACAGAATGAATACGATTTATGGCGGCTCAGAATAGAGCAATATTTCATGGTGCAAGACTATGCATTATGGGATATTATTATCAATGGTGATTCCTTCAAACCAGTTTCTATTGAAGAAACACGTGCTGATGGTTCCAAGGTCACAAAGCTTAACACTGAGCCAGTTACAAACGAGGAGAGAATCAAAAAGAAGAATGATCAGAAGGCTAGGAACTTGTTACTTATGGCAATTCCTAATGATCAAGTGCTGAACTTTAGCCATTACGAGTCGGCTAAAACTCTTTTTGAAGCAGTGGTGGAAAGATTTGGTGGCAATGAAGCTACCAAGAAGGCACAGAAAACCCTACTCAAGCAAAGTTATGAAAACTTCACTGCATCAAGCAATGAAACTTTGGATCATATCTTTAATAGGCTTCAAAAGATCATCAGTCAACTTACTGTGTTGAAGATTGTGATACCTCAAGAAGACCTCAACATGAAGTTTCTAAATAGTTTACCTGCTGAATGGAACACTTATGTTGTGGTTTGGAGCAATAAACCAGAGCTGGAGAACATGACAATGAATGAGCTTTACAATAATCTCAAGATTGTTGAGCAAAAGGTCAAGAAGAGTGGTAGCACCAGTTCCAGTTCAGGGAATATGGCTTTTGTATCTTCTTCAAACAGTTCTAATCATGAAGATGAAGAAGCAGTTGGTACTGCTATACCAACAGTTAGCACTGCTAGTGTAAAAACTAGTACTGCTGGCTTGACTGAAGAGACCATATATGCATTTGTGTCAGAACAGTCTGGTGGGTCAAAGATCTTTAATGAAGATCTTCTTCAAATTGCTGAAGATGATTTGGAAGCTATGGATTTAAAGTGGCAGTTGGCTTTGATAAGCATCAGGGCTAAAAAGTATTACCAAAGGACTGGGAATAAGATTACTTTCAATGGAAGAGATGTTGCTGGGTATGATAAGTCTAAGGTGGAATGCTTTAATTGTCACAAGATGGGGCACTTTGCCAGGGAATGTAGAGGTCCAAGACAGCAAAGCAACCAGGGTCAAGGGTTTAAGAATCAGCAAGGGTCAAGGAGAACAGTTAATGTTGAAGAGACTTCTTCCAAGGCTATGGTAGCTGTAGATGGAGCTGGATTTGATTGGAGCTTCATGGAGGAAGAAGAGGAACCAGCTAACTTGGGTTTGATGGCTTTCTCAGACACTGAGGTATATAAACCTGAAAAATGTTCTAACTCTTGTCATGCTTTAAAAGATTATGAAAATATTAAGAAACAGTATGATGATCTTAGAGTTGAATTTAATCAAATAAGTTTTAGTCTGTCAAATCATAAAAGAGGATTAGCTGTTTTGGAAGAACAAATTGTGTTTTATAAACAGAATGAGTCAAACTTTACTGATGAGATAGGTCTTTTAAAGAGGGAATTGGAAATAAAAGAAAATAAAATGAGTGGACTTGTATATGAACTAGAGAAGCTTAAAAAGGAGAAAGAAAACATCCAGTTAAGTGTAGACACTCTTGAATATACTTCAGATGGAGTTAAAAAGATTGTAGAGAGTCAAATACTTAACAAAGCTAAATCTGGTTTAGGTTATAAGTCAGTTGCACCCCCCTTTAGAGGAATGTTTGCTCCACCAGGAATCAATTTAGCTCACACAGGTTTAGAAGAGTTTAAGGATATGGATTTTCCTGGATATGGTGTTAAGGTTATTGAGAATCCTGTTAAATTTGTTAAGGCAGAAGATGCTTTTGTGAGTGCTAGTGATAAATCTCTTTCTGAGGAAAAGATGTCCTCTGATAGGAACTCAGATGCACCAACTATTGAGGAATGGACATCTGATGATGAGAATGTAGAGGTTAAGGAAAAACCTAATGCTGTTAAGGTAGAAGTTAAACATGCTCCTAAAGTGGTTAAGACTGAAAACATAAAACCAGTTAGGAAAAATGTTAGATATGCTGAGATGTATAGGACTAAGAACAGATCATCAAGTTCTGAGAGTAGTCATAGGAATTGGAATCATTCAAAATCTAAGAAAATGGATGATAAGTTTGCTATGATTAAAAAAATATGTTTTGTTTGTGGAAGTTTTGAGCATATGGCTGCTTATTGTGATTCTAACCCATGGAAAAAGAGGGTTACTGGGAATGCAAGGGTGAACAGGAATAACAATGCTAGGGTAAATCAAAATAGTCCAACTAGATTAACAAACCCTAATGCAAATCATAAGATGTCACCCAAAGCTGTTATGTTAAAGACTGGCATCAAAACAGTTTCAACTGCTAGTCAACATAAGTGGTTTAATAACAAGCAAACTGTTTCTAGTGCAAAACAATTTTCAAATCATGCACAAACATTTAAAAGGCATTTTTATCAGAAAACAGCAATGACTAATCAGAAGTGGGTGCCTAAGATTAAACAAGCAGTTCCAACTGCTAGGTCAGCAGTTCCAACTGCTAGACCAGCAAATCCAACTGCTAAGCACTCAAATGTTAAGGGAAACAGGGGCAATGCTGTCAAGGCCTCAGCACATTGGGTCAAAAATTCTACTCAACCCAATGGTGCATCAAAGACCTCAAACAAGTTTTCTCATCTTGATGCACAAGGCAGATCCAAACCAGTGATGGTTTGGATCCCCATAAGAAACTAACACCTTTATTTTGTGTGCAGGAACATCCCTCAAATGGCAAAGAAGATAGAGGATATTCAGACAGTGGATGTTCAAGGCACATGATAGGCAACATGTCATATCTTTCAGACTTTATTGCTCTGGATGGAGGACCAGTTGTCTTTGGTGGTGGTGTTGGAGGAAGAATTACTGGAAAAGGGGTAATTAAAACTGGTAACCTTGATTTTGAGAATGTGTATTATGTACCAGAACTTAAGTACAATCTTTTCAGTGTATCACAAATTTGTGATAAACAGAACAAAGTTTTATTTACTGATACTGATTGTCTTATACTTTCTCCTGATTTCAAGCTACCTGATGAAAGTCAAGTATTACTTAAAATCCCCAGAAAGGATAATACATACAGTGTTGAGATGAATAAAGTAGTTCCTAAGGTTGGACTTACTTGTCTTGTTGCAAAAGCCACATTGGAAGAATCAATGTTATGGCACAGGAGGCTTGGTCATGTTAATTTTAAAACCATTAACAATATTGCTAAACATGGATTGGTAAGAGGTTTACCAAACAAAACTTTTCTCAATGACCAAACTTGTGTTTCTTGCCTTAAGGGTAAGCAACACAGAGCCTCATGTAAGCCAAAGACCCAGAACTCTATTTCTCAAGCTTTATATATGTTGCATATGGACTTGTTTGGTCCTACCTCTGTGAATAGCTTGAATTTTAAGAGATACTGCCTTGTTGTCACTGATGATTATAGTAAGTTTTCTTGGGTATTCTTTATGAAAACTAAGGATGAGACAAGTGAAATACTTAAGACCCTTATTGTTGAAGTAGAAAACCTAGTTGATAAGAAGGTTAAAATAATCAGATGTGACAATGGGACTGAATTTAAGAATAGAGTGATGGATGACTTTTGCAGAGAAAAAGGTATTAAAAGGGAGTTTAGTGTAGCTAGAACCCCACAGCAAAATGGTGTAGCTGAGAGAAAGAATAGGACTCTTATAGAGGCTGCTAGGACAATGTTAGCTGACTCTAAGCTACCAGTTTCATTTTGGGTTGAAGCAGTTAGCACTGCTTGTTATGTATTGAATAGGGTTTTAGTTGTACAACCTCACAATAAGACTGCTTATGAGCTTCTTAGAGGTAGAACCCCTGCTTTAAGCTTCATGAGACCTTTTGGTTGTCATGTTACTATCCTTAATACCAAAGACCAACTAGGAAAATTTGATGGGAAATCTGAGGAAGGTTTCTTTGTTGGTTATTCTCTGCACAGTAAGGCTTTTAGGGTGTACAATACAAGCACCAAGCAAGTAGAAGAAAATCTGCACATAGAATTTTTGGAGAATAAACCAAATGTTGCAGGTGTAGGTCCAGATTGGATCTTTGATATTGACAGTCTTTCAGATTCCATGAATTATGTGCCTGTTACAGGTACAAATACTAACAATGATACAGGTTCAGAGGAGGAAGATGATGATTGCATTTTCATACCTGTCATGGAAGAAAGTCCTGTGAATGAGTCTTCTACAAAGAAAGATGATATTCCTTCATCAAGTGGTGTAGACAAAGAGAAAGATGCTGCTGAAACAAGTGGTCAGAATGGTAAAGAAGCTGAGATTCCAACAAGCAGTTCCAATGAAGTTAGTACTGCTCAACCTCAAGTTCCAACTGCTGAGCAAAATATTAATACTGCTGGACCAAGTCAACCTCATCTTGATTCACCAGTTGATACTGCTTCTCAAGCTGATGAGTTTGATTTCTTTGGAGATGGTCTGCAAAACATGCCTGCTAGCTATGCAGTTCCTTCTACTCCCCATACTATTGTACATAGGAATCATCCACTTTCCAATATCATAGGAGATGTACAATCTGGAGTCAAGACCAGAAGGCAATTACAAGACCCAGATCATCATGGATTTCTCAGTGTGGTTTATGAAGAGAAACATCATGAAGATGAGAATGAGTGTATGTTTGTATGCTTTCTATCTCAGGTTGAACCCAAGAATGTGTTAAAGGCTTTAGAATCATCAAGTTGGGTTGAAGCTATGCAAGAAGAGCTACTTCAATTCAAGATTCAAAATGTATGGGTTCTGGTTGATCTACCAAAGGGAATGAGAGTGATTGATACAAAGTGGGTATTTAGGAACAAGAAGGATGAGAGGGGCATTGTGATAAAGAACAAAGCAAGATTGGTTGCTTAAGGCTATACTCAGGAGGAGGGTATAGATTATGAGGAAGTTTTTGCTCCAGTTGCCAGGATTGAAGCAATAAGATTATTTCTTGCTTATGCTTCATTTATGGGATTTATGGTATATCAAATGGATGTAAAAAGTGCATTTCTGTATGGTACTATTGATGAAGAGGTTTATGTTTCACAACCTCTAGGTTTTATAGACCAAGAGCATCTTGACAAGGTTTATAAGGTGGTGAAAGCTCTATATGGATTGCATCAGGCTCCAATAGCTTGGTATGAAACTCTTGCTAAATATATTCTGAAGAATGGGTTTCATAGAGGGAAAATTGATCAAACTCTTTTTATTAAAAAAGACAAGGGTGATATTCTACTGGTTCAAGTTTATGTAGATGACATCATTTTTGGTTCTACAAAGAAACAGATGTGTAAGGAGTTTGAAAAGCTGATGAAAGACCAATTTCAGATGAGTTCTATGGGAAAGCTTACCTTCTTTCTAGGTCTTCAAGTACATCAAAAGTCAGATGGTATATTTATCTCTCAGGATAAATATGTTGGTGAAATTTTAAGGAAATTTCAATTCACAGATGCCAAGGTTGCTAGCACACCAATTGACAAGGATGCACATTTGTTATTAAAGGATCACAGTGGTGAAGATGTAGATGTGCACATGTATAGATCTATGATTGGGTCTCTGATGTATCTTACCTCATCTAGGCCTGATATTATGTTTGCTGTGTGTGCCTGTGCAAGATTCCAAGTGACTCCTAAGGTGTCTCATCTCATAGTAGTAAAAAGGATCTTCAGATACCTTAAGGGACAGCCTAACTTGGGGCTGTGGTATCCTAAAGAGTCTGCATTTGATCTTGTTGCATTCTCTGATTCTGATTATGCTGGTGCTAGCATGGATAGAAAATCTACAACAGGTGGTTATCAATTCTTAGGTCGAAGATTAATCTCTTGGCAGTGTAAGAAGTAGACTATGGTGGCTATACCTACTACTGAAGCAGAATATGTGGCAGCTGCAAGTTGTTGTGCTCAAGTTTTATGGATTCAAAGCCAGATGCTTGATTATGGGTACAATTTCTTAAACACAATTATACATATAGACAATAACAGTACAATGTGTATCATTAAGAATCCAGTTCAACATTCAAAAACTAAACATATTGAAATTAGACATCATTTTATAAGAGACTGTGCTGAAAAGAAGTTAATACAAGTTGTTAAAATACACACTGATAACAACTTTGCTGATCTCTTAACAAAAGGTTTTGATGTAAGCAGATTTCAGTACTTGGTAACAGGTATTGGAATGCTTAATCCTTCAAAAGATTAAATGTATAAATGTTTTTGAAATTTGTACTGTTAGTTGTGCTATTTGTATAGTTGAGACTGCTTGAATATTTTTTGTACTGCTTGTGATTTTGTTAGTCAATTATGATAACTGTTAAAAGAGAATATTGTGTATTGTGTTTTCTTTGGTTTTGGACTAACATTTCAGGTTAAGAAAAGCTTTTTTCTTTGGATTGTGCTTTACAACGTATGGTGGTTTGGATTGTCAAGTGTGAATGCTTGTCACACAACAAATGGTAATTGATTCACCATGTCTAATCAACATAAGAATCAACTAGTCCAGATCAAACGGTTTCTGGTAAAGACTACTCAAATCCGTTTATGGTTGACAGTTTACCAAAAACTGGTTGGTTATCAACTCACCAAATCTAAGTGTGAAGAGTTGGCTAGTCCATAGCAAACGGCTATTGGTAAAGACAAGTCAAATCCGTTCATAGCTGATAGTTTGCTAAAAACTATAAGTGGACAAAACTGTTTTCGAATCCACATTAAAATTTAAAATTTGATTTTATCTCTGAAAACTTTTTGTTAACAGTTCGTACTGCTTGAGTAAACAGTCTGAACTGCTGACTTCACCAGTTTGTACTGATTGTTAAAAACTTAGTTCCTACTGAGTTTATGCTCTGTGATACACCTCTCTCAGAAGGTAATACATCTGGAAGTGTTGAGAGCAGTTTGAAACTAAAACAACTGAATTGATGGTAACTTGTACAAATGGTCTTATTGGATGCTGAGCTTGGATATCTTATGTTCTAGTTCATCTGATGGTGAGGATTCTTCCAACCAGGGGAGGAATTAAAGTTTGTTCTAGTTGCTGTTAAAGATGATTGATGATTATGAAATTCAGGGGAGGAATTAAGAAGTCAGAGATGAATTATAAAGAAGTGCTTAAAGTTTATTCATTAGAGGTGGATTCATTACAAAGCTTCATACGGTTACAAGAAAAACCAACAAAAACTACCAACTACCAACAAAACAACCTACACAACACAAACACAACACAACTACTCAAGCTTTCCTTTTCCTTTTCCAATGATATCCGACATGGTCTTGCTGCGGGCTCCTCTGCTACCCATAATATCATACACCTTTTTGCAGGGAAGTGCCAGTATTACTGTTCTTGGAGATGGAATTTGCTTTTGACTTGGAGATGGAACTTGCTTCTTCTCAGGCTTCTTCTTTGGAACAGGGATCTTCACTGATGATGCTGCTTTTTCAAATTCTTTGGTTAGTAAGTCTGATAGTTTTCGAAGTTCATCATCGTCAGATGATTCAGATGAGGAGGATGAATCATCTACATAAGGAGGAAGTTCATCGGAGGAAGGTTCATCGGATGAGGATATTTCAGTCTTTCTTTTTGAAAGATTAACTCTTGAAGTTGAAGAATAATTTGGTGGAAAATAGTTGTTCCAACCTGAATCTTCAGAGTCTGAAGAAGAGTCAGATGAAATTTCTATGATGTTTGGTGGAGAAGAGTTCATTGTGATTGAAGAGTTAAAGATTTGTGTTGAAGAAGATTTTGTGTGGATATGTGAGTTTTATAGAGTTAATGAAGGTTTAATGACATTCAATGCGTGGTTGATATGAAGAATTAACTCTTGGGTTGGTATAAGGAATTAATTCCTTGATGGAATTAAATTAATTTTGGTAATTTTTAAGGAGTTGACCAAAAGAGTATGATAAGTGAAGATAATTCCCAAAGTGTTTTGTGATTAAAGATAAGTGTTTGAAAGAATCCATCCCATCAACGAAATCAGATGTTTAATTCAAGAAACTTATTGATTTGCATCAAAATCATAAGTTTAGGGGAGGATTGTTGGGAATTAAACTTAAGCAGTTAGTATGGTTGAAAGAACAGTTAGGACTATTGATGGAAGAGCAGTTAGGACTGCTGAAGGAAGAACAGTTAGGACTGCTTAAGAGATCAAGGTGAAACCGTGTGAAGATAATTATAGAAAAGATATGGTATATATCTTATTTGTATAGAATGATTCGGTTAGATGTTTTACTTGTACATGACTCTTTACATTATAAAAGGAGATCCTTAGATTAGGGTTTGATATACATACATATATCATTCAGATCGAATACATCTAAGAGCTAATATCCTTCATGTTCATATTGTAATCATTCGATATATTGAAGTGATAGTTTGGTTGATATTGTTTGTTCTTATTGTTTTACTTAATCGATCACCAAACACAAACTTATATTCTTCTAAGTACTTGGTAGTAAATTCCGCGCGCTATCAAGTATATACTCAAAGTATCCCCAACACAACGTGTGTGTTTAGATCCGGTCTGTAGGATATTCATGAACTAATAAACACAAGATTGGGTGCTATATGGATCGAACTAGGAAGAAACTAGAGAGAGAAAGTGGAGTGGAACCTTTAGTAAGAGAAAGAAAGAGATATTAGATTAAGTGTGAAAAGGTCCAACCCTTCCCAAGTGTGGGAAGGGGTATTTATACTACATACATATTGTGCCCCTAGCGGGCTGTGGAGCGAGCTGACAGTGGGTAAAGACCCGACCCACTCCACAATACTAATAATAACTAAACTACTAATAATAATACTAATAATCCTACGAGCTATGATGTGCTAATAAGTACTCGGGGTGACCGAGTCTTCAACTGAATATTTATATTCCTAACAATCTCCCCCTAAGGGAGGTCACCCCGGAAGTAATGTTCTGAATTCTAGCACTTCATCCTTGAGTCTTGAGTTCATAGCTCGTAGACCTTGATTCTTCTATGTCAAAAATCTTTGTGCCTTCAGCAGTGAACTTGCGATGACTGTTCTTTGTTTTGGATGATCTTTGAGTATTCTTTGAAGTTATCATCCAACATATGTCTTCAAGTCATCTTGTGGCTTCGTCATCATAAGAGGTTGTGATCTTGGAGCCTTCTTTGAGATCATCGGCCACCATAAATCTCTGAGCTCATCCATTGTAGTAATGCCTCCATGTGATTTGTTGTGACTGTTGGACTCGCATGCTCACACCTTTTTGGATCATGATATGTACCATCAGAGTTACGGAAGCTATGTTGTAGGTCTTTTATCTATCATGATGTCTTTAATAATGAGTTGGAAGTGTGAGCATGGAGTGTGGATTGACTCGTCTCATACTGGAATCAGGAACCACCATCACCATCTTTATATGTACCTGAAATAAAACAGTTAGCAATAAAGTTGGAGAACGGATATGGCTTTGTCATTCGTTCGATGTGGTGGTTGGATTTAACCTTCGGTTCTGTGAAGACCGACCTGTGATCAGGTAGAATCCCCTTTAAAGAAGATTCTCCTTGACAGGAATTTCCAGCTAGTAGTAATGAATCTTCCAACAAATTAATGTCAGAATCATCATACTAAGCATGTTCTCATACCGGAATGTCTCAAAGCAGACAGCACGGTAGAGTGAATCAGTGAATTAAATACCCACTGATTGACGAGAAATTGATTAGAAAAATCACTTGCGTGTCACTGGATAAACATTTTGTGCAACACGACAAGAGTTTTATAAATTGAATCACATTTCTGTCAAAAATACTTTTTTTTGAAAATTTTCACAATCAATGTGCTCGAAACTTTGTTGGTGAGCACATTGAAGGGTTTTCCAAAAGTATCCGTCAATCCATATCCTGGAACAGGTTTGATTCAAATTTTAATTGCCCCATCGTTTCTTTCCAGTTGTCACAAGCTTGATCCATGAAGGATCTCACATGTCACCCTCCAAGAGCTTGTTTGATGTTGGCTCTAGAAGGATTTCCATCTTCATTGTGAATACTTTATGTATCACTCGGATGTTCTGGCAATACCACAAGGATAATGCGTAGGACTCTTCATATATATTTTCTTGCTTTTCACGGTGTATGAAACAGCAAGCATATTGGAAATGTGTCCTACTGAGATTTATTGATGATCTCTGGGCTCTAGACTCAATAGTGCGTTTTGATTTAGTGATCGGAGGCTGGAGAGGACTGCCACCTTTTCAATATCATCCAACTCGGAGTGAGAGAGACGATAGCAATGAATTGATCTCCGTGACAAGTGAAACAAGAGTCCTTTGCGGGACCTTGAGTGGCTAGGGAGGGTTGTGCAGCGTATCACTGGGTCCATGATACTTTGTCTTCTATGTCAGCAATCAACTAAGTGATTCTGACAGCATATGTATTGACCCGGTTTCTGCCTAAGATGTAAGGAGGGCTTCTTTCTTTTCACCCTTTATCTTTACTTTTCTTTTTCATTCTTCAACCCCTTCAGTGCTTACCGAGACTTCATAACTAGCACCTTGTTGGGTTTGTTCCAGTGCTAGCTCCATCTCAGTCGGCACTCTTCCCTTATTCACTTTTCTCCTTTTTAATCATTCCTAAGGACTTCTATTCTAACTAGAGGATTGTCCCTGGGAAGATTCCTCCGGTTCTAGCTGGATCATGGGAACAAATACCTAACCTCACCATCCTTATAACTCCAATGCATTAAAGTAAGATTGGTCGGTCTTTGGTATTCTTCCACAGTTGCCATCATAAATCATTCGCTCCCCCTCAATATGTGCATCGATATACGAAAAGGTTTAGCACATATGGGAGAGCCTACACTTGAGTTCCAAAAGATCACATTTATATCAGAATTTCATATTTAAATCACATTCTCTCCCCCGATCAAAAATTTCAAACCATTTGAGATTTGTGATCCCAATTGATTTAAATATGTTTTAGAAAATTTGGGAGAAAATGTGGTCAGGTTTAATATATTCTGATTACGAAGCATACAATGCTCCCCCTCAAACCAAGAGAGATTGTCACTGCTGATGTTGCACAATGTTTAAAAAGGTGTCAAAATTTGAACAAATAAACTCCCCCTCAATTAATGACCCGTTTTCTATTTAAAGAGCTGTAGTCATTCAATTGAGAGATAAGTATTTGTGAAATTTAAGTCCAGTTACCACCTTGTGAAACACCAAAACTCTCTTGAAGAATCATAGAACTGAAAGACTTCATGGTGCAAAGAAGACTTCTCTTCTTATACGCGAAATGATGCACTGAAACGTACATCAAATCGGGGAAACATGGATATAAAGTAATCCATGCCCAGGTGAACATCACCCGGTTGGAGGAACAGCTGTCTTTTTGGCGACATGCTTTCCCCATTGTACAGCGCGGGTTGCAGTATGAAGTAACTGCAAGCCATTTAGACATGTTTTAACAATCCATTTTAACTTCTGCTCGAGCTTAATTTAAAGACCCGTGCCATTATTGAATGACATTTCTAAGTCCGTAAATGTTATCGATAGACAGAAGACATGCCTAGGTGAAACTATTTTTGGTATTTTCTATTTTTTAATTTTTATGGTTTTTCTTGGTTTTAATATTTTTCTATATACAATTTTCTGGTTCTATAATTTTCTATTTACAGTATGTTTTAAGATATGTACAAACTATATTATTCAGTTTAAGACGATGATGAAATGAATACCGAAATGAGGATACGTTCAGTATGTTGTAGAAATCTGTGGTCAATCATCTCTTAAACTTTCACCATCAAAGCTTTCGAGGCTCCTGAACAATCGACGGAACTTGAGCCTTCCCAATGTACAGCTTTGATAGCTTCCCCTCAAACCGACAATCTTCTTACTGAGCAGATTCTAAGCTCTCTTTCAAGCTTACATAAGGTAAGTGTACAGTGGAAACTGTTGAACCTTAAGACCTTGATAGATCTTCGTGAGCTCGTGGATCGTTAGTAATGTTTATGTAATCACAAACACACTAAAAGAAAGTCTAAGTTACTTGTATTCTATAGCGGAAAACAAACACAAGTAAGAACACGATTACTAAGAATGATTTGATCCTCTATGGATCTTTGATTAATACTAAAGTTGTTTTTCTAAACTCGTACATAATACATAAAGACGTGTTCCTTTTATAGATAAGGAACCCTAACTAGGTTTCACTAGAAACCCTAAACCGTTTCACAAGAAACGTATATTCTAAAAACTAAACAAGATATGCATTATCACTTTCTAAATAAACTCATGCATATCCTAACTAATATCAAAATACGCGGAAACTATCCATCAGCAGAAACACACTTCACAGAATCTCTACTTCCGCAGAAACATTCTTCAGCAGAATCTAATACTTCAGCAGTAACCATCAGCAGTAACCATCAGTAGAATTCTTCCTTAGCAGAATTCCCAACAATCCTCCCCTAATCTTGAATTTGACATGGTTAAGTTCAAGATTCTTGATAGATCTCTAACACTTCAGAATAAGAGGATTGAATTTCGAACATCAGCAGCAATGAACCAAATGAACCATATCTCTATGAATGGCAAACTTGAAACTTCAGGTCTTTGCAGCAACAAATGACATAATGTACATCAAAACAATTTAGTTTCATACTATTCTCATCACATCCAGGTGTGTAAACTCCTGTGAGAGGTGAATCATTGAAAATAATGGATTTGATGTCTCTTTACCAATAGCCATCACTACTGGAGTAGCCAAATGTTTAAGTTCGAAAACTATGGTACACTGATAACCATATGATTTTTAGCAAATCATCAGCTATAAACGGATTTGAGATGTCTTTACCTGTAGCCGTTTGCTCAGGACTAGCCAATTCTTTGGTTTCAACTGAACCTTGGTGAATTGAATACCAAATATGGATACCAAATGTCTTTACCACAAACCATACTTTTGTGGACTAGCCAATTCTTTGGATCCCATAAAGGGTTACATCCATGGTGAATTGAGAACCATTTCAACTCTTAGGAATGAACCATCGGTGAGTTGAAGGACCCTATAGCTTTGAGCAAGCTATTACAGCTATCAACAGATTTGATGTGTCTTTACCAAAGCTGTACCCTTTGGACTAGCCAACTCTTTGATGGACACAAGTCACATCTGGTGAGTTGATAACCATCAACAGAGTGATATACAACAAACCTGCAGAAAAGTTAGTACACAAAGATACAAGATTTTTTTTTTTTTTTTTTTTTTTTTTACTAATAAATAAGAAGGAAATAAGAAATAAATGAAAGAAAGTAAGATAAAATACAAACATAATACACAATACCAGAATCAAGTAGAAGCTTGGTGTTGCAAAAGCTTGGACTTGATTAACCCAACCAATTGTGCAGCATGAGTCTCATCATTAGCCACTGGATCAGGAGGAACTTCCAATTTGCTTCTAAGCATATGTTTCAGCAGATTAATAGACCAAGGATAATGCTGATCCGAAAACATACACACCCTAATGCCAGACTTTGTTTCAACAACATGCACATTAGGCATAGGGTAAAACCTCCAAGTATCAACCTCCCATGTGTGTGAATTCTCCCAAAGTGAGTAGCCTTTTCCATTAGGTGAGTGAGAATCAAACAGAACTTGCAGATCTCCCAATAAGTACAAACCAGCCCCCTGTGGTGTATGAGAAGCATAGTACTCTGTAACCATTCCATAGAGAGTATGCAAATCTTGCCTATCCACCAAGTGAAGTATTTCTTGCAAGAAAGTAAACTCCATATAGGATTGATCTTGCCTATAAATGGTGTTTATCTGCCCATCTGTCAATGTCCATTTGACCAACACATTGTAAGAACCCTCCTTTTTAGACTTAGCAGCATTGAGATCTATATGCTTAGAAGAACTCTCCTGTTTAGACTTATGTGCTCTAGAAATCTGCTCTCTAGCTAACCTCACAGATCTTCTGATAGCAATTTGTCTGCTGTGTGCCATCCTTTTCTTTCTTCTCCCAGGTATATAGATCCCCATAGGACTAACATTTTCAGATGCACCAGAAGCATCTTCAGGAGGAATGGAAGAAGAGGGAATAGAACCACCTTCTGCAAGCAACTTCTCAGTATCTTCTCTGACCTTTCTAGCCTCAGCAGCTTCTAATTCAGCTTTCCTCACCAACTCTGCATTGTAGTTGGAAATAAGTGATTCCTCTGGTTCAGCAGATGCAGAAGAAGGAATGGTAGCAGCCTTGACAGAGTGTCAGCAGATTGGTTCGCGTCAGTAGTTGCCTCAGCAGAAACAGCTTGAGGGAGCAGTTGGTCTTTATCTCCAGAAGATGAAGCACCAAGCTCAGCTGTTTTGATCCTTTTAGCTTCAGAAGCATCTATACTTGCACTAGGCCTCTTCAATGGAGTTTGAGGAGAGTGAATAGCCTTCATAATTTGATTATATGTTTGATGCAAATCAGAATCAGATAAGGCCCATACTTGCTTCTTGGACAAAGCAAAATTATATACAGAAGTATATTGATGATAAACCACATTTCTCATATAATTCTTGGTTTGTGCCTCAGTCTGAGGTTTAGCTCTCTTAGCTTTAGCCTTCTGTGCAGCAATGGCCTTTCTCCTTTCTGCTGCAGCTTGCTTCCTCTGTTGACCAAGAGCTGCCATTTGAGCAGCAAAGTTATTACTATCAAAAGCAGCTCCTAAGATGCTTTGGGCTAAAGTAGGATTGGAAGCAGCTTGTTGTGTATAAGAATCCCATTGTGCATCAGTAAAATGAGCTGATTGCTCATCTAGCTCTCTTTGCCTTTCTGGAGGCAAATCTGAAGTTAATTGAGCTGTCATCTTTTGTGCTTGAGCTTGACTCTTCATCATATCTTCATACTCCTTAACCAATCTAGCTTGCTCCTTCCTTTCTTTTTCACTAACAAGATCTGTACCAAGATCTTCACCAATCATCACTCCTTGCTTACTACCAGAAATGTCAACACTAGATACTCTATCAATATGGTCAGAAGAAACTCCAATAGAAGCATCAGCAGAAACATGTTGAGAGGTAGATTCAACATGTGGAGTAGAAACCTCAGCATTAGGATTCAAGTCAAAGGATCTCCCAGCAACAAACACTTCAGCAGAAACTTCTGAAGGTGTGACATCAGCATAAGCCACATGATCACCACCAACATGTTCTTGAGCAACATTCAAACTTGGCATTGTAGATTCCTTGCTCAAATACTGTCTTCTCCTCTTTCTGTAGAACTTGATCTGATCCTTTTGTTGTGAGGATTCAGCAGCTTTAGGTGAAGAAGTAGAAGTCTGCTGAGCAGCTTTAGCCAATAAATCAAGATGATCCAAATAACTATCCTCCTGCTCTTCATCAGAGGCAAACACAAACTTTCTTTTCTTTTTCTGCCCAAGTTGATCTTCTAATTCCTGAGCCCTTCTTTTCAACACCACAATCTCATCACCAAGTGAGGATTTAGTATCTGCAAGCTCCTTCTTCAACTTCTCAATTTCTTGATTATTCCTGTTGAGTAAATTATACAGAGAAGTGAGAGTAATAGGGTCCTCAGCTCCACCAGCAGATGTCTCAGTGGTAAAAGGAGCTTCATTGGGCCTTTCAGAAGAAATATGTATATTCTCAAAAGTAGGAGTGCTTTCATCTATTGGGTCTTTAAAAGGGCTAGGTGTGGACAGTCTTGTAGTCTCATCTCCAAGAGGTGTAGTCACATGAGTATCAAGAGACTGAATTGTTTCCTCCACCTCAGGAACTAGCTCATCAGGAGCTTCATGAGTTTGTGTTGGAATAGGACTGGGTGAAACATGTACAGGTGAAGGTGTAGGTTGGTCAGTAGAAACAATGGGTGCTTCAGCAGTTATGGATGGACCCTCATCCCTTTCCACTGATGGATTACCATCAGCAGTATTGCTTGGGATTGATGGAGTACCATCATCAGCAGCATTGGGAGATGGTGGAGCAACAGCAGCATTACCCTCATCAGCATCATCATTACCATGTGGCAACATAGCTGGTAGCAGAGGGTGATGCTCCCCAACATAATGAGTTTTCATGGAAGCAAACAACTTAGCACTAAGGGCTCCTATGGGATAATGGCCTCTATCTTGGGTATTGATGTCTAATATTATCTGAAGAAACCTAGGGTACATGAGAAACTTATGCTTTTTCTTTTGTATATTTTCTACCATATTATCAAAAATAAACTTAGAAAAATTATAAGTTAAACCCTGTGAGAGACATACTATACCACAACCCAATTGGGTAGAGAACTGATCCCATCCTCCAGACTTGTTGCTGATGCACTGAAGCAATGTGTGCACCAAAAACCTCCACTTGGGGCAAAACTTGTTCTTGAGCCACATAATAGTATCCAAACTTTGATAACCAGCAGCTCTCAGCCCAGCAAGTATCTCTTCAGTGTTGGTGTGATAGACACCACCTTCATCATCCAGTTGTAATCTTTCCCTAATCAAAGCTTCAGTAACCACATACTCTGCTCCATCAATCTTTGCTACAATCTCTGTATCAGAACGTTTCTCAGCAGATGCCCAAAATTGCTTCACCAAAGATTCGTGTACTACATCCGGATAATGAGTCAAAGCAAAATGAATCTTGGAACGCTTCAAGAAATCAACCATAGGGTCATACATTTCATGTCCCTTCGCTTTTCCTAGAAAAGCAACTTTATTGTGATCCTTCTTAAATTGTAGGGCCTCCATTGACGAACTTATGAGAGATAGGATACGAATTAAGTGAATGGAAAATGGGTTTAGATTGCTTGAAGAGGGAATAAGTTGTTTTGGGCGAAGATTATATGAGTAGGTTATAAATAGAAGTTACCCAATTATGGTCAAAATTTATCGGAACTAATTGTTGACCGTATCTGACGTGTAAAGTAACTTCACCATTCAAAATCAACCCTTCAGCAGAAATGATGGTCAATCTGCTGAAGTGAGAAGTCAATCAGCAGAAACAACTCAAGAGTAATAATATCTTCAGTAAAGATCTTGAGTTTTACTTTGCCACCCAACTCGCATTAATTACCATTAACACTTGACTTCGCCTATAAAATAATCCCAAATCACAATCCGCACAAATCACTTAACCCTAATTTACCATCAAACCTTCATCCAACCAAGATCACTCATCAACACTATGAATAACCAACCAGAAGTAGTCGATCTTTCTTCTGAGTCATCAGCAGACTCAGGAGATAACATTCCTCAATCATCCACACAACCTTCCCATAGAAGGTATGGTCTCACTAAAGAACAAGCCCGCAAGAAAAAGCATGATGTGGGCTCATCAAGCAGACCCAACAATCCACCCAAACCTCCATCATCATCATCATCTGAGGATAGTCGTCCTTTATTTCGATATCCCCACCAAGATGAGCCTCGTACTTTGAAGTCCCCTTTTCTCCCTTCTTCGGAAGATGATAGTGTGGTGGATCTAAATGATTCACCTAGGGGCTCTGATGACTTCACAGAGCGTCTTGAGCCAATCTTCAATAGATTGGTGAGAGAGGAAGAGGAGAGGGAAGCAGCACCAACCAGGGAAGAGAATCCCCAACCTTCACAACCCCAACCTAGGCCACACACCAGAAATCCACCACTCCCAGTGACAAGGGAGGTGGTTATTGGTCTTCCTGCTCCAAGGACTGGTGTTTCATACCATAGAGACACAGGAAAGGGCAAGGGTGCAGAGGTGACTGGAAAGGGAAAGGGTAAAATGGAGTAGGTGATGATGAGATGTTGCCAAGGACCAAAGATATAAAACTAGGTTCTTCAGCATCTTCAATCATGTCTGTTAGTCTTCCTGGTGCAGCAATAGATGATAGTAACTAGAGTCTGTGTAGGTTATCTTGTATAGGATTGGTCTTGTTGAAATTGAAGTTGTTTGAGAAATGTAACTTCTTTGAATGAATGAACAACTTGCTCTTTATTTTGCAATGATTTGCACTTGTATTGTTCTTCAGCACTTCCATTCAGTAGAAACAATGACCATGTCCCATTTAAGTAATCTTGATTAACCTCAACTAAGGATCAGCAATATCAAGGCAATCTGCAAAACAGACACATAACAGCAAACACACCAAACCATACAAACTAAAAATACATTAGTTGATTAGAGTGTTAGCAAACATAATCAATAATCTACAAAATATTACAAAATTTACAAATTTTTACAACAACAATCCTCCCCTGAGGCATATGCCTCCCCTGAGGCCTATGCCTCCCCTCAAACATAGCATTTAAGGGTTAACCATCCCAATATGGACCACTAAGTGTTGAAACCTAGGTCCATCAAAAGCTTTAGTCAGTAAATCAGCCACATTATCATCTGTGTGAATTTTAAGCACCTTAATCAAATGTTTTTCATATGCATCTCTTATAAAATGGTGCCTTATCTCAATATGCTTAGTTCTATTATGAAAAACTGGATTTTTAACTATGCATATGGTACTTTGGTTATCAATAAAAATTGTGGTGTTCATGAAATTAAACCCATAATCCAACAATTGATTTTGTATCCAAAGAACCTGTCCACAACAATTGGCAGCAGCAACATACTCTGCTTCAGTAGATGAGGTAGCAACAATGGTTTGTTTCTTGCATTTCCAAGAAATCAATCTTCTTCCAAGAAATTGGCAACCTCCAGTTGTGGATCTCCTATCCAGATTTGCACCAGCATAATCACTATCACTATAAGCTTCCAACTTGAAAGGAGACTCTTTTGGGTACCAAAGACCTAACTTGGGTTGGCCTTTGAGATACTTAAAGATCTTCTTGACTGCATTCAGGTGGGAAGTGAGTGGTGTGACCTGATGTCTAGAACAAGCACTCACAGCAAATGTGATGTCTGGCCTTGAAGCTGTCAAGTACATCAATGAACCAATCATGGACCTGTATAGGTGAACATTCACTGCAGGATCTGGTTCAAGATTATTCTTTGGTTTGGGAGCTTCATAAGGTGTAGTGGCAGGTCTGACATTCTCCATATCAAACTTCTTCAACATATCTTTAACATACTTGTCCTGACTAATAAAGATACCCTCTGGTTTCTGCTGAACTTGTAAACCCAAAAAGAAAGTGAGCTCCCTCATAGCACTCATCTGAAACTCTCCCTTCATTAATTCCTCAAACTCCCTGCACCATGCTTCTTTAGTGGAGCCAAAGATAATGTCATCCACATAAACTTGTACAAGTATGATGTCCCTGGAATTCTTCTTAAGGAAGAGTGTTTTGTCTATAGCACCTCTTCTGTATCCATGCTTCAGCAGAAATGCTGAAAGCCTAGCATACCAAGCTTTTGGTGCCTGATGTAGGCCATAGAGAGCTTTGACAACCCTGTAAACATGCTTTGGATTGTCTGGGTCTTCAAAACCTTTGGGTTGAGATACATAAACCTCCTCATCAATTTCTCCATATAGAAAAGCACCTTTGACATCCATCTGATAGACCATAAAACCCATATAAGATGCATAGGCCAAGAAGATTCTGATGGCCTCAACCCTAGCTACAGGAGCAAATACTTCAGTATAATCAATGCCCTCCTCTTGTCTGAATCCGTGTGCCACCAATCTTGCTTTGTTTTTAACCACAATACCCCTGGCATCTCTTTTATTTTTCAAAATCCACTTGGTACCAATGGCAATCTTCCCTTCAGGTAGTGGTACCAATATTCAAACCTTCTGATTCTTGAATTGTAGCATCTCTTCTTGCATTACTTCAAGCCAGCTGGATTCTTCAAGAGCTTGACTAACACTGGTTGGTTCCACTTGAGAAAGAAAACAAGCAAACAGACAATGCTTAAAGTCTGTGTGATTGTCCCTTTACTGATTTGAGACATAAGAAAGAAAAGCCACTTCACCATACTTATAACTTTTCACAGCACTTCTAGTTCTAACAGGTGCTTGAGGATCACCAAGAATGTTGGATTGAGGATGAGCAATGTTGATCCTTTTGGTTGCATTGGAGTTGACTTCAATTGTGGTGTCAAGATTGGTCACAGTTGGTCCAAAATCACTGTCATAGGAGGCTGAGTTGAAGATACCAGCTTTGGGTGAGTGATTTCCAAGATCAGAAGGACTTGGAAAGCGTGTATAAGGTTCCTCAAAGTCTGTGGACACACTAGTAGTCATGGGAGAACGTTCAGGAGAACCATCAGCAGATTTGGCAATATCAGCAGAAACATTTGGAGGATCAGCAGAATCCTGGTTTCCACTGAAGGGTTGTGCTGACTCCACACCAAGTCTTTCAGCTTCTTGATTGGCTGCAAACTCTTGCTTCTTGAGTCTAGCAAGGTCCTCTGCATATTGTGACACATCTTCAATCTCATCAGAAGTATCTCCTTCAAAATGGTTAGGAGGAAAAGAAGGTACAACAATAGTATGTTCATCATGCTCAGACTCACTTTCTGAGTCAACTTCCAGGGTACCTGCATTGTTAGTGGGAGACTCTTGTGCACCTGCAGATTGTTCAGCAACATATCTAGTATAGCCCAAGTAATCAGTTAGGTAATCCAGGTCAAAATACCAAGGATGACCTTGTCCTTGAACATGAGGCTTGTTTTCTAGGTATCTCAGGTTAAGGGTCTCCTCTATCTTTTTAGTACTTAAATTATATACCCTATAAGCCTTACTATAAGCTGAATACCCCACTATAAACCCCTCATATGCCTTCTCATCAAACTTTCCTAGAGAGTCACTAGTGTTCAAAATGGTTACCTGACAACCAAAATGTTTAAGGTAATGAATATCAGGAACTTTCCCAGTGAGAAGTTCATAAGGTGTCTTGATATGAGGTCTAGTGATGGATACCCTGTTCAAAACATAACAAGCAGTGCTTACTGCTTCAGTCCAGAACATAGTGGGTAATTTAGAGTCTGCAAGCATGGATCTTGCTGCCTCTATTAAGGTCCTATTCTTTCTTTCTGCAACCCCATTTTGCTGTGGGGTTCTTGGTATGCTATAGTCCCTTTTTATCCCCTTAGACTGACAAAGTTCTATTAAAACAGCATTTTTGAACTCTGTCCCATTATCACACCTAATACCTTTAACCTTTTTATTTAGCTGGTTTTCAACAAGGGTAATGAATTCTTTTAAAATTGGAGATGTTTCATCTTTAGTTCTCAAAAAGAATACCCAACAAAACCTGCTATAGTCATCAGTGATCACCAGGCAGAAGTACTTGTGATCAATACTTCTGATTTGAGTTGGACCAAAGAGATCCATATGCAGCAACTGAAGAGGTTCTGAGATAGTGATCACAGCTGTAATGGCTTTGTATGAAACTCTGTGTTGCTTCCCTTTGTTGCAGGCAACACAATTGTGTTCATTGGTGAAGACTTTGGAGGGAAGCCCATGAACTAGACCAAGCTTAGAGAGTTTGTTAATGGTCTTGAAATTAACATGAGCCATCCTTCTATGCCACTTAGTAGACTCATTCAGGGATGCTTTAGCCACCAAGCATGTCAGATCACCTTCAAGTTGGACTTCATTCAAGTTGAATGTGTATAAGTTGTAGCTTCTGGGAACTCTCAGCAGAATTGTGGAATCTTCTGGAAGCTTGAAGTCTTTAGAGAGTACAAGACATTCATCCTCTGAGAAGAAGACCTTGTTCTTGGTATCACATATTTGTGATACTGAGAACAGGTTAAAGTGTTGCAGTTCCTTCACATAGAGCACATTCTCAAAGTCCAAGCTAGGTATTCTGATGGTTCCATACCCAGTGATTTTGCCATCTCCTCCACCAAAAGTCACATTGCCTCCTCCTTGAATGGGTACAAAATCATGCATCATGTCCCTGTTTCCTGACATACTCCTGGAACAACCACTATCTACTATGCCTACATCTTTACTTTTCAAAGGATGATCCTACATATACAACAAAATTATACAAATGTTAGTACACTTTGGAGACTCAAGTCATTACTGACTTGAGCCTGCCTTGTGGATCATAAGAATTAGGCCATGTAGATTGATAAGATCCACCATTGTTCTTGGACCTTTTATGAAGATTAGGTCCCTTGTGTGTCCAAAAACAACCTGCTGAGGGCTTAACAGCAGTATCCCAATATCCCATACCCATATACATTGGGTCAATAAAGCCAGGCCAATAACCATTCTGAAAATAAGAACTAGTAGGTTGCACAAATGGTCTAGCAACATATCTTCTCCTAGCAGATTGAGAATGTCCATCAGCAGAATGTCTATCAGCAGAATTGCTGGCCCTATGAGTTGCTTGTGGAACATATGGTGGTATATCCTGAACATTTTTCCACATTGGTCTAGGTTTAGTTTGACTACTACCTACACCCATTCTTTGCTCATGAAAATTACAATCCTTAATCAAATGAAATTTACTTCCACACACAAAATATTTCTTCTTTTTAGAAGATTTATTCAAATTGAAAGATGTTCCATGACAAGCAAAAGTATTCAAACCATTAACATTAACATAATTGTTTTTGACAGAATTGAAAACATTGTTTTGCAAAGAATTAAATGACAAGTCTTCAGAAGAAACTGTCTTTGAATTTGATTCATCAGCAGCAACTCTAACAGGCTTGTAGGGAGTCTTGGGTGTAGGCTTAGGAGAGGTCTTGGGTGAGGTCTTGGGAAGGTCTGACTTTTCACTTGAATCACAACTGGTAGTAGACCCTTGGTCAGAGGACTTGTCACTAGAAGAACAAGAGACAAAGTCAGTAGAATTAGAATCAGGGTCTGGCAAGTCACTTGACTTTTTGCCATATAGATGGTGTGATCCATCAAAGTCTGAGGTGGTGTTGGTAGAGGGCATGAATTCTCCCCTAATAGGTCCAGGCACAGCATGTAATTTGCCTTCTTTAGCATAATGTTCTAAGCCTGCTGGTGTAGATTTACGTGTATCATCCCTAGCCTCTAAACCAACATACTTCTTAAAACCTAAACCTATACTAGTGTTTACAGGTTGAGTATTATAGAGACAGTTAGCTAACTGATTACCTGACATTAACCAAGTTTTTTGTCTAGCTATTTCCTTCTCTAGTTTCTCTTTTAGCACTAGGTTTTCTGACTCTATATTAGCCTTTTCTTTTTCAGTACGTTTTAAATCAATTTTAGCACAATGTAAATCTCTCTCTAACACCCCTATCTTTTCATCATAAGCAACCTGATTCTTCTTAAACCAAACTTTTTGTCTTTCTAGAGTTTTTAAAGAATGTTTATAAGCCTCTACCTCTACATAACATTCATTATATTTGGGTTTCAATTCATCATAGTCCTTTTTAAGTTCATTATACCTTTCACTACAACCAAACACACAATTATGTACCTGAGATATGCCCATAAAGGCAGCCTGACTATGCTTATCCTCTGAAGAACAGCTAGCCAACAATCCACTCACATCAGCATTATCATCATTCTCAGGATTATGCACCTTCCAGTTGATATGTTCATCCAGAGTGACCAAGGCTTTGGGATTTTCAGCATTCACTTGATTCTTCTGATAGCTTGAATACCGAACTTCATCACCAGTCTTCCTATCCTTGCACTCTCTAGAGAAGTGACCCAACTGACCACATGAAAAGCACTTGATCTTCCTTCTATCAAACCTAGCTGGATCTCGTCCCTAAAACCCAAACTTTCTTCCAGACTTCTTTTCAAACCTCTTGACATTTAAAGTAAGCATGGCCACCTGCCATTTTAAATTCATCTCTTCCAAATCAAGAGGATCCACCTGATCAAAATCCTCAAAAGCAAGATGCTGCTGATGTTCATAATCAGCAACAAAAGAGTGGAGTACATCCTCCATTACACCACTGGACTGTGGTTGAGAGTAGGAAGATGTTACTGAGGAGCTTGAACTTGAAGCCTGAGTCATCTTGTTGGAGGTGGTGCTCACAAAAGCTGAATAAGTAGGGTTTGATGAACGAATGAGGCTTCTAACATCAGGCTCAAGAGTTTTAAGCTTGTTGTAGAGATCATCAAAAGAAAGTATATCGAGACCACCTTTTGTTTTGAGTGCAATGCTCACTTGTAGCCATGATGGAGGTAACGATCGCAGGAACTTTGCATTGCAGTCCTCATTATCTGGTCTGGCCTTCAGCTGATTCATCTGGCTCAAAATCTTATGGAACCTGTCATACCCCTTGTGAATACCTTCCTCTTCAGTTATTTGGAACTCTTGAAACTGCTGTTTCAACATTGACTTCCTCATCCTTCTTGACTCATCGTTCCCACCAAACCTAGCCTTGATTGCCATCCAGATATCTTTTGCTTCTTCCATGTAGTGAAAGTCTCCCATGTGATCATCTGGAATAGCCTGAAGGAGAATGGTTCTCACTTTATTTTCTCTTTGTACTGCAAGAACCTCTTCAGCAGATTTAGGAGGAAGAATAGTAACAACACCATCAGCATCTTTGAGGTGCTTCTTCAAACTGTTTCCTTTACGGACAATTTCCCAAAGATTCCAATCAATATTGGTGATCCAGTTCTGCATCTTCATCGCCCATAATTCATATTCTTCCTTCTTAAGGTAAGGAAACTTTGCATTGCTGTTGGTGAGAGTGAGTTGTTGCATAGATGTGGTGTTTTGGTTGTTGTTGTTGTTGTTAACTTCTGATTCATCGTCTGATCCAGGCATTGTTATGGTTATTGGGTGTGAGAGGGTGTAAACGTGAAGATGTTCTTAGTAACACAGAGACTCTCACGAGGCTCTGATACCACTTGTTGAACCTTAAGACCTTGATAGATCTTCGTGAGCTCGTGGATCGTTAGTAATGTTTATGTAATCACAAACACACTAAAAGAAAGTCTAAGTTACTTGTATTCTATAGCGGAAAACAAACACAAGTAAGAACACGATTACTAAGAACGATTTGATCCTCTATGGATCTTTGATTAATACTAAAGTTGTTTTTCTAAACTCGTACATAATACATAAAGACGTGTTCCTTTTATAGATAAGGAACCCTAACTAGGTTTCACTAGAAACCCTAAACCGTTTCACAAGAAACGTATATTCTAAAAACTAAACAAGATATGCATTATCACTTTCTAAATAAACTCATGCATATCCTAACTAATATCAAAATACGCGGAAACTATCCATCAGCAGAAACACACTTCACAGAATCTCTACTTCCGCAGAAACATTCTTCAGCAGAATCCAATACTTCAGCAGTAACCATCAGTAGTAATGTTTATGTAATCACAAACACACTAAAAGAAAGTCTAAGTTACTTGTATTCTATAGCGGAAAACAAACACAAGTAAGAACACGATTACTAAGAACGATTTGATCCTCTATGGATCTTTGATAAATACTAAAGTTGTTTTTCTAAACTCACATAATACATAAAGATGTGTTCCTTTTATAGATAAGGAACCCTAACTAGGTTTCACTAGAAACCCTAAACCGTTTCACAAGAAACGTATATTCTAAAAACTAAACAAGATATGCATTATCACTTTCTAAATAAACTCATGCATATCCTAACTAATATCAAAATACGCGGAAACTATCCATCAGCAGAAACACACTTCACAGAATCTCTACTTCCGCAGAAACATTCTTCAGCAGAATCCAATACTTCAGTAGTAACCATCAGCAGTAACCATCAGTAGAATTCAACCTTAGCAGAATTCCCAACAGAAACCGTAGCAAACCACATCAAGTATTACTGCTCCTTTTTAAGAATAATCATCGTGATTCTCCGTTCGGGGATCCTCAAATAGATCAGCAACGAATCATCTCACATTTGAATAATTCTTCTCACATTACTTCCCGCTGAAGACTGAAGTAATGCATGCCAAGAGTATCCAGAGACCACTTCCCCCAAGTAGTTGAAGTGATGCAATCAGTCTCATTATATGAAGCCCAAAAACCCGAAGTACACACTCAATCCCATTTGATAAAGTCAAACACGTAACATCAAGATCGATTAAGACCCAATGCATTTTTCTCCCTTCTGGAATCTGCAGATGAGAAATGCTACACCAAAGTCACCTAAGTCCCGAGTGTAATCATCATACAATTGTGTACCTCTTTAATTATCAGAAACTGTTTCTTACATCTCTTCCCCCACGTAGTTGGAATAATACACCCGAAGGCACGAGTTACAACACTGATTTTCTCTGCGGTTATGACATTTGTCTTCCCAGAATAATCTTCAATAGAGAAGAAGTATAAAGTTCATCACGTGTACTCGTTATGTATTCAACTGTATGTCTCCTTCCCCCTTGCTGGTTTTGATACCTCAGAATCAGCAACACATTTTACACATATATTCTTGAGATCTTGTGAGAAGAACAAAATTAGCTCAAATGTATCAAGTGAGAATTAGCTGCTGCCAAAACCGTCTCTGACTATCTTTATCAACCCTTAAGTAGGCTATTCGAAGTGATAACTGATGGAGCAAACACGATATACCAAACTTGAACCTGAAGATAGAATTCCCCATTCTTGTGACTTATGCTTGCACTAATGTTGGAAGAACGGTGTAGAGAATTAGTGCTCCAAGCAAATCTCTAAGTACTCAATACCCAACCAAGGTATGAGACATTAACACCTCTTACGATTATCCACAACGTCAACGGCGTGTGACACTGAGTACTACATCGTAACTCCTTTAAGTGATAGTTACCCCGACTGCTGGTAACTAGATAACCTAAGTCTTCAACTTAAATCTTAAGCACGAGCAAGTTATCATTGAAGGTCATGCATCCAACCAACCCCGACTTCAAGATAGAGTAAGATCACGCCTTTGAGAAAGTCAACTTCAACTCCAAATAAGTGATACCTGATCAATTCCGTAGTCACACTTAGATGCCCAACAAGTGATTGTTTGTTCACTCACTTGTTCACACTTCTCCCCCTCAAAAATTGCATATGAGGATGCCATTTTTGATTGAACAAGTGCATATGAGGTTGGTCCACTGTTCACACTTCTCCCCCTCAAAACTTGCATTCGAAATTGCCATTTTTGATCGAGTGAATAAATGTCCAATCTGATGGAAGTAGATCCACTTGATGTCTGAACGAGCATGGAGCAAGTCTGAAACCTTTTGATGAGACTAGTCAGAAACAAGGAGAGTCGTATGACCATTTCCCAAATCTCAATCACCATGTAGTTTATTCACCCTTCTCCTCCCCCTCAAAAATTGCATATCACGACCAACTGCCATTTTTGATAGACCATGTGAATAAGAATATACTCCAATGTACGTTTATCCTCTTGATGACTGAATGAGCATGAGAAAACCATGAAGCTTGATGAGAATGGTCATAAATAAGAAGATTCCTCTTCTTCCGAAGATAAAACGTACTCAAGCGTACGCCTTTCTTTTCTTTGAGGAACGGGGCCTGAAGAGATGTCAGTAGACGCCATTATGAAAACATTAAGACCCGAGGCTTGAACTGCAGAGTTCAAACATCATAGTCGATGAAGAACGAGGCCTGAACTGAAGTGATCAGACGTCATAGCCAATGAAGATCGAGGCCTGAACTGATGTGTTCAGACGTCATAATGCTGAAGAGCGAGGCCTGCACTGAAGTGTACAGACATTATTATGTTGAAGACCGAGGCCTGCACTGAGGTGTACAGACGTTATATGATGAAGAACGAGGCCTGAACTGAGGTGTTCAGACGTCATAATGATTCCCCTCATATGTTGTGAGCATCCTGTGTCCAAATGTCAAAGGACGATCCGTACGACCTGCATTTGAAAACAGACGAAATAAGAGAATTTGGAGAGCCGGAACCCCAATTTAGGTTGGGTTCCAGTTGGTTAGTGAAAACAATCTTTGGGGCTGCTGAAACCATAGGTGCCTTGGTTTTAACAATAAGGGCAACACTAGTAGATGCAATGGACCTAGTTAAGGGACATTGTGTATCTAAAGGGATAACTCTACCAGTAGGCTTCCATTCCTTAACAGGCACTACTCTAGGAATTGTAATCCTTGTTAAAGGGCAATGTTCCCCTAGTGTGAATGTTCGGCCCGTGGGCTTCCACTGAAAGCCCACATTGGTGAACATTTTCCCTGTAGGTTTCCAAGATTGCTTAATTTGTCTAGCTCTCCAAACTTTCCTAACTGGGGGTTTGTTGGACGAATTCAGAAATTTCTTAACACATTTATCATGATTACACGAAATTATGCATTCATTACATGTTTTGCAAAGTGAATTTGGATTCGAATTATGATTCCTTTTGTTCAAATCTGACTTGTTGTTTCTCATGTGGTCTTCTACTTTCCTTTTAGGAACACTTTTAGCTGGTGAAATCCTAGAATTCTTTATGTTTCTCCTAGGTTTTGACTCGCTAGCTTTAGTGTCACTATTAACTCCTGTAGAAGGACTGATGGGAATCTTAGTCTTCTTCACTTCTAGTTGCTGAACATGTTTTGATGTGTTGGGATCTGAAGTTTCCAAAGATACCTCAAAGGTTACATGCTTGTTCTTAATTGTGGATGATGATGCAACTATTCTATCTCTTTGGTTGTGAGACTTAGGGCCCGTGCCAATGGCATATTCTAACTGTTCCTGGATCCTTTTTGTGAGGACGCAGGCATAACCTACTGCCTTATCGAGTGGTTTTCCTATTATGTCCTCTTCCACAACCTCACGAAGAGTGTCAAGTCCATCCCTAAGGTGACAGAGGTACATTTGATGGACAGGTCTGTTGTTTCTCATGGGAAATGGAATAGGCCTCACATCAACATCGTACATTTTACAAGCAGAGACCTTTGATGCAACACAATTACAAGTGGTACATGGCATTTTTCCTTTCACCTGAGTCTTAAGATTCTCAATTTCATTTAACAAAGAATTTATCTTTTCATTATGACTATTTCGTGTGACTTTAATTGAGTCATATAACTCTTTGTAATGCTGTTTAATCTTAGAATTTTCTTCTCGAAAACACTCATTTTCATAATGTAACTTGTTGATGGTGTCTTGATACTGAAAATTTTGAGAATCTGAAGACGAAGGTTTATTGGTGCCATACACCTCACATTTGTTGGATTTCAATTGGGCAACTTGGGCCCTCAATAGTCGAATCGTGTTTGTGTGAGCTTGAATTTTTTCATCACGTTTGCTTAATTCAAAATATGTATCAAACTCAGGAGCATCCGAGGATGTCTTGACATTTGATATTTTGCATTTTTCTTCTAAGTGTTGATGTTTGAGTTGCAAATTCAGATAATCAACTTCTAGTTTTGAAAAACGTTTAACCATGTTATCATGGTCATCATTTTGAATTTTTTCAAGCAATTTCAAATTCTCCCCCTCAAGCTCAACAACACGATTATGGGTAACATCTAAAGCAATAGAATACTCATGAAATTGACAAGCAGATAATGCAGAATCAGTAGCAGTATAAAATACATCTTGTGCAATACATCTAGCAATCAAATTCTCATTTGTGATGAGAATGTTCTTTCTTTCAATCTCACGAGTCTTAAGTTCTATCACATTTTGAGTTACCTCATTTTCCATATCTTTAAACACTACTTTCATTTCATTTATTTCGGTTTTAAGGGCAGTTTGCAACCCTTCAAAATGTTCTTTAAGTAGTTTAAGGAATGGCATAACCTCAGTCAAGTAACACCTTTTTGCATGCTCAAAACACCTTTCCCCCTCAGTAATTCCTGTTGGTGTGATTCTCTTCTTACATGTTTTATCAAAATCAGCAAATAGTTGCCAAAGCACATATAAGCTAATTAAGGTTTTGCATTCAGTGGGAAGAGACAAAGGAACCAAATTCCTAGGTGTATTGGGAGGATACACCGTTATGGACGCAACTTTTCTAATGTATGGGGTGTTGGCTTTAAGTTTATCTTCCTTTAGCTTTTCTATATCTTGTGACCAAAATATCTGTTCAGGTGTTAACTTCTTTTGAGGTGCAAACACAGTCAAACGATTCTCCTCATAATAATCATGGGGCTTGACTATTATTCGTCTGGCTATGCACTCGGGATCCCTCATTTTCTCACTTATTTTTCCCTCGTTCTATCACTTATCTCATCCTCTTCATTTGTGTAGATATGCTCAGGCGGGTCATGAATAGGCATAAGCATCACATTACCATCATATAGGGCAGGTTGAGCTACTTTCATGCCCCTAAGGATGGTTGACTTGGGTTCACCTATCATGATCTTACTATGCTTATCACTCAACTTTCTGTGCTTATGAATCATTTGAGCAGTTTGTATGGTTTGATCTTGTGTGTACAACTTATCTTCAAGCTTATTTTTTAACGTCTTGAGTCTAGAGAAATCATTTAAAAGTGTTGTTTCTTTTTCTTTGAATTCTAGCTTAAGTGTAGTTATACATTTTTGTACTTCCTGTTTCTGTTTGACAGACTGTTCTAGCTGATTTTTCAAAGAATTCAACTCTTGTTTTAACGTTTCTTCTCTTACTCTAGACTCTTTAATAAGTGTACTCATTTGACCTTCTAATTTCTGCTCACGTTCATTAAGTTCAAACTTAGCACGCTGTTCATACATAGCTACTTGTTCCTTATAGATGTTTAGTCTAGTGATCAAGTTATCATCAGGGACAAACACAGTGTTCTCATGCAGCACATAATCATCATTTAGAACAGAAGATGCACAACTAGGTACAACAGACGCTTCGTTGTGATTCACATATTGTTCATATGGGAAAACATCGCTATTTCCCATATAAGCAATATCTGACTCAACAACGTTTGTCTGTTGTACTTTGTCGGGAATCTTTTGTTCATGCAACACATTATCATTATTAATGACAGAAGATACCCCATTAGGTTCAGCCGACGCTTCGTTGTGTTTCTCATGTTGCACGTTGTTCCTAGCAGTATCTGACTCAACAACGTTTGTCAGTGGCTGATGAAGCTTGTTTTCTTGAGAATTCGGGCTCACAAATTCTCTATTGGCACCGACATAGTCAAACACGTTTATCTGTCGAACATCTTTGGGAATCTTTTGTTTGTCCATCATGTTGTACAATCTGAGTATCTCTGATATAGCAGAATCTGAAGTATTTGACATGATATTAACGTGCACGGGATTTTACAATTCTATGATTTAAGCCGAGAAATAGATTCTTTCGCGGGGTTTTACAAAATCAAGAATAAACCGTGAAATGATGCTTGATATGTGTTATGATGAAGGTCTGGTAGACTTGTTGATCTGTTTGGTATGGTTGTTGCAAGTTATTATGGCGAAATTTTGGTCTGAAAAACTTAAAACCTCAATAACTTCTTTTCGGAATGGTTTTGGGCCTCGAAAAATTCGTTTCACGACTATGCCGTGAAACCTCACAATATTCAGGCTGTTCCGGTCGTTTTGACAGGTATTTCGCTGAAAACGGAGTTACGGTTCAAAAGTTATGGCCGTTTGAAGTTTTGACGTAAAAAGTCAACTTTGGTCAAACTGCTGAAGGTCAAACCGCTAAATTTCAAACCGCTAGAAGTCAAACCGCTAGACTCAAACCGCTAAATTTCAAACCGCTGAACCAGAAGTATCAAGCCGCTGAAAGCATAACCGCTAGAAGTTAAACCGCTGAAGATTAAACCGCTGAACGCTAAACCGCTGGAAGATTAAACCGCTGAAATTAGAGCCGCTAAAAGTTAACCCGCTGATGATTAAACCGCTAGAAACTAAAGCCGCTATAACCAGAACCGCTGAAACCCGTAAACCTCTACCACAACACGACAAGCCGCTAGACGACAAGTCCTGACAAACCGCTGCCACAAGTTGACAAACTGTCCTTATCAGTACAGTTTGTCCTTTTCCAGAAACCGATACACTACAAACCGCTATTAACCAAGCAGCTAGACCAAAACAGCCAAATATAGTAAACCGCTAACACAAATCCTTAGCAGATTGTTAAACCGCTGCGATGAAACTTTGTACGAAATACAACCCGCTACCAAGAAAAGCTTCGGATCTTCCACAAACAACTCACAAACACTGTTGTGACTTATCAAGAACGATCTAAAACACCTTTTTGAACATTAAAGTACGAGTATTACACGACTTGAGCCACAAACAAAAATCAATCAAGGGTCTTTTTCTTACTCATTTGTTCGAACCAAAAAACACCCAAAAACCAAACACGAATCTGAATATGCACTACACGAATCTAACCATGGCTCTTGATACCAATTGTAGGATATTCATGAACTAATAAACACAAGATTGGGTGCTATATGGATCGAACTAGGAAGAAACTAGAGAGAGAAAGTGGAGTGGAACCTTTAGTGAGAGAAAGAAAGAGATATTAGATTAAGTGAGAAAAGGTCCAACCCTTCCCAAGTGTGGGAAGGGGTATTTATACTACATACATAATGTGCCCCTAGTGGGCTGTGGAGCGAGCTGACAGTGGGTAAAGACCCGACCCACTCCACAATACTAATAATAACTAAACTACTAATAATAATACTAATAATCCTACGAGCTATGATGTGCTAAATAAGTACTCGGGGTGACCGAGTCTTCAACTGAATATTTATATTCCTAACACGGTCACTCGTCCTTAAGAAAGCTCTCCCCAGAATGAGAGGAACTCGAGGATCGGCATCAAAGACTACTACAACGAAATCAGTGGGAAAGTGGAATTTTCCTACTTTCACAACGACATCCTCAGCTATTCCAAGTGGACGAGTTATAGTACGGTCCGCTAGCTCGAGTGTCATGCAAGTAGATGTAAGCTCCGGAAGAGATAATTTCTTCCATACCGAGAGTGGCATAAGGTTAATGCTTGCGCCAAGATCGGCCAAGGCTGAGCACTGAACCATCCCCGAGAAATCACATGGGATTAAAAACTTGCCAGGGTCTCCGAGCTTTTCGGGAAGCTTCTTGAGGAGAACTGCCGAGCATTGCTCGTTAAGTGGGGTCTTTGCCATCTTAGACAACTTATCCTTGTTGCTTAGTAAACTTTTGAGTGTAGATGCAAATTTGGGCATAAGGACGAGAGCATCTACGAAGCTTATTTCAAAGTGCAATTCATTGAAGATATGAAAGAATTTCTCCATTTGTTGATTGGTTTTGTCTTGAAGCTTCTGATCGTTAAGCCTCGAAGGATATGGAATCGAAGGCTTAGGATTGGTCTTCGGAACATCGGGTTCCGGAACTTGAGTTTGGACATCTGGAGGTTGGACGTGTGCGGTACTTCGTGGGCTTGAGAAATGCACCTTGTCCGTTGTCACCTTGGTATCTCGATTTACTTCCCTCGGTGGAGGGGGCATAGGAGTCGAGGGTCCATTATGCGTCTTACCACTTCGAGTGGTGACGGATTTCAACTCACCCTTCGGGTTGGGAATGGTATTTCCAGGAAGACCTCCCAAAGTTGAAGCTTGATTCATTTGGTTCATGAGGCTAGCAAACATGTTCTCAATTTTATTTTAAGATTGATCAATTTTGTGATTTGTATTCCTAAGTTCACTTTTAAGCTCTTGACCTTGTTTTGACATTGAGGTTTGAAAATCATTTTTCAAAGTGGTGATTTGATTTTGCATTGACCTCATGTTAGCCTCACTTGACTTGATGTAGTTAGAAAGTTCATTTGAGGGAGCAACGGGGGCTTGGTAATTAGAAGCTTGAAAGCCTTGATTGAAATTACCCCCTTGAGTTGGGTATTGATTTACCGGGGCTTGAAATTGGTTTCGAACATCTTGCCCTCTCGGTTGATTTTGATTGAATCTATTTGGATTGTTGGGTTGATAAAATCCGGGTGGTCCACTTTGATTACTAACACGATAGTTCGGGTCAACTTGAGGACGGTATTGGTTACCTCCTTGGTTGTAAGCCCCGGCTACCGCATTAACTTCAAATCGACTACCATCGGTGGCAGTACAATTGTAGTATGCATGAGGACCACCACAAGTGACACAAGTTTCTTCCACCACTTTGACTTGAGTGGGTGAAGAAGTTTGTGGGGAAGAAAGTTTCTTTTGCTTGGAAAGAACCAAAGCTTGAATAGCATCCGTGAGTTTTTCAATCTTAGCATCGGTGCTAGAAGTACTCACGTGAGATGAAGAAGAAGTGGAGGTACTAACTTGGGAAACAGCCGGTTTGCTTCATGTAGTGCGGACCTTGGACTTATTCTCAATGATGGCTAAAGCATCCTTCGGAGTCCGATTCAAGAGATTGCCACCGGCGGCGGCATTAAGAGAATCTTGGTCCGTTTGGTTCAAACCATTATAGAAGGTATCGAGTTGATGTAACTCGGAGAAACCGTGGTGTGGACATTTGCGAAGTAATTCTTTAAAACGATCCAACGCTTCACTAAAGGATTCATCAAATTTTTGAGTGAATTTGGTGATTTCATTTTTAAGGCTTGTGGTTTTAGACGGGGGAAAGAATTCGTTCACAAATTTCGAAACTAAATCTTCCCATGTTGATGGAGCGTTATGTGTCGTTGCGGTTTAGCAGTTTTAATGCCTACTCAAGTTTTAAATTTATATTTAGCCGACTTATCAATAACACACACACTTAACGAGCAGTGTACCCGGTCAGTATGAAGATAATGGTAAGTAGAGTGTCGATCACTAAGAGTGGAACGTATAATCTCGTTAATCTAATCAGTATTTTAATATCCTAACGCAAGGGGGTTTCAGCCTGAGAGACTGGCACAGTTTTGTTTGCAATTAAATAATAAAATAAACAACAGGCACGAATCAGCAAGTAGCACACACGTACACAGATAGATACTAGAGACAATAAGAGGGCTGTCCTTATGATTAAGTAGATTGTCACTTGTTTTATTGATAGCTTTATATGAAGTGTATGTAATTAACCCTTTCTCGTTGGTCCTATTCTCATCGGCGAGTAAACCCTTAATGATTACTTATGTCTAAAAGTTATTCCTAAGTGATCAATTTAGAAACAACCGTGGGAGCCACACCTTGTCCCGCAGTCGGGTGCCCGCAAGCCACTAATAAACACAGAGGTTATCAATGCACTAATAAGTAGTAACCAAAGACATCAACATATAAACTTTAATTGATGGGAAAGCAAGTATTAAAGGGAGTGCAATCTTTCCGTTGTCACATTACACAAGCCACCAATCCTGATGAATTAAAGTTTGCTAAAACAATAAAACAAAACTACTTAATGAATTAAATACATGCAGCACCTTCTTACAGCTCTTGTATCTTAGATTTGGGTGTGTCTTGTGCTGCCTTCTTGACTGAATTCGTCCTTCTCTTCTGTTCGGTCTTTAGGTTTTTCGAACTTCCGAATCTCTCTTTTTGCGTCTGGTCTACGGGGTATTTATAGTTTGTGTCTGAGGGAAGATGCGGCGCATCTACTTAAGTAGATGCGGCGTATGTACGTAACTTCGCGTGGGGTCCAAGATTATAATATTCAGGAATATTCGTACACCGCCAGAAGATGCGGCGTAACTCCATGATTAGATGCGGCGCATGTCCTCTTGTATCTTGGATCGTATCTGGTGATATCTTGATAGAGATGCGGCGCATGTTGATAGTGAGATGCGGCGCATCTGGAGCAGAATTGACTTGATCTTGTCCATGTCAGTAGACTCTTCACTTTATGCACGTTTTGCTCCATTATTAGTCCAAAATCGCCAAGTTTCACCAAATGCTTGTTTTTAACTGAGAATTACAAAAGTAAACGATTAAGTATCAATCCTCATACATAATATAGTAAAACAAGTCAAATTAATAGGATAAATGATAGTAATAAAATGTACTTATTTGAGTTCATCAAATATCCCCCCACTTGAACTTTACTTGTCCCCAAGTAAACCTTAGATTAAATCTCATGAAAATGTATCCTAAAAGATGTTAGGATTTATTTTTATAGTTAAGCATGTATTCGTTTATTTCATAATCACACAACTAAACACTTAACGAATTAGAAGTAAAATAAAATAAGTCGATAAAAGCAAATCTAATCGTTTAACTGTCCAGTCGCGACGAATATTCTATCATAAGCTTGGCAAGTATACACATCTCCACCACTAAAGCTAAGGAATAACAAGTCTAAAGCGGTAAAAAGGGTTTTTAGGCTTAAGGGTTAATTATTCTCTTTTACACTATCGATCTCAAATTCCAGAAAAGGCGACAAAATCACAAATACATGATCGAATCCACGAACACGATACTTGCAATTGCTCAAATCCTTAACTCGAATAGGCTAAAGATAGGTCCAAACTTCACCAATAATAATATATCAAAAAGGGCGACAAAATCATAAATACATAGCCGAATCCACGACTACGATACTTAAGATTGCTCAAATCCCTAATCTCAATAAATCAAAGGTTTGGTTGGATAAAGAATAATACAGGGTATGGATAACATTTGGGATATAAATTGGTGTAAAAATAAAAAATAAACAAAACAAATAAATTAAAATCCTAAGTGTGGTTAATCACTATCCCAACCATCCCATGAATAAGACTCATATCATTGAATAACTCACGCTTTAACACTTGAAACACACGCTTTAGGTAGACACGAATTATACTCAACAAAATCTTAATCAAAGAATAAACCTTAATTGGCATTCCCATAACTGCCAATTCCCATTCAATCCATAGATATAATACAACAAATAGTGGCCATATGAACCACTTACATAACTCTACATCGTTGGCTTAAAATAAACATCCAACTCTTTTTTTCTTTCTTTTTCTTTTCTCATTTTTTTTTCGATTTTTTTTTTTTTTTTTTTTTTTTTTTTTTTTTTTTTTTTTGAACATATAAATAGATGTGTAAAATTTCACCACATCACTACAACTTTCTTTCCGGATAATTTTTCCATACTTTGCATACTTTCAGAAATAACGCTAATAGTGAAAGTAGTAAACACACGAAAAATAAACTCCAAAATATACAATATTTACTTTCACTCCAATTGCATTGTGCAATTTCCCGACCTAACCAAAGATAATGAATTACGCACGCGAACACAGGTAATGTAAGGAAACACACTTTGCCTATAGCAATTAACCAACCACGGATCTTAATCTACAGGGTAGGCTAAGGTATAAGGTGTAACGAAACATTTTAAACATAGGTGTAAGAAACGAAAGGAATGGCTCTGAGGGTTTTTCTAGGGGTATCTTACTCTAAAAGTGAGAGTAACAAAAGGGTTTATACGGGGGTTAACTAACCAGTGTAGTTAGTTAATAACACATAACATATAAAGGCTATTTGGGTGTAATCCTAGAAATTTTACCAAGTTAGACAAGTCATTCCAATTAAATAAATAATACTCATTATGGTGGTCTCGAATAGTATACAAGCCAAGTTCTAAAGTTTACAAGTCACCGGCACACTCATAGATTTGTGAATTTTTTTGAGAAATCACAATTTTTTGAAAATAATGTCATGTGTGCAGTTATGCAACTTAGATCTTAAACAAAAACATGCTAAAAAATTTTTAAGTTTGATATATTAAGCACATTTTAAGCATAATTTTTGAAAAAGTTTAGGACAAGTAAGTGTTAAGTGTTCTAATTCTCCTATCCCCCAAGCTCATGTGGAATCTACGACACAAATAGGTAACACCCTTGATTCTCCTTTTATTTTTACTAATGACATTGTTAGTGTTTCTAAACAGGTTGCAAAGCCGAATGACGATGTGGTGGAATCTGTTACCTTACAACCTATCATAGACATCACACCACACGCTGACACACAACTAGCACCTGTTAATGTTATCCACCAAATTTTGGTTGAACCTACAAAAGAATTAGATGATGAGCTCTTGGATAACACCATGGTTGAAGAGCAAGAAACTTTCGAATCTACATGGAAAGAAGAGGAGCTCGAAACGATACTCGCCATTGACTCTTTCACATCTTGTATAGAAGCTGAGGGACGCCTAACTACTGACAAGATTAATGAAGAACAATTCATGCACCCTCAATATATTAGTCTCTCCCGTGGAATGTTCAAGACATCTAATTTATCAACCAAATCCGGAAAGGTCATGAGTGGAGATCACTACCCACTAAGGTACCATTTTTACTTGACATATCTTTCTACTATAGCAAATTTACACTCTTATCGTGTTTATTGCTACTATCACCCGCACTTGATCCCAAGTGGGGGAACGACACCCTATTACACAGTAAATAAGGGTGGAGTCAGGCTCGTGACTCGAACAAAAACAAGCGCTTCGTGGGAGGCAACCCATGCTTATCTTTTGTTTTCTTTTTAGTTTATTTTATTTTCTTGTGTTTGTTTTTTTTATTTGTTTTTTCTGCATGACTGTTGTTGCTGTATTCTGCTGATACAAACGATACGGCGCATCTGTATTCAAGATGCGGCGTATGGCATTTTAATTTTATATACAGCGCATTTAATAATTCGAGTACGGCGCATCTATCCCCTAGATACGACGTATTCTGTTTTTAATCAGAAAAATTTTAAACCATATCCGACATACGACGCATCTGTTGTACAGATACGGCGTATCTAATTATTTATTAAAAACAGTCTTCGAATTAATAAAATAAGAAGCGACGCATCAATTTCTATTGATACGGCGTATTATCCCATTGCATGCAGTTTAATATTTCCTACAGGTTGTTGATGCGGCGTATCCAATATCCCATGGATACGGCGCATCGACACTCTGACCTGTAATTTTTAGTATTTTTATTTTTCTAACCAATGATTAACGAGATGTTCTCGAGTATATTTTTCTGTGGTCTCTATATTTTTACAGGTCTGGGCAATTGAAGGTATTGATGAACTCCCATATTTTATATGCTCGCATTCTTACATTGGAGGATCATACCGAGCAAATCTCAGGGGAGTTTTCCGTTCTAATTCTTTTAATTTCCTGTTTTTAATTTCAAATACAAACAACGAGGACGTTGTTTAACTTAAGTGGGGGGATGGAGAATTAGAACGTTTACTTGTCCTTATTTTTCAAAAATATGCTTAATATGTACTTAATATGCTTAAATTTAAAATTTTTCTAGCATGTTTTTGTTTAAGATCTAAGTTACATAGCTGCACACACGACGTTATTTTCAAAAATTGTGATTTATCAAAAATTCACAAATCTATGAGTGTGCCGGTGACTTGTAGACTTTAGAACTTGGCTTGTATACTATTCGAGACCACCATAATGAGTATTATTTATATAATTGGAATGACTTGTCTAACTTGGTAAAATTCTAGGATTACACCCAAAAAGCCTATATATGTTATGTGTTATTGACTAACTACACTGGTTAGTTAACCCCCGTATAAACCCTTTTGTTACTCTCATTTTTAGAGTAAGATACCCCTAGAAAAACACTCAGAGCCATTCCTTTCGTTTCTTACACCTATGTTTAAAATGTTTCGTTACACCCTTACACCTTAGCCTACCCTGTAGATTAAAGTCCGTGGTTGGTTAATTGCTATAGGCAGAGTGTGTTTCCTTACATTACCTGTGTTCGCGTGCGTAATTCATTATCTTTGGTTAGGTCGGGAAATTGCACAATGCAATTGGAGTGAAAGTAAATATTGTATATCTTTGAGTTTATTTTTCGTGTGTTTACTACTTTCGCTATTACCGTTATTTCTGAAAGTATGAAAAGTATGAAAAAAATTATCTGGAAAGAAAGTTATAGTGATGTGGTGAAATTTTACACATCTATGTTTATGTTTCAAGTAAAAAAAAAAAAAAAAAAAAAAAAAAAAAAAAAAAAAAAAAAAAAAAAAAAAAAAAAAAATCGAAAAAAAATGAGAAAAGAAAAAGAAAAAGAGTTGGATGTTTATTTTAAGCCAACGATGTAAAGTTATGTAAGTGGTCGATATCACCACTATTTGTTGTACTATATCTATGGATTGAATGGGAATTGGCAGTTATGGGAACGCCAATTAAGGTTTATTCTTTGATTAAGATCTTGTTGAGTATAATTCGTGTCTACCTAAAGCGTGTGTTTCAAGTGTTAAAGCGTGAGTTATTCAATGATATGAGTCTTATTCATGGGATGGTTGGGATAGTGATTAACCACACTTAGGATTTTAATTTATTTGTTTTGTTTATTTTTATTTTTACACCAATTTATATCCCAAATGTTATCCATACCCTATTCTTTATCCAACCAAACCTTTGATTTATTGAGATTAGGGATTTGAGCAATCTTAAGTATCGTAGTCGTGGATTCGTCTATGTATTTATGATTTTGTCGCCCTTTTTGATATATTATTATTGGTGAAGTTTGGACCTATCTTTAGCCTATTCGAGTTAAGGATTTGAGCAATTGCAAGTATCGTGTTCGTGGATTCGATCATGTATTTGTGATTTTGTCGCCTTTTCTGGAATTTGAGATCGATAGTGTAAATAAGAATAATTAACCCTTAAGCCTAAAAACCCTTTTTACCGCTTTAGACTTGTTATTCCTTAGCTTTAGTGGTGGAGATGTGTATACTTGCCAAGCTTATGATAGAATATTCGTCACGACTGGACAGTTAAACGATTAGATTTGCTTTTATCGACTTATTTTATTTTACTTCTAATTCGTTAAGTGTTTAGTTGTGTGATTATGAAATAAACGAATACATGCTTAAATATAAAAATAAATCCTAATATCTTTTAGGATACATTTTCATAAGTTTTAATCTAAGGTTTACTTGAGGACAAGTAAAGTTCAAGTGGGGGGATATTTGATGAACTCAAATAAGTACATTTTATTACCATCATTTATCCTATGTATTTGACTTGTTTTATTATATTATATATGAGAATTGATACTTAATTGCTTACTTTTGTAATTCTCAGGTAAAAACAAGCATTTGGTGAAACTAAGCGATTTTGGACTAAAAATGGAGCAAAACAAGCAAGATTGGAAAAGTCTACTGAATTGAAGAGATGAACCAACTTGTTTTACTCCAGATGCGCCGCATGAAGCTCCTGATATGCGGCGTATCAATCTCAAGACTTCACCAGATATCCAAGATATTGAAGAATATTCGCAAATATTATAATCCTGGACCCCACGCGAAGTTACCTTGATACGCCGCATCGGACCAATCCGATGCGCCGTATCGGCCATATACAATCCTTACCAAAGAGATCAAGTGAAGATTAGAAGCTTAATGAAGAAGTCAAGATTACAAGTCGACACTTGAAGATGCTTTCGTATTTTGGCCATAAAATCTTCATCCGGACTCCGTTTTAGGTGATTCAAGCGGCCACGCGAAGAGAAAAAGGAGATCTACCTATATCTGATGGAGATGCGGCGCATCTGGTCCTTAGATGCGCCGTATTGGGAGATGAGGCGCATCTGGTCTTTAGATGCGCCGTATTGGGTCAGTTTCAGACTTGGAGGCTACGTTTACTTATAGATGCGGCGCATCTAACTCTCTAGATGCGCCGTATCTACCCAGATATCAGAAACTATAAATACCGAACTCAGTAACGAATTAGGGTATCTTTGGGGACCCTTAGGGCTATTCCCAGACGATCAAGGCCTCTCAAAACAGCAGAAGATCACCCTTGAAGACCCAATTATACTTGAAGAACATCTCTTATCATTGTTATATTACTTAATCATTTGGTTAGCATATCGTATTCACTATGTTTCATACTCTATTCATTATGATTATGTTTATGTACTTTGTTACAGAGATTATGGGCTAACACTCTTAAGTGTTAGCCAAGTTTATGAGTATTTGATGTTTTGATTTGTTTCTAATTCGATTGGTTGCTTAGTCTTCGTTTTGATTACTTTATTAGTTTATCGTGCCTTGTCGACCTTAGGCTCGCACAATTACTTCATTAATATCGTTTGCGTGATTAATGTAAGCTCCTTAAGGGCTAAATAATATATAAACATGGTAATCATTAAGCAGCTTTATGCGGGTTCTGATTAATTGTGACAGGATTAGTCAGTCAAAAAGACTTAAAATGGAATCTAGACTCTAAAAGAGATTAGAGGTAAGATAGACCGCGCCTAGTCGTGAGCACCATCACTATATGTTTTAGACTTATCAAAACTTAATCTTATATGACTAAACTTGGTTAACATGTTCTTCCTATCTTTGGTGTCTTCATACTTGTATTGTTTGTTTTACTTAATTAGTTCATTAGAAAACCAAACTCGTGCCAGTCTCTCAGGCTGAACCCCCTTTTGCTTTAGTTTAGGATTAATTTAGTAGAGTCGAATACCTTTAGAATTAGTATATTAGAAATCTCACTCTTAGTGATCGACACCCTACTTACCAACTAGGCTACATTGATCGGGTACACTGCCCGTTAGTGTTGTTATAGGTTAAGTCGGCAAAATATAAATGTAAAACTTGATAAGGAATAATCACCTATACAACGACACATCAAGTTTTTGGCGCCGTTGCCGGGGAGTGAATTTGTATAAAAGGTTAAAAACTGGAAATAAAAGAATTAGAACGGAAAAACTCCCCTGAGATTTGCTCGGTATGATCCTCCATTTGTATATGAGCAAAAATCATCTTTCTTGTGGATTAGAACGTTAAAGCTTCATACTTGATGTATCCACAGAAAATTCAGGAAACTATAATACCACCAACACTTTAAAACACACCTAAGATAAGAAAGGTTCAACTTGCATAATACATTAGTAGTTAGGTAAAATAAAACTCAAAAATGAAAACTGGAAATCATCAGGTCAGTCGATGCGCCGTATCTTATTGAAGAAGATACGCCGTATCGAGCCTGGAATTAATACGGATCAGAATAAAGATGCGCCGCATCCTTAACCAGGGATGCGCCGCATTAAAATAAACTGATAAATAGTTTTAAAGTCGAAAATAAAAATGCAGAAAACTAAAATAAGATATGACCATTGCAGAGGATGCGTCGCATCTCAGGATTGAGATGCGCCGTATCTTCGTGCGGCCTGGACTGACTCGACACAGAAAACAGAATAATAAAAGATAAATTTTCCGGGTTGTCTCCCGGCAAGCACTTGTCTTTATTCCAGAGTCTTCAAGTTAGACTCACGTTCAGCACTTTAGTCCATTACGTCGGGCTCAAACTCCACCACCTCGCTCTCATTATCCTCAATTTTATTATCAAAGTATTTCTTCACACGTTGCCCGTTTACTTTGAATATATAACCATTTTTATCGCATATTTCAATTGTTCCGTATGGATACACTTTCTTGACAACGAACGGACCCGTCCATCTTGATTTAAGTTTACCAGGATACATCTTTAATCTAGAATTAAATAGTAGCACTCTCTCTCCGATAGCAAACGTTTTATCCCCACGTAACCTCGAGTCATGCCATCTTTTAGTTCTTTCTTTGTAGATCTTAGTATTCTTGTAGGCCTCATCTCTTAGTTCATAGAGTTCATTAAGTTCCATGAAACGGTTTTTCGTTGCAGCTTCCATATCCATATTACAATTCGTTAAAGCCCAATATGCGCTTTGTTCAATTTCGACCGGTAGGTGGCATGCTTTTCCGTATACAAGACGGAATGGAGTGCATCCCGTCGGTGTCTTATAGGCTGTACGGAATGCCCATAAAGCATCATTCAACTTGTCAGACCACCCTTTAGGATTATAACCAGTCGTTTTTTCAAGAATTCATTTTATAGCTCTATTGGTTACTTCAGTTTGACCATTTGATTGAGGATGGTATGCGGTGGAAACCCTATGATACACTCCATATTTCTGCAAGGCTCTTCCAAGATGGTGATTACAAAAGTGTGTTCCCCTATCACTAATCAATGCTTTAGGAATTCCAAACCTAGAGAACAAACCTTGTAAAAATTTAAGTACTACCTTGCTGTCGTTAGTTGGAGATGCTTGCGCTTCTACCCATTTTGATACGTAATCAACAGCAACCAAAATATATTTATTACCTTTAGATTCAGGAAACGGTCCCATGAAGTCTAATCCCCATATGTCGAAAACTTCACATACCTGGATATAGTTTTGCGGCATTTCGTTCCTTGATGTAATATTTCCAGATCGTTGACACGCATCACATCCTTTTATATAATCTTTCGCATCCTCCAGCATAGTGGGCCAATAAAATCCCGCGTCAAGAATTTTTCTTCTTGTGACGACTGTACCGTGATGCCCCCCTGTTGGCCCTGAATGGCAATGTGCCAATATTGCAGGAATGTCATCACCATCTACGCATCTTCGTATAATATTGTCAGGACATAATTTAAAGGCATAAGGTTCATCCCAAATATACTCGCTAGAGCGAGTTATAAACCTCCTTTTCTCGTCGGATGTTAGTCCTTTTGGAATTTCATTTGCAACAATAAAGTTTATAAAATCGGCGTACCATGGTCCATTATTATTGCTCTTAATTCCTACCATCATAAGGTGTTCATCAGGGAAGTCATCAGCTATTTCCCTTTCGTCAAGCACCTCCATATCAGGGTTTTCAAGTCTAGATAAGTGGTCAGCAGCTAGATTCTCGGCACCCTTTTTATCTTTAATTTCAATATCGAATCCTTGGAGCAATAAAACCCACCTAATAAGCCTTGGCTTGGCATCCTGTTTATTGAACAAATACTTCAAAGCAGAATGGTCAGTGTAAACCACAGTTTTTGACAATATAAGATATGATCTAAATTTATCGAATGCAAAAACTACTGCTAGAAGTTCTTTTTCCGTGGTTGTGTAGTGTTCTTGGGCATTATTCAATGTTTTGCTAGCATAATAGATTGGCTTAAATTTCTTATCTATCCTTTGGCCAAGTACAGCTCCAACAGCATAATCACTAGCATCACACATTAGTTCAAAAGGTAAATTCCAATCTGGCGAAATTATAATAGGTGCGGAAGTTAGTTTTTCTTTAAGTATATTAAATGCCTTTTTGCAATCATTAGAAAAATCAAACTTCGCATCTTTTAGTAATAATTGGGTCATAGGCCTAGATATCATTGAAAAATCCTTTATGAACCTACGGTAAAATCCAGCATGCCCTAAAAAACTTCTAACACCTTTAACATTAGTGGGGTAAGGTAGTTTAGCAATTACATCAATTTTAGCTTTATCAACTTCTATACCTTTCCCAGAAATTTTATGCCCTAACACAATTCCCTCTCTAACCATAAAGTGACATTTTTCCCAATTAAGAACAAGGTTAGTTTCTTCACACCTAGCAAGCATTCTATCAAGTTTAAAGAGACAATCATTAAATGAGTTACCGAACACCGAAAAGTCGTCCATGAAGACTTCCATAAAGTCTTCTACCATATCATGGAAGATAGCCGTCATACAACGTTGAAAAGTAGCAGGGGCGTTGCATAGTCCGAACGGCATTCTCCTATAGGCGAAGGTTCCATAGGGGCAGGTGAAAGTCGTCTTCTCTTGATCCTCGGGGGCAATGGGTATTTGGAAGAAACCTGAAAAACCATCCAAAAAACAATAATAATCATATCCTGATAGTCTTTCTAACATTTGATCAATAAATGGAAGAGGGAAGTGATCTTTTCGCGTAGCATCATTGAGTTTGCGGTAGTCGATGCAAACTCTCCATCCGGTAACAGTTCTTGAAGGTATTAGCTCATTGTCGTCATTGAGTACTACCGTCATTCCTCCTTTTTTTGGTACAACGTGGATAGGACTGACCCACGAGCTGTCGGAAATTGGGTAGATAAGTCCGGAGTCAAGTAACTTCACGATTTCATTTTTCACCACATCTTGGACTTTTGGATTCAAACGCCTTTGAGGTTGGATAGTTGGTTTGAATTCATCTTCCATAAGGATTTTATGTGTACAAAATGACGGGCTAATTCCCTTAATATCAGACATACTCCATGCTAATGCTCCTCTTCGTTTATATAGTACCTGCAAAAGAGACTCTTTTTCTTTTGGCGTTAAGTCAGATGCAATAATAACGGGTGAATTAGTATTTCCGTTTAAATAAGCATATTCCAAAGTAGAAGGAAGATCCTTAAGCACAGGTTTAACATTATTAATTTCAGTAGCACTAGCGGAATAAACCTGTTCTTTAATCATATCGTTGCTGTCATCAGATAGATGCGCCGCATCGAGGTTTTCGATGCGCCGTATCTCATTACATACAGCAGAATCAGCAGCGAAATTATAATCAATAGCATTCTCATCAACTTGATCTTCTATAGCAATTGTGTTTTCTAAATTTTTAAGCAGAAAAGAATCAAGCAAATTATTTTTTAACAATCTCTGAGTAAATTGATTAATCGTGTCGTCAGAAACATCGATATTATAGCATTCATCATCATCGGAATTATCTTTACTCATAGATTGTTCCATGTTAAATTCAACCTCATCTTTTCCTATGGTAAGAGTTATTTTTTTATTAAAGACATCAATCATGGCCCTAGCAGTGGCTAAAAATGGTCTCCCTAATATTATAGGAGTTCTAGAATTTTCAGGCATATCGAGGATAACGAAGTCGATAGGTAATTCAAATTTATCAACTTTTATTAATATATTTTCCGCTATTCCCAATGGGTATTGTATGGACCTATCAGCTAGTTCTAAGCACATCCTAGTAGGTTTTGGTTCACCAAGACCTAATTTATCATACATAGAAGAGGGCATAAGACTTATACTAGCTCCTAGGTCGGCTAAGGCATTTTCAATATGCAAATTTTTAATTTGACAAGGAATAGTGAAACTCCCTGGATCTTTTTCTTTAGACGGAAGTTCGTTGAGCAATGCCGCAGAGCTTCTTTTTCCCATTGTTACGGTGCAAGCCTCTTCGAGTTTAGACCTGTTTGTAAGCAAGCTTTTCAGATATTTGGCATATTTCGGCATTTGCACTAGGGCTTCCATAAATGGTATGCTTAGCTGCAGCTGCTTGAGATTCTCCAGGAATTTCTTTTGATAGGCATCTTCTTTCTCTTTCCTTACCCTATGTGGGAAGGGTGGTGTTGATCGTTTAGGTTCAACAGAAGGTTCTCTTCTAATTACAGGTTCTGGATCAGTCTCTTTTGGTTGCTCTTGCTCAGGTGGTAAAGATTCAGGGGAAATTTTGTTCGTACTGTCATCCTCGGGTGTTTCTCCGATTTGAAAGGTTGACTTTCCGCCTCTAGTTGTAATTCCTTTCAGATCGTGTCTTACCAAAAGAACCTTGTTAAGCACCGTTGACAATTGGTGCACTTCAATTGCCAAACCATTGATCATATTGTTTTGTTCCTTTAGTAATAGCTCATGACTGCCTTTGAATTCGGTGATAAAGTTCCTTGCTTCATGATGTTCTTGTTCATTGGCTTGAGCGATTAGTACCGCAAACTCTTCCATAGTAAGGCTTCTATGGGGTCTTCCGAACCAGTTTGAGAAAATATCGAACATTGTTCCTGAAAATTAAGAACAAGAAGATTTCAAAGTAAAAGCTTCCAAGCATAAGGGTAAGTCAGAATATTTTCCGTTCGGAAATTAGAAAAGAATAAAAGTTGCTGATGTCTGCAGACGATGCGCCGTATCCAAAAAGTTGGATACGCCGTATCTTATAATCGTTAAAAATTTAATCAGACTTTATCCAGAAAATAGATACGCCGCTTTGGATTTATGAATGCGCCGTATCGAATTAAATAATCAAAAATCAATTTATCTAATTAAAATTAAATGCGTCGTATTAACGAAAGTTAATGCGCCGTATTTTCGTTACGTTTAAAAATAAAAGATTTTTGATTCAGTAAGATGCGCCGTATCGACAGAGATCGATACGCCGTATTTGTTTAATAATTCGCAAACTGTTTTTAATTAAAATAATAGATACGCCGTATCTTCAAAAGAAGATGCGTCGTATGGCGTTTAACGTTCAGAAAAAGAAATTTTTATCAAAATCAGATACGCCGTATCTTCAAAAGAAGATGCGTCGTATTATTTTATCGCTTAGAAAAATTTTCTTATTAAAAACAGATACGCCGTATCTTGGGGAAAAGATGCGTCGTATCGAATTAATTAAACGCGTCGTATTAAAAAAATTGAACGCAATACGCCGTATCTGAGAAATCAGATGCGCCGTATCGTTCGATTTAGCACAGTACAACGATAGCAGAACAGAAAAATACGAAAAATAAAAAAAAATAAAAACACACGAACAAAAATAAAACACACAAAAATAAAAGAAAACAATTAACACACAATACAACAAATATGCAAAATAGTACAATGATGCAATTAATCTAATAAAAAGAAAAAACCTAATTAAAATACTAATCAAATTAACAGAAAATAACAATTCACTCCCCGGCAACGGCGCCAAAAACTTGATGGAGCGTTATGTGTCGTTGCGGTTTAGCAGTTTTAATGCCTACTCAAGTTTTAAATTTATATTTAGCCGACTTATCAATAACACACACACTTAACGAGCAGTGTACCCGGTCAGTATGAAGATAATGGTAAGTAGAGTGTCGATCACTAAGAGTGGAACGTATAATCTCGTTAATCTAATCAGTATTTTAATATCCTAACGCAAGGGGGTTTCAGCCTGAGAGACTGGCACAGTTTTGTTTGCAATTAAATAATAAAATAAACAACAGGCACGAATCAGCAAGTAGCACACACGTACACAGATAGATACTAGAGACAATAAGAGGGCTGTCCTTATGATTAAGTAGATTGTCACTTGTTTTATTGATAGCTTTATATGAAGTGTATGTAATTAACCCTTTCTCGTTGGTCCTATTCTCATCGGCGAGTAAACCCTTAATGATTACTTATGTCTAAAAGTTATTCCTAAGTGATCAATTTAGAAACAACCGTGGGAGCCACACCTTGTCCCGCAGTCGGGTGCCCGCAAGCCACTAATAAACACAGAGGTTATCAATGCACTAATAAGTAGTAACCAAAGACATCAACATATAAACTTTAATTGATGGGAAAGCAAGTATTAAAGGGAGTGCAATCTTTCCGTTGTCACATTACACAAGCCACCAATCCTGATGAATTAAAGTTTGCTAAAACAATAAAACAAAACTACTTAATGAATTAAATACATGCAGCACCTTCTTACAGCTCTTGTATCTTAGATTTGGGTGTGTCTTGTGCTGCCTTCTTGACTGAATTCGTCCTTCTCTTCTGTTCGGTCTTTAGGTTTTTCGAACTTCCGAATCTCTCTTTTTGCGTCTGGTCTACGGGGTATTTATAGTTTGTGTCTGAGGGAAGATGCGGCGCATCTACTTAAGTAGATGCGGCGTATGTACGTAACTTCGCGTGGGGTCCAAGATTATAATATTCAGGAATATTCGTACACCGCCAGAAGATGCGGCGTAACTCCATGATTAGATGCGGCGCATGTCCTCTTGTATCTTGGATCGTATCTGGTGATATCTTGATAGAGATGCGGCGCATGTTGATAGTGAGATGCGGCGCATCTGGAGCAGAATTGACTTGATCTTGTCCATGTCAGTAGACTCTTCACTTTATGCACGTTTTGCTCCATTATTAGTCCAAAATCGCCAAGTTTCACCAAATGCTTGTTTTTAACTGAGAATTACAAAAGTAAACGATTAAGTATCAATCCTCATACATAATATAGTAAAACAAGTCAAATTAATAGGATAAATGATAGTAATAAAATGTACTTATTTGAGTTCATCACATGTTTTAATAGAACGAGGGGGTTGTTTTTCGAGCCAAATTCGGGCGGCCCCCTCGAGAGAAAAAGGGAAAAGAAAAAGTTTGATAGCTTCTTAAGGAACATTTCGGTATTTGATGGTAGAGGTGATCTTGTTAAACCATCGAATGTGGGAATGAGGATCGTCCCTCTCAAATCCGAAATATTAACTTGAAGTTACTAAGGATAGCAACCCCGTTTTAAGCTCAAAGCTATCGGCAACGATTACCGAAACAACGATAGCATCTCCGTAACCCTCGGTGGGTGCTTGGAGAAGCTCCGACATGGTACGTTCATCCGCCATTGTGACAATGGGAGGAACGGGAATAGGAATAGCACGAATCTCGGGTTCGGCTATTTGGGTGGAATGCCTACGATTACGTCTCCGATTACGCCTTCTTGGAGTATGTACGAGTTCACGTAAAGGACTTGTCGACGGAGAAGAACGAGTGCGCATGCACTAAAAACAATTCAATTAAAACGAGACCGAAGCAAAACACAAGTGAACTTAAACCAATAATCAACAAGCGTACGGTAGCTCTTCAAAAGATAAACGCACAAAGGAGCGGAAGAGAAGAATGGATCTCTTTTCGAGGCGAAGTTCGTTGGATCGCCTCTCCTTATACCCCTCTTATAGTTTATTTATCAATCGAAGGTGAGCCGATATTCGCAAGTGATATAAAGGCAAGTTTTAATCTTTTGTTTGGGAACTTATTATGATAATACTCAAAGTTGATGAGTACTATATTGAGATTGCTTTTATCTTTTATTTAACACAACAAAACGGAAAATGTTTTTGTATTTTTTATATGATATATATATAAAAAGAAAGAGAAAATATTTTTGTTTTTTATATTTTTATGAAAGCGATAACTTCTTGACGAAGGATCTCAAGTCACTAATCGTTTAAACCTCAACGATATTGTCGCAACACAACCTCCCCGGCAGCGGCGCCAAAATTTGATCGGTGCTAAATATACATATAAATATTATTAGACGGATATGCGTGATACGCGGGAAATGACAAATAAACCCTTTAGGAAAAAGGTTAACTTACAAAACCCGTGAATACGATATGAGATACCGGGCAAGTGATTACCCAGGTCGTGTCCCAGCGAGGTGTGAATCGAGGATTTCGTTATCGGTTTGGAATTAAAGTGCTTGAAGGATGGATTAGGATTTTTTTGTGTTTTTAATACCCTAAATGAGAAATGAAAAGCAAATGTTCAAAGAAATTGGAATAAAAACCAAATTACTTTAAAAACGTTAACCGGGAATTCCAAAAACGAGTTTAAAAAATGAAATCTTTAAAAATTACTCCTACAAGTGAAAATTTATTTTTCCTAAGTCCTAAATGATAATAGAAAATTTTAAAAAAAAAAGAATTATATTTTTTTGACTTTTATATTTTTTATTATGAATTAAAAACAGAATTTAAAAGAAAAATTAATTAAAAATACTAAATGAAAATGCAAAAATCTGAAAAATTCCAGGAAACTACTTAATGATAATCAGAATCTATGAAAAATAAGAATGGGTTAACTGCTTTTCTGAATAAGCAGTTAATAAGCAAACTGAGAAAATAGGCTAAAGTGGAAAAGCTTTGTTAAATAAAAAATGTTGCAAAGGATAATTGAAAAAGACCCAAGGGCGTATGGTTTGTGTGTGGTGTGTTGTGTGTTTAAACGAGAGGTCAGGGGTTCGAACCCCTTTTTGCACAAATTTGTTTTTATTTTCTTTTTGGATTTTTTTGATTGAAACTCAATAAGCACAAACCAATAAGCAACTTTAATAACTACAACTTATTTTGAAAACCACAAATAAGCACATAAATAAGCCAAAGATTGATCAGTTTGCTTTTTTTTAAGGAAATGAGCTAAGGCTTACAAACAAAAAGGGCTGTTAAGCCACAAATAAGCTAAAGCAGAAATACAAAAGCTAAGAACTGAAAATAAGCTAAAAATGGAATAAAGCAACTGAATAAGCTACAAGGACTAGCCAATAAGCACTCAACAAATCCCAAAAAGCAATAATAAGGACTGATGCACAGGGGCAACTCAGTCCCACCGAGGCAAGTTTGGGCTTATTTTTTAGCACCTATATGACAACTAAATACCCCAAAAGCTGAAAACTCTTAAAGATCACCTACCAAGGATCAGATAGGACCAAAAAGCAGACCATTAAAAGCTTATTCTCAGCTTATAAATAAGCTGAGAAAAGGGGTGAATGGGACTGAAATCTGCTGAATGACTGTGATCAATGATCACCAAAAATGATGTCCACTAGCCACAATTCACATTTATACTCAACCAACTCTTGGATTACTACTTAAATGACTCAAAGGGACTCAGACATACAGGAAGAAAGATCAAAAAGAGCTTATGGCTAATATTAGATTATTTGATCAGTTCTATGCCTAGGATTATCACAGTCTACTCAAAACCATCAAAGCAATCCAATTAACTCTAAAAATCATACAAACAGCTTATTCTAACCAAGTTAAGCTAGATTGAAGTTGGCAAAATGACAGATGAACAGTGCTGAGCTATTTTTGACCCTAAAATGGCTTATGCCAAACAGTCCTTTAAGGGACTGTTTTGGTAATTTTGAACACAAATCACCAAGATAAGCTATGAAACTTATTAACTATTGATTATCTAACTTACTTGAATCCTAATTAACAACTTTCAAAAGCCAAAAAGCACTCAAACAAGCTGAGTGCTTATTTGACTGTTTTTGAACTTTTTAGCTTTTAAAAAACAAAAATAAGGTTTGAACACTTAAAGTCTAAAAGATAGCCATAACTGAGATCAAATAAGCCATGATTACTCAAATAAGCACTGAGAACACAAAAATAAGCAGAGAATAAGCAGTTGCTACAGTGACTGAATAAATAAGAGAAATAAGCTAAAAAATGAACTTACTTGGGACCCTAGCTAAACAAGGGCACCCAAAAGGGCAGCTACAAGCTCCTAGCTTATCTCAGATAAGCTAGGTAAAGTCCATCTTGCCCAATCCATTTCAGGCAACTTCCAAAATGCTCTAATTGACCCATCTTGACTTTCTGTTGACTTTTTGTAATTCTTGGAGTTAGAACAATACTTAACACTGATAAGCTCACAAAAGCTTTGATAAGCTTATATGAGCTTATTTAAACAATAAGGAAACCTTTTAATCACCAATGTACTTAATTTAGAATTAACAGTAGGATCTTAAAAACTTGAATTTTCATTAATCATTGAAATCAGTACAATACTAATGAGATTGATAACAAATGATCTTAAACAAACTTAATTTGATTATTGAAAACTGAAATTGCTACTAAATAAGAACTTAACTAAGAATACGACTAAACTAAAAATTCTACCTCCCAAATTTGGCTACAAAAGGGCCTATTTATACTAAAAAGATGCTGGGAATATCCTCTTGTCCTCTTCTGAACCTTTCTGAACCGTTAGATTAGCTCCATTTCAATCCTGACCTTTAATCACCAATTTGGCGGGAAAATGTGATAGTGGGATTTCTTAGCAGGACAATGGTTCACGTGAAGCTTGTACTTGGGAAAAGCTCATTGGAGGAGGGGGAGGTGGAGTGTATAGGTGAAGAGGTAGGGTGTGGGGGATGTCAGGGAAAGCATGGGGGGTGGTGGTGGTTTCTGGTTTTGAGTTTGGCGGCAAAGATGGTTTGGGAAGGAGGATTTGACCAAAGTCAAATCTGGGTTTGGTTAACTTACGGGGTTGGGTAATTTGGGCTTTTGTGGAGTGGGCTTGGGATTTAGCTGGGTTAAGATTGGGATTGGGTTTTTTTTATTTAAAGGATAAAAAAGGGTGGTTAGTTTAGGATTAAATTTGGAATTGTTTTTAAGTTAAGGGACCAAAATGGCCATTTTGATTTTCTTTGAAGGTTAACTTTGACACTTGATCAATTTCTCGGTCCAAACTTGAAAATTTCTTCCCCAGCTTCGGCTTTTGAACTTTTTCCAATCTTGTGCTCGGTTTTGTCCGTTTTTTGCCCCATTTTCAATCCTTTTGTACCTGAAACACATAAAACATAAACCAAGGATATCTGCAGTATAATTTGGGTGTTTTTGGTCATTTTTGTGTCTTTTATGGGTATAAAATGATGAGTATTTACACACTAATTGATGCGTGGGTTTTGCAACCTTACAACAGGTTTTACCTCTCGAGGGATCTCAAGAGGCTTACAACCCCACCAGGCAGTGTACCTGACCGATGTAGTATAGTGTAGTGGTAAGTACGGGGGATTGATCGTTCTCCACAGGGAATAGTGTTCGTTAGGTGTGGAAGGCTACTCTAATTAGGTCTAAGGGTTGAGGAAGATTCTTTTTTATGTTTTTATATTTTTATGAAAGCAAGTAAAATCTCGGGTTTGAAGGAGTGGGCGGAATTAGTTGCTAGTCAACTAACCCAAATTACTACGAATGCAAATAAAATAAAATAACAAAAATGAAAATGTGGTGAGAAACTTATGTGTAGAGAAATGTGTTTACTTAGATTTCCTTACTCCCTAACTATCTTTTACCGGTTAATTAGTGTGTATTAGTCGCGTGGATGACGGGTGTATTCCTTAATACCATTCGTGGGGTGGCGTACTTACTTCCCCAACTCTACAAGCTCCTACTTCACTCCTATGTCGAGCCGGCTAGGAAGCTCCTAACATGGGATCACTAGAATTCGCTTGTGCATTAAATACAACCATAAAAACCTTTAGTACGCATTTGGTTCATGTTTCTTAAGACGTTCAAGCAAGTTACCGAATAGGAAGTTAGCCAGTTTTCTTAAGCCTAACATAGATAAACAATCATCCAATACAACTAATAACACATTAATAACCAATAATCAATAGCTAGGTTTCATTAGATCTAAGCAAACACAAGATAAATTTAGCCTAACATGTTAAACAAAAGACAAGAATAAGATAGAATCAAACAACACATAGACATATTGAATGATTAATTGATAACTTATCTTTCAATGTAACATGGAAGATCTCAAGGCAAAAAGCCTTGAAAAAGAAGTTAAATTCGTCTTAGGGTTTTCTCCCAAAATTCCACACACTAAGCTCTCCCTAATGACAAAAGATTAGAAAACTATATATAGATTTTTGGATCTGACGGCGTCACCTTATGGATTGTGACGCCGTCACCTCGCCGCTTTTAGGGTTCCCGGATGACCTTCTTGACGCCGTCCCTCTTTAGCTCTCCCAAAATCCATTCTGGCTTATCAAGGCTTGACGCCGTCGAACCTTGAACGTGACGCCGTCCCCTTTTGATTTAAGCCGTGACGCCCTTGATCAGGTTAAAGCGTGACGCCGTCATAATTCCATGCTATTTTCTCTGGCTCATCATGAGTAAATTTCACGTCCACCTTTTCTTGCCAAAGAATGACGCCGTCCAGAGTAAATTGTGACGCCGTCAAAGGTAACTTTCAGCATGATTTTGAGACTTTGTCGTTTTCTTCACTTTTATGCTCCAAAAACGTCCAAAATGCCTCCTTTTCCAGATTTCTCCTCAAAAGTACCTAAAATGACAAAAGGAACGATTTAGGGCGATATTTGATCAAATAAATACGATTTAGGGCTTAAATGACCCCTCAAAAGCGGTACACTTTTCGCCTCATCAAATACCCTTACACTTGAGATTTGCTTGTCCTCAAGCAAATGCGCTTTTATTCTAATCAAAATACAAGTTAGGGGGTCATTTAATGCAAACATAAAAGTAATTACAACAAATATTCGTTCCACTTTAATCATAATAAGCACGGAGATTACATACTAGCACCTCACAAGTAGTGTTTAGATACTCACATCTCTCAAGTGTCATCAACATAAATCTCATAAATGAAAACGGATAATATCTCTCACTACCTGTCATAGCAAATAGATTACCATAGGCTTGGGAAAGGATCGAAAACCTCCTCCACTAGGCGTAAGCACCTAAGATAAACTATCAAAGAGGGCTTTTAAACGGGTTATAACGTTAGGTGTAGGGAAAAGGAAAACACGGTTTTGTTGGATACGGGATATTTTACTGGTGGCGAGTTAAAGATCTTGATCAATTACATGTACTATACAATGTTGCTAAGCCAAGACTAGACTCGATCTTAAGCTAATGAAAGAAAATAACAAAACATAAACATAAAATAAACATAAAATGAAACGGGATGGTAGTCCGTATGTTTTTTCTATTTTTCTTTTTCTCATTTTTTTGTATTTTTCTTGATTTTTTTTTTTTTTTTTTTTTTTTTTTTTTTTTTTTTGCATACACTCTTGCCCTACCATCCAAAATAATACATCATAGGGGCATTGCATTCCCCTTACACTTGAATTTTTACATAACTTTACAAATAACTATTCTAATGACTCGAATTAAGATAATTGAAAAACTTGGAGTACTTTAAAAACATTTAGCACATATGGGGGTAATAAATGATGTTCTTCCCCATTACTCCATTACACTAGTACTTTACCCATGAGTCCCAATCGTCCCAAAACAATATGTACAATGATATGACTCGACTTAGCAACCATGTAATCAACTAGATAATTAACTTGGGTTTAAACAAATGTTGTCACAATAATGCACTAAAATTGAGTGCATACAAGGAAGGCTAAGGCGATTTGGGTGTACATTTAAGTGGGGTGTAAACAAATTCTTCCTTTAAGTAAAATGCTTAAAGGTCGAAACGAAAAGATAGGCTCTGAGGGGTGTACTAGGGGTATCGTGTACTAAAAATGAGTACAACGCAAAGGGTGGTGGGAGAATTACTTGACCAATGTAGCCAAAGTAATTATAACAAAAACACAGGTGTAAAACAATGGGTTAATCCTAATGCCTCTTATCATGTAGTAAATCTAACTACACGAATGTAGTCTCACTTGTTGCCTCGGAATGGTCCTAACGCAAGTTCTAGAATCTAAGTGCTACCGGTACACACATCATAGCATAAATGCTTTTCCTACCAATTCTAGGGGCGAACCTCACATATTTGGGGTGGAAAATTTTTTAGTGGTACGGTTTTTGTGCTAGTCATATAACTCCTATCCGTGAGACGCTCATTAAGATCAAAGTTTCACTCCTATATGTTGTAAAAAAATTTAAATTTGGCACTAAAATTGCCCTAACAAGTATTTATCTCAGTTTTATTACACATCTACCATCAAACAAACAAAAATCAAGCGTAATTGTATTCTCAAAAATCGTACTTTTACCCTCCCCTTACACTTAAGATGAACATTGTCCCCAATGTTCAAATAACAAGATGTAAAAGCAAAAAGTAAAAGAATGAAATCAAATACTCCCCTGATTCGCTTGGTGGATAATGAAGTTACACGGTTAGATCTTCCTCCAAGGTAATGTAGAAGCTCCATGACTAATGCATCGCCATAAGCTTGATTCCATAAACATCTCCTTGTCCAAAATAACCTGTTAAACCTGAGAAAACAAACAAGAAAAACCAAAGCATCAACCTGTACAAAGACAACTCACAACTAGGTGTAATTCCAGACTAAGAAATAAAACAATAAAAGATATAATGCTTGCGGAATGAATGTTTTGCAGGTTCCTGGAGTTTATAAGTTGGAGATTTAATAAAAACTTTTTATGAAAACAAAACTTTCAAAAATTTATGAAAATTAAATTTGACGCCGTCAGGTTATAAACCCTGACGCCGTCAGAAATGATCTGACAAAATTCTCATGTTAAGTTTCCGGAAAATTTCTGGAAAAACCTTTACCTTACTTCCTGGAAATCCTGCAAAACATCATTATGACTCGATACAAGCATTTGACTCAAACAAATACTAATATGTATGCTAATTTAATATTATTACGATTCATGTTCATTTGTGTTCTAATAAACCGATTTGGATTTCCCTTACACTTATCTTTTGCAAAATACCTTTATATGTAATTAAGACGAAGTTAAAAACAAGATAAAGCATTTTCACAATTTAGTTTTGAACATGAATCAATAATAATAAAAATTAAACATACATACGGAAACAAATAAAATCAAACAAACAAATAAATAAACACACAAAGCAAATAAAGCTTGGGTTGCCTCCCAAGAGCGCTTCTCTTTATTAACGAGTCTTGTAGCTAGACTCAAAGTAAGGCTCATCTAGTGTCGCTTATGCTCACGTATCCGAGTGTGAGCCATCTAATTGTTGCCTCATCTTTCTTGTATTCATCATTCAGCTCCAAACATCCATGATAGTATCTCTTGTTTTTCTCATGTGGATATTTGAGCCCTTTCCTCTTATCATTCTCACTTAATAAATCAAGAGGCATAAGTCTATTGCAAGATTCAATGGAGAAGTTTTTAAACCTAGGATGTGCTCGGGGCATTTGGTAAGTAAAATCTTCATCCCCATCCGAGAATGTAATTAACCCGTCCACAAGTTTTTCGTCAAGGTTGGTCAACCTTTTGAAGGGTTCTCCAAAAATGACTTGGGTTAATTTGTCATCGATAAATTCTCCTAAGTTCTCCATAACCATAAAATCCACCAAATACGCAAAACTTCCTACGAACACGTGTAGTGGCTTAATCCTAGCAACAATGTTATCTCCTTGATATTCAAGCTCATTTACCATGATTTTATTATAATTAGCGCGAGAGATAATGTTCATAGGCAAATATGAGTTAAGATAAGCATAAAAACTATGATAACCAATCTTACACGGAAATTGCATGTTAAAGAGGCTATCCTTTTCGATCTTAGTCCTAGGGTCAACATACTTAAAGGGATCGATTTCCTCTTTTCTCCATTCCTCGTTAACTACTTCTCCACTACCGGCATCCTCATCGGAGTCTGAGTAGTAAAACGGACTAACATATTCATTCTCATGGTCAGACTCCTCCATCTCAGAATTGTTACCAAAGTGGTGGTCGGGTGAAAGGTTGTTGTTTTCAATGATGGGGGCGGGAACGGGTAGTTGAAAGTTTGCACGGCGAAAAATACGAATAACAGGGATCAAATGACCAATGTTACTCATGAGGTAAGTGGAAGGTATCACAAACAAAAGCACAAAGAAATAAGATAGACTACAGAAAACCTAGAAAAATAAAATAAAAATCTCTCTAGAAAGGAATCTAGTGAGTAGACCTAATAGAAATAAAAATTCAACCTAAACAATAACTATTCCCCGGCAGCGGCGCCAAAAACTTGATGCGTGGGTTTTGCAACCTTACAACAGGTTTTACCTCTCGAGGGATCTCAAGAGGCTTACAACCCCACCAGGCAGTGTACCTGACCGATGTAGTATAGTGTAGTGGTAAGTACGGGGGATTGATCGTTCTCCACAGGGAATAGTGTTCGTTAGGTGTGGAAGGCTACTCTAATTAGGTCTAAGGGTTGAGGAAGATTCTTTTTTATGTTTTTATATTTTTATGAAAGCAAGTAAAATCTCGGGTTTGAAGGAGTGGGCGGAATTAGTTGCTAGTCAACTAACCCAAATTACTACGAATGCAAATAAAATAAAATAACAAAAATGAAAATGTGGTGAGAAACTTATGTGTAGAGAAATGTGTTTACTTAGATTTCCTTACTCCCTAACTATCTTTTACCGGTTAATTAGTGTGTATTAGTCGCGTGGATGACGGGTGTATTCCTTAATACCATTCGTGGGGTGGCGTACTTACTTCCCCAACTCTACAAGCTCCTACTTCACTCCTATGTCGAGCCGGCTAGGAAGCTCCTAACATGGGATCACTAGAATTCGCTTGTGCATTAAATACAACCATAAAAACCTTTAGTACGCATTTGGTTCATGTTTCTTAAGACGTTCAAGCAAGTTACCGAATAGGAAGTTAGCCAGTTTTCTTAAGCCTAACATAGATAAACAATCATCCAATACAACTAATAACACATTAATAACCAATAATCAATAGCTAGGTTTCATTAGATCTAAGCAAACACAAGATAAATTTAGCCTAACATGTTAAACAAAAGACAAGAATAAGATAGAATCAAACAACACATAGACATATTGAATGATTAATTGATAACTTATCTTTCAATGTAACATGGAAGATCTCAAGGCAAAAAGCCTTGAAAAAGAAGCTGAATTCGTCCTAGGGTTTTCTCCCAAAATTCCACACTAAGCTCTCCCTAATGACAAAAAATTAGAAAACTATATATAGATTTTTGGATCTGACGGCGTCACCTTATGGAGTGTGACGCCGTCACCTCGCCGCTTTTAGGGTTCCCGGATGACCTTCTTGACGCCGTCCCTCTTTAGCTCTCCCAAAATCCATTCTGGCTTATCAAGGCTTGACGCCGTCGAACCTTGAACGTGACGCCGTCCCCTTATGATTTAAGCCGTGACGCCCTTGATCAAGTTAAAGCGTGACGCCGTCATAATTCCATGCTATTTTCTCTGGCTCATCATGAGTAAATTTCACGTCCACCTTTTCTTGCCAAAGAATGACGCCGTCCAGAGTAAATTGTGACGCCGTCAAAGGTAACTTTCAGCATGATTTTGAGACTTTGTCGTTTTCTTCACTTTTATGCTCCAAAAACGTCCAAAATGCCTCCTTTTCCAGATTTCTCCTCAAAAGTACCTAAAATGACAAAAGGAACGATTTAGGGCGATATTTGATCAAATAAATACGATTTAGGGCTTAAATGACCCCTCAAAAGCGGTACACTTTTCGCCTCATCACTAATCAATAGTATAATCCAAGGTTTGGAGTACCTTTCAGGTACCTGAGTATCCTTTTCACAGCTGTGAGATGAGATTCTCTTGGGTTAGATTAATATCTGGCACACAAACAGACTGAGAATTGGATGTCAGGCCTTGATGTAAGTAGATACATCAGTGACCCAATCATTCCTCTGAAAAGAGTTTGATTTACTTGTTTTCAAGTAAGGTCGGGACCAATGTTGTTTGGGGGTACCATGGGAGTTTTGACTGAGGCACAGTCACTAAGCTCATACTTCTTCAGTAGGCTTCTGACATACTTCTCTTGACTGTTAGAGGTTCCTTTATCAGTCTGCTTGATTTGCAGTCCAAGAAAGTAAGTCAGTTCTCCCATCATGCTCATTTCAAATTTCTTTGCCATCAGTTTTTCAAACTGTTTGCAAAGTTTATAACTTGTTGAGCCAAAGATGATGTCATCAACATATACTTGTACAAGTATGACATCATTATTTGTCATGTAGATAAACAATGTGTTGTCTATCGTGCCTCTGACAAATTTGTTTTAGATCAGGAAGGCTGAGAGAGTTCCATACCATGCCCTGGGTGCTTGTTTTAGTCCATAAAGGGCTTTGTTAAGCTTGCAGACATAGTCAGGAAACTCACTACTTTCAAATCCAGGGGGTTGTTGAACATAAACTTCTTTTTTCAGTGAGCCATTTAAGAATGCACTTTTAACATCCATTTGGTACACTTTGAAGTTCATGTAGGTTGGAAATGCAAGGAAGATTCTGATGGCTTCCATCCTTGCTACTGGTGCAAATGTTTCTTCATAGTCAATGCCTTCTTGTAGATTATAGCCTTTGGCTACAAGTCTGGCTTTCTTTTTAATGACTATGCCATTTTCATTAGATTTATTTTTGAACACCTATTTCATGCCAATGACTGAAACATCTTTAGGACATTTGACCAAGCTCATTACCTTATTTCTGTTAAATTGTTCCAGTTCATCATGCATGGCCTGAACCCAACTTGGATGATTAAGTGATTCCTTGACACTTTTGGGTTCAATTGTAGAGATGAAGTCCACAAATAGGCATTCATTGGCTGAGGCTGCTCTTAGTTGTGCAGCCATGCTTCTAGTGAGCATGCCTTTAGTAGGCTCTCCAATTATATTCGCAAGTTCTATATCCTGAGACCTAGTCCAACTGTCCTAAGGTCTTGAGAACTGATTAGAACTTGAGGAGGCCTGATGGGTAGGGTCAGGATCAAACACATGATGATCTTCAGCATCTTGAGTGTCTGAGTGGGTTGACTCATCACTGTGATTGTTTGGTTCCTGAGCACTATGTTCAGACTGAATGATTGCATCAGTACTTCTTTGTGCTTCAACAAACTCAGTGATGGTTGGGTAAGGAAGGTTGTGAGGGATGATGTAATAGGAGATGTCAGCATTTGCTTGGTACTGAGTGGAAGGACCATTGTCAGGATGATGTTCATCAGGAGGGTATTTTGATGAATCATCAATGACTATCTCTTCCACTGAGGTGTTAGAGATATTGATTGCATCAGTGCTCTCATCAAAGGTAACATGGAATGTTTCCTCAGTTTACTGTCTCCTAGTGTTGAACACCCTGAAGGCCTTTGAGACAAGAGAGTATCCTAGGAAGTATCCATCATCAGCTTTGGCATCAAATTTCCCTAAGTGATCCTTGTGGTTACGAATAAACATAGGACACCCAAAGACATGAAAGTAGCTGATGTTTGGGATCCTTCCCTTGAATAACTCATAAGGGGTTTTGCTATGTCTCTTGACAATGATGGATCTGTTTTGTGTGTAATAGGCAGTCTTTACTGCTTCAGTCTAGAAGTGTTTGGAAAGGACTGATCCATTTAGCATTGTCCTGGCTGCTTCAATGAGTGTTCTATTTTTCCTTTCAGCAACACCATTTTGTTCAGGTGTGTAAGGAAAAGAAAATTTTTGGGAAATTCCCTTCTCATCACAGAAACATTCAAGTTCATAGTTTTTGAACTCTGTTCCATTTTCAGTCCTAATTTGTTTGACTTTGATGTCATTTTGATTTTCAATGTTCCTGACAAAGGACATGATTGTTTCAGCAGCCTGACTCTTTTTTATCAGGAAGTAAACCCAAGTGTATCTTGAGTATTCATCCACAATGACCAGAGTATACTTCTCATGGTTAATGGATCTAGGACTGATGGGCCCAAAGAGATCCATATGGAGAAGATGAAGGCAGTTCCTGATGGAAAAGTTTGTTTTGGTTTTAAAGGATGCTCTATGATGTTTACCTTTTTCACAGGCAGAGCATGGTTTATCCTTTGAAAACACAAGTGATGGTAAGCCAAGGACCTTGTTTTGTTTCACAAGATTGTTTATGTTTTTGAAGTTCAGGTGGGAGAGTCTCTTATGCCAAAGCCAGTTGAGGGTTTCAGTGGCCTTAGTAAAGAGACAAGTTCCATTCTGAGTTAGACTGGACATGTCTAACACATAAACATCTTGTCTTCTTGGTGCAATAAGGACAACTTCCTTATTTGCATTGAAGATGGTTCCTTGCTTATCATCAAACTGAACTATGTATTTTGCATCACATAGTTGACTGACACTGATCAAATTGTACTTAAGACCATTAACATAAGTTATCCTAGTAAAGACTATACCACTACAGTTTACTGAACCATAACCTTCATTGAGACATGATGAATTATCAGCAAATATCACCTTGGGTCCTAGTTCATCCACATATTTGTGCAGATACTCTTTCACACCAGTCATGCTCCTTGAACATCCACTATCTAGATGCCAAACAGGCTCCCTGGCATGCCTCTGCACAAATGATAAACTGAGTTAGTTCTTTCTAGGACTCCACATCTTGGAGGGCTTGACTGTGGAGGTCTTTCTAAAAGTGACAATTGATTCATGGTCAGTGGTTGAGTGGACTGAGCTACCACAGGTTTTGTATTTGATTGCAGAGGTAGACTCAGTAGACTAAGAGGATGACTTGGTCATACCTCTTCTGGTCTGAATGACCTTATCATGTCCTGAGGTGTCATGAGTGGGATCTCCACAAATTTCACAACTATTGTCCATTAGACAATCCTTAGGAAGGTGGTCATTGAAACCACAGTGAGGGCAAGGTGCAAAAGGCTTGGCTTTTCGTTTCTATTTCTGTTTAGAATCAGAAGGGTATTTTAAAGCCTGAGCTTTAAAGCCTGCCATCTTTGATGTGGCTGTGTATGATTTGTGATCAGAGGTCATGTGATCTTCCTTTTTGCAAATCATGTAGTAAAGGATTCTATAACAATCATCAGTGAAATGATTGGTAAAGTGACACAGCTCACATCTTTTCAGGGGTTTGGAGGGTTTTGGTTTGGTGCTTGAGGAAGCTGATTTGGGTTCCTTCTTCTTGGATTGAGAAGGTTTCTCAGAAGATTCAATATTCTCACTCAGCTTCCTGACAAGCTCAGCCAACTGATCAATTTTTGAGTCAGGGCTTTCAGTTTTTACTTTAGAAGGGACTGAAGTTGATGAGCCATCAGTATGTACTGAGACTTCAAGGGCTTGCCTTTTCAGGATGGTTTTTCCCATTCCTGACTTCTCCTTTGAAGAATGTTGGGAGTAGACCAATGGTGTGAGGTCTGAGTTTGGTGCAGCACCCTGAAGGATATTCAGAGATGGGAGTGGTGGATATGATCTTGATTCAGACTCATTTACTGAATCAGTACTACTGGGTTGGTCAGAGAGTCCAAGCATATTTTTTAGAGCCTGACTTTCAGGAAGCAAGATTTTTCCAGTCTCAAAGTTTGGCAACTTACTGACTGGGTTGTCCCTGACAATCCAGTCATTTGACTTGGGTTGCATTTCTTGCTCAAAAGATATGCCAGCTGGAATAAAGGTCTTTTCTTTGTGACTATCACTGGGGGTTTCAGTGAGTTGGTCTCTTCCTATAATTTTCTTGTCATTATTAGGAATAAGACTCACAGTATCATAGACCTTGGGGGTTCTTTTTAGTCCAGCTTTCAATGACAGCCTTTTCTTTGTTAAGTTCATTTTGAAGGACTTGATTTTTTTTCAAAATTTCAGTGTTTTGAATTTGTAGTGTAATAGTTTCTAACTTGGCTTGTTTTAATACAAGCAATTCATCTCTACACTTATTCAATTTTAACACAAGATTGTTATATTTTGAAAGCAAGTTAAGTCTTTGTTCTTCTACAAACTTAAGATCTACACAAATATAATTCATATAGGACTGCCAGTCAGAATCATCATCCATTTAAAGTAAAGTGTTTACCTTCTTCATGGCTATGTCCACCCACTCTCCATTCCTTGCATGGCTTTTTCCAACAGCCACCTGATCACCTTCAGAAAGTGCCATCAGTGCACTCACTCTAATTTCCTCATCTTCTGAGGAGACCTCTTCTTCATCCCAGTCATAAGCTTCTGCTACAAGAACCTTGTTCTTTGTCTAAACAGGTTTGGATGTTTGAGCAGCCTGAGACATTGAGGGATTAGTTTCAAGAAGTGCAATTCTAATCTTCCCATCATACCTTTCTCATTCATGAAAAGGAATAGGATTTAGTCTCACGCTTCTCATATGAAAGGAGACTTGGTTTATTCTTTTAATGAAATTGACTCTAACCAAAACCCCTACGGGTGTAGATCAATTTACTAATAAAGAATAACCCATGTTTACGGTTTATCGTTGCATTAATACAATTAAAAGAATTTACAAAATTCAATTTAGTATTTTCGATAATAGCTCTTTAAGAAAATAACATACCCATTGGTAAATATTCATATAAGCCATAGAATTTTCTTAAAGCTAGGATCCTAATTGTCATAGTACCATTACATCAGTTGATCTGCTAGTAATGATAGTATTCAACTAGGTAATTGTCGAACAATAATTGGCAAACAATTTTCCAATTCCTAGATCATTATGGGATTTACATCATATTGATTCATCAATATGTCATGTAAGCATGTTTCATCCCATCTCATGCCTTAAGCTCTAGGTCTCACGCATCAGCTTAATTAAGTCGTCTAACTTAGAAACTGTAAATTATCCATGTGTGGTCTCACGCACACTTGGAAATTTACCTTGTCATTAGCTTTGGTCCAGGTCTCACGCATACCCAAAGTTAATTCCAAGTGTTCCTTATAGTTGGATGGCATGTAACTTAAATTTTAGGGTATTTTGTTTTTGGTGTGACAAAAACATGTACAAAGATGCATGCACTCATCTTTGTATCATTAGTTTTCAAAACAATTTTTATTAACCAATTAGTTAAGAGTAAACCAAAACTATGTACTTGAGGTATTGGGTTCACCAATTAAAGAAGTACCAACAATTATCGCCCACATATCCTACTCTTACATGTTATTCGGATATTTGCCACAAAAGTGGCGCGTGGAATTGAGGTAAATCACCCTTAAGATGATAGTGTACGTAAATAGTGATATAGGTAAGTCGCAGTTGACGCACAAGCGGGCCCGGAGAGCCGGTAGGAGCGAATCTCTTAAAAAACCCCTCTCCAGATAAACCCACCACACAGTTTGTCAACTTTGGTCCGCCTTTCACACACTATTGTACAAAAAAACATCAATCAAGCAAGAGTTTATGATCTTAATCTTAAAAATTAAGTGACAAAGTTTAGATCTTGCTAGTCTCGCCTGGGAGCTGATTACCGTGCGAATCGGACCACTAGCGGCACATAAGACTCTGCAAGATCCTTACTTTATTACTTTATGTTTCACCGTTATTAGTCCACTTTAATTTTCTTTGAAAATTACCCTTTTATTGCTTACTTTAATATATCACATAAAAAAACAATAAACAAGTAATTTAAAAGGAAAACAACAATTAACTAATAAGAAAAACAATTAATTGTTAGTGAAACATCTAGCCACATGCAACCTTTTAAACAATCCTAAATAAAATCAATATCTAGATGTCAAGTATGCATATGGTTTAACTAAGACTTTCACCTTGCACAGGTGAGCCACATGCATTGACAAAGTCAATTGCGTAAGTCATAGTAAACATATACCAAATTGCACATTAATTGATTTTAATATATATATTGGAGTCTTCCCCAATTTTTAGAATTATCTAATTATTACATGTGTAAAACAAGTTCTGACAATTAAACAATTAATCCAATCCATGACTAACATGCATGTTTCGTCATGGATTCATGCATAACAATTACCACATAGTTCACATAAACACGTTGCAAACCTAGGGTTTCTAATCCAATTAATTAAAAAATTAAACCACAAACCCTAATAAGGGTTTATGGAAATCGTACCCCCCAAATATAGGGTTAGGGTTTCGTAATTTTTTTATTTTAAAACCTAGATCCATGGAACATGTCTATCTCAAACAATTATTAATTAGATCACAAGATATGTTCAATTAACACATAAATCTTGTTAACAACCTAGGGTTACTAATCCAATTAATATTGAATCCACAAACCCTAATTTGGATAAAGGAGTGATCGACCCCCCCCCCCCCAAAATTTAGGGTTTCAAAATTTAATAAGCCCTAGATCTCAAAACAATCTTAACATGTATCTAAAACATTAAAGATCCGATTTTTATGTGTTTTATGTAATCAATTACATGTTATAGCAAGCTCGTGATACCACTGTTGGAATTTAATAATCAAGACTATCATATTATTAAGTAAATCAAGTAGTCACATATGCGGAAGCGTAGGAACAATTATAACACGTAAAGGATTAACATAAACATAAAAGGAACGTACCGTATTGATTCTAGCCCGAACAAGAATCAAAAGCAATTGTCTTGAACAATATGAAGAACCCTAATTAGGGTTTATATGAATCAATGATCAATCCCTTACCGTTTTATTGATCGATTCCTTGATAACAACTATAGTGAGTTGTTACCTCGTTCTTGTACACACGAATTAAACCATATCAAGTTTATGCTAGTAAAACCACAAGAACTATATTTATTACAAGCAAAAAAACGATCCTAGAACCCTTAGGGTTTATACGATCGGATTTAGGAGGAAAGAAGGAGAAGAAAACACTTTAGGGTTTAGTGTGTGTACAAAAGTGATGAACTCAAATAAGTACATTTTATTACTATCATTTATCCTATTAATTTGACTTGTTTTACTATATTATGTATGAGGATTGATACTTAATCGTTTACTTTTGTAATTCTCAGGTAAAAACAAGCATTTGGTGAAACTTGGCGATTTTGGACTAATAATGGAGCAAAACGTACATAAAGTGGAAGTCTACTGACATGGACAAGATCAAGTCAATTCTGCTCCAGATGCGCCGCATCTCACTATCAACATGCGCCGCATCTCTATCAAGATATCACCAGATACGATCCAAGATACAAGAGGACATGCGCCGCATCTAATCATGGAGTTACGCCGCATCTTCTGGCGGTGTACGAATATTCCTGAATATTATAATCTTGGACCCCACGCGAAGTTACGTACATACGCCGCATCTACTTAAGTAGATGCGCCGCATCTTCCCTCAGACACAAACTATAAATACCCCGTAGACCAGACGCAAAAGAAGAGATTCGGAAGTTCGAAAACCTAAAGACCGAACAGAAGAGAAGGACGAATTCAGTCAAGAAGGCAGCACAAGACACACCCAAATCAAAGATACAAGAGCTGTAAGAAGGTGCTGCATGTATTTAATTCATTAAGTAGTTTTGTTTTATTGTTTTAGCAAACTTTAATTCATCAGGATTGGTGGCTTGTGTAATGTGACAACGGAAAGATTGCACTCCCTTTAATACTTGCTTTCCCATCAATTAAAGTTTATATGTTGATGTCTTTGGTTACTACTTATTAGTGCATTGATAACCTCTGTGTTTATTAGTGGCTTGCGGGCACCCGACTGCGGGACAAGGTGTGGCTCCCACGGTTGTTTCTAAATTGATCACTTAGGAATAACTTTTAGACATAAGTAATCATTAAGGGTTTACTCGCCGATGAGAATAGGACCAACGAGAAAGGGTTAATTACATACACTTCATATAAAGCTATCAATAAAACAAGTGACAAACTACTTAATCATAAGGACAGCCCTCTTATTGTCTCTAGTATCTATCTGTGTACGTGTGTTCTACTTGCTGATTCGTGCCTATTGTTTATTTTATTATTTAATTGCAAACAAAACTGTGCCAGTCTCTCAGGCTGAAACCCCCTTGCGTTAGGATATTAAAATACTGATTAGATTAACGAGATTATACGTTCCACTCTTAGTGATCGACACTCTACTTACCATTATCTTCATACTGACCGGGTACACTGCTCGTTAAGTGTGTGTGTTATTGATAAGTCGGCTAAATATAAATTTAAAACTTGAGTAGGCATTAAAACTGCTAAACCGCAACGACACATCACGCGCATCAAGTTTTTGGCGCCGCTGCCGGGGAGTGAATTGTTATTTTCTGTTAATTTGATTAGTATTTTAATTAGGTTTTTCTTTTTATTAGATTAATTGCATCATTGTACTATTTTGCATATTTGTTGTATTGTGTGTTATTTGTTTGCTTTTGTTTTTCTTTTTGTGTGTTTATTTTTGTTTCGTGTGTTTAATTTTTATTTTTATTTTTCGTATTTTTTCTGTTCTGCTATCGTTGTACTGTGCTAAATCGAACGATACGGCGCATCTGATTTCTCAGATACGGCGTATTGCGTTCAAATTTTTTAATACGACGCGTTTAATTAATTCGATACGACGCATCTTTTCCCCAAGATACGGCGTATCTGTTTTTAATAAGAAAATTTTTCTAAGCGATAAAATAATACGACGCATCTTCTTTTGAAGATACGGCGTATCTGATTTTGATAAAAATTTCTTTTTCTGAACGTTAAACGCCATACGACGCATCTTCTTTTGAAGATACGGCGTATCTATTATTTTAATTAAAAACAGTTTGCGAATTATTAAACAGATACGACGTATCGATCTCTGTCGATACGGCGCATCTTACTGAATCAAAAATCTTTTATTTTTAAACGTAACGAAAATACGGCGCATTAACTTTCGTTAATACGACGCATTTAATTTTAATTAGATAAACTGATTTTTGATTAATTAATTCGATACGGCGCATTCATAAATTCTAAGCGGCGTATCTATTTTCTGAATAAAGTCTGATTAAATTTTTAACGATCATAAGATACGGCGTATCCAACTTCTTGGATACGGCGCATCGTCTGCAGATATCAGCTATTTTTATTCTTATATCCGTTTCAATATTCATTAATTTCTCTTCTAGCGGACAGATCCTACTGATGCTTTTGTAATTATTTCAGAAGGATAATGGAAGGATACGGAGAGCTAATTGACTTCGACTTCGAAGCCAATTTTATGAATGAAGTATTAGTGCATGAAAAAACACCCGAACATCACAATGGGGATTACATTGAACTTAATGACCTTAATGGACCAATGGAATCCAATGACCTGTTCATGGTTGATGCTGAATCTGAGTTAGAAGAAGGAGAAATTGTGGATAGTCCAAGAGTCAACGTTATTAACACTAGGAACTACGATGAATTTGAGGGATATGATGGTTCTTGGGATTACGGTAGAAGGATCAACACCAATTGTGCTTACAATTTACAATTCCCATGCATGATAGGGTACAAGTGTATTGACGCCAATTTCTTTCCTCTTTTATCAATGAATGTCATGTCAAGAAGCTTTTACAATTCTATTATGAGAAATAAAAAGGAGTATAAAGGAAAGAATGTAGTTGGAGCTTTCATTCATGTCCCGGTCTTCGTTGGACGCTTCACTATTGTTACTGAGTTCGCAGTTATTGAAGACATGAATGCCTATCGTGACAGCAATATGGGTGACGTGATTGTTGGAAAGCCATTCTGTAGGGAGTGCAATCTATTCTGTAGGGAGATCACTATTGATGCGAAACGATTTGAAGGAAAAATCACCTTTCAATGTGGAAGCGACGTTATCACTTATATGATGCCCCGAACTCACCCTGGATTTAAACATGCTACTAATAGGGTCTGCTACAAATTCTCTCCATTCCTTTTTATTAGTGATGATGACATGAAGAGAGGAATTGAGTACCCGTATCAAAAGATGGAAGGATTCTATAAAGGAGTTTTGAATTTAGGACCTGAATATATACGTGACGAATCAGTTGCTAGATGGATCCTACGTGGGAATGTAGGAATCAATGATCGATATTAAAGTGCTGAACGTGAGTCTAACTTGAAGACTCTGGAATAAAGACAAGTGCTTACCGGGAGACAACCCGGAAAATTTATCTTTTATTATTCTGTTTTCTGTGTCGAGTCAGTCCAGGCCGCACGAAGATACGGCGCATCTCAATCCTGAGATGCGACGCATCTCCTGCAATGGTCATATCTTATTTTAGTTTTCTGCATTTTTATTTTCGACTTTAAAACTATTTATCAGTTTATTTTAATGCGGCGCATCCCTGGTTAAGGATGCGGCGCATCTTTATTCTGATCCGTATTTATTCCAGGCTCGATACGGCGTATCTTCTTCAATAAGATACGGCGCATCGACTGACCTGATGATTTCCAGTTTTAATTTTTAAGTTTTATTTTTCCTAACTACTAATGTATTATGCAAGTTGAACCTTTCTTATCTTAGGTGTGTTTTAAAGTGTTGGTGGTATTATAGTTTCCTGAATTTTCTGTGGATACATCAAGTATGAAGATTTAACGTTCTAATCCACAAGAAAGATGATTTTTGCTCATATACAAATGGAGGATCATACCGAGCAAATCTCAGGGGAGTTTTTCTGTTCTAATTCTTTTATTTCCAGTTTTTAACCTTTTATACAAACAACGAGGACGTTGTTTAACTTAAGTGGGGGGATAGGAGAATTAGAACACTTAACACTTACTTGTCCTAAACTTTTTCAAAAATTATGCTTAAAATGTGCTTAATATATCAAACTTAAAATTTTTTAGCATGTTTTTGTTTAAGATCTAAGTTGCATAACTGCACACATGACATTATTTTCAAAAATTGTGATTTCTCAAAATTCACAAATCTATGAGTGTGCCGGTGACTTGTAAACTTTAGAACTTGGCTTGTATACTATTCGAGACCACCATAATGAGTATTATTTATTTAATTGGAATGACTTGTCTAACTTGGTAAAATTTCTAGGATTACACCCAAAAAGCCTTTATATGTTATGTGTTATTAACTAGCTACACTGGTTAGTTAACCCCCGTATAAACCCTTTTGTTACTCTCACTTTTAGAGTAAGATACCCCTAGAAAAACACTCAGAGCCATTCCTTTCGTTTCTTACACCTTTGTTTAAAATGTTTCGTTACACCTTACACCTTAGCCTACCCTGTAGATTAAGATCCGTGGTTGGTTAATTGCTATAGGCAAAGTGTGTTTCCTTACATTACCTGTGTTCGCGTGCGTAATTCATTATCTTTGGTTAGGTCGGGAAATTGCACAATGCAATTGGAGTGAAAGTAAATATTGTATATTTTTGAGTTTATTTTTCGTGTGTTTACTACTTTCACTATTACCGTTATTTCTGAAAGTATGAAAAGTATGAATAAAAATTATCCGGAAAGAAAGTTGTAGTGATGTGGTGAAATTTTACACATCTATGTTTATGTTTCAAAAAAAAAAAAAAAAAAAAAAAAAAAAAAAAATGAGAAAAGAAAAAGAAAAAGGGAGTGTTGGATGTTTATTTTAAGCCAACGATGTAAAGTTATGTAAGTGGTTCATATGGCCACTATTTGTTGTATTATATCTATGGATTGAATGGGAATTGGCAGTTATGGGAACGCCAATTAAGGTTTATTCTTTGATTAAGATTTTGTTGAGTATAATTCGTGTCTACCTAAAGCGTGTGTTTCAAGTGTTAAAGCGTGAGTTATTCAATGATATGAGTCTTATTCATGGGATGGTTGGGATAGTGATTAACCACACTTAGGATTTTAATTTATTTGTTTTGTTTATTTTTTATTTTACACCAATTTATATCCCAAATATTATCCATACCCTATTCTTTATCCAACCAAACCTTTGATTTATTGAGATTAGGGATTTGAGCAATCTTAAGTATCGTAGTCGTGGATTCGGCTATGTATTTATGATTTTGTCGCCCTTTTTGATATATTATTATTGGTGAAGTTTGGACCTATCTTTAGCCTATTCGAGTTAAGGATTTGAGCAATTGCAAGTATCGTGTTCGTAGATTCGATCATGTATTTGTGATTTTGTCGCCTTTTCTGGAATTTGAGATCGATAGTGAAATAAGAATAATTAACCCTTAAGCCTAAAAACCCTTTTTACCGCTTTAGACTTGTTATTCCTTAGCTTTAGTGGTGGAGATGTGTATACTTGCCAAGCTTATGATAGAATATTCGTCGCGACTGGACAGTTAAACGATTAGATTTGCTTTTATCGACTTATTTTATTTTACTTCTAATTCGTTAAGTGTTTAGTTGTGTGATTATGAAATGAACGAATACATGCTTAACTATAAAAATAAATCCTAACATCTCTTAGGATACATTTTCATAAGATTTAATCTAAGGTTTACTTGGGGACAAGTAAAGTTCAAGTGGGGGGATATTTGATGAACTCAAATAAGTACATTTTATTACTATCATTTATCCTATTAATTTGACTTGTTTTACTATATTATGTATGAGGATTGATACTTAATCGTTTACTTTTGTAATTCTCAGGTAAAAACAAGCATTTGGTGAAACTTGGCGATTTTGGACTAATAATGGAGCAAAACGTACATAAAGTGGAAGTCTACTGACATGGACAAGATCAAGTCAATTCTGCTCCAGATGCGCCGCATCTCACTATCAACATGCGCCGCATCTCTATCAAGATATCACCAGATACGATCCAAGATACAAGAGGACATGCGCCGCATCTAATCATGGAGTTACGCCGCATCTTCTGGCGGTGTACGAATATTCCTGAATATTATAATCTTGGACCCCACGCGAAGTTACGTACATACGCCGCATCTACTTAAGTAGATGCGCCGCATCTTCCCTCAGACACAAACTATAAATACCCCGTAGACCAGACGCAAAAGAAGAGATTCGGAAGTTCGAAAACCTAAAGACCGAACAGAAGAGAAGGACGAATTCAGTCAAGAAGGCAGCACAAGACACACCCAAATCAAAGATACAAGAGCTGTAAGAAGGTGCTGCATGTATTTAATTCATTAAGTAGTTTTGTTTTATTGTTTTAGCAAACTTTAATTCATCAGGATTGGTGGCTTGTGTAATGTGACAACGGAAAGATTGCACTCCCTTTAATACTTGCTTTCCCATCAATTAAAGTTTATATGTTGATGTCTTTGGTTACTACTTATTAGTGCATTGATAACCTCTGTGTTTATTAGTGGCTTGCGGGCACCCGACTGCGGGACAAGGTGTGGCTCCCACGGTTGTTTCTAAATTGATCACTTAGGAATAACTTTTAGACATAAGTAATCATTAAGGGTTTACTCGCCGATGAGAATAGGACCAACGAGAAAGGGTTAATTACATACACTTCATATAAAGCTATCAATAAAACAAGTGACAAACTACTTAATCATAAGGACAGCCCTCTTATTGTCTCTAGTATCTATCTGTGTACGTGTGTTCTACTTGCTGATTCGTGCCTATTGTTTATTTTATTATTTAATTGCAAACAAAACTGTGCCAGTCTCTCAGGCTGAAACCCCCTTGCGTTAGGATATTAAAATACTGATTAGATTAACGAGATTATACGTTCCACTCTTAGTGATCGACACTCTACTTACCATTATCTTCATACTGACCGGGTACACTGCTCGTTAAGTGTGTGTGTTATTGATAAGTCGGCTAAATATAAATTTAAAACTTGAGTAGGCATTAAAACTGCTAAACCGCAACGACACATCACGCGCATCAAAAAGATTACCCAAACAATGAACCCTTGTGTTTATATTTATACTAGAAGTAATCTTGGAGGACAAGCTAGGGCAAGGGATTACCCTTCCCTTGGATCGACCGGTTTTGCACCCTAGAGGGTGTTCCGGAACCTTCTCGTCATCTTAATTACAATCTAGTCCTTTTCCTTTACGTTTAATGATAGTTAGTCCATACTGTTAATAACTAACGATCATTAGTCCTTTACTTGTGTTCAAATAATAAATATATATACATAACATTTAATATACATTAATTATTTACTTCTTGATACTCATTCGTAACGTGTGCAATCCCGAGGTCTCAAGTTCGATTCTAGTCATACAAGTATTAATATTTATCCAAAACTCCAACAAGGGGGGTGTTTGTTTAAGCTTAATATATGTCCATAAGCCATAATTTTTTGGCTTATTCAGCCATAATTTTTTGGCTTATTTTGAAACTTATAAGCATATGATCACTAACAAGCATATGTTTTAGCTTATTTCGGGCTTATGAGTTATGACCTTATTTGATTACCTTATTTTCAGAAGGCCCACTTATTATGACAAAGAACTAGAAAATTAGCCAAAAAATGGGCTTTTTAAGAAATAAGCTAAGGGGGTGTTTGTTTAAGCTTAATTCATCAGCTAAACCTTCATCATTATAATCAAAAGCCAAAACCCAAATCACATTTATAACAACTTATATAAAACTTATAAAAAAAAGTTCAAAACTTTATTATACCTGTAACCCAACTAACCCAAACAGACTCATAACCACTCGAAAGCGAGACCGAAATCTGCTCAGGTTCAAACCCTTTAACACTCCTTCTAACACGTGGATCATCCTCAGTCAAATCCACAGCATTCCCACGAAAGCTTTCATCTAAAGGCACAGTTACAGGCGTAAATGGTCCATCAAGTGTTGTCACTATATCTCCGTCACCTTTGACTTTCACTCCAAGAAAATTTAAACCCAGTAATATTATTGCGATATAACAATACCCTTTTGAGGGTATGGTGTAAAGATTGTTCTTGACAGGGGCGGAGCCACCATAGTAGTAGTGGGGGGCGATGCCCCCAACCATGTTTTTGCGGATACACAAAATGTTCGGTAAAAAAAGAAATATTGATGCGAAGAAAGTCCAGTGCCCTCCTTCAATAAATCAAAGTGCCCTCGTCGCTCAAAGCTTGCCCAAAATTAGAGCGCTCTCTAATGCAAAAAAAACTGTTTGTCCACTGAGATTTTCAGTCGAAAAATAGCGAAAATTACTGCAGAGGCAACTGTCCAAAGCAGTTGCCTCGCAGAGGGTTAGTTTTTTCTCCATTCCAAAAAAGGCCATCAATTTCGCTGCAAACGTGCAGCGAAATAAGAACCCTACACGTGTCGTGCTCTGGTTAATCCAAAAAAAAAATTAAAAAAACATGTAATTCACATAAAACGTGCAGCGAATTACATACATATGGGACCCACTTGAATAAAAAAATACGTAAATCACATACCATTTGCAGCGAATTACAAAAATCCGGGACCCACTTGAATAAAAAAAATAAAAATACGTAAATCACATACCATTTGCAGCGAATTACAAAAATCCGGGACCCACATGAATTAAAAAATACATTTCACATACCATTTGCAGCGAAATTGTTCTCTCTAGTCCTTGTGGGTCCCGGATATTTGACTTTGTATTATTTCTTTTTGAACTATTGACTTTTTATTAGAGCATATCCTATACAATATTCTAACAATAAATTATCTATAGATTCAATGAATCGATGCTGAACATTCATTTTTATCAAAATAAAAATAAAAAATGACAAAATTTCTACCTTGTTTTGTAAATAAAATATATTTCAAACGCTAAATTATTAAACAAAAAAAATGAATCATCAAGAAGAGAATTTTTTTTATCTTTAAATAGACGGGCACTTTGACATACTTTCGACAAACTTTTTTTTCGAGTTTTGTATTAGTGGTAAAATTTGCGTCTGAGAAAATCACATGTGATTTATATGTTAGGAATCACATGTGATATTATAAATCACATGTGATTTTAAATTAACAAATCACATGTAATTTTTTCGACGTAAATTTCAACATATACAATAAACTCGAAAAAAAGTTCATCGAAAGTATATATATAAGTGCCCTTCTGTAGAAAGATAATTTAACTCTCATCGTGATAGTACGATTCTTTTCACGTAATGATTAACGCTTTGTAAGATATTATATTTTTTAAAAAGTGATGAAAGTGATTTTTTTTATAGAAAAAATGAAGTGCTGTTATTGATTCGTTGAGTTTAGAAAGAAAATTGGGTCTATAAAGAACTTTTCTCATTTGTCAATTTCTTTTGCTGTATTGTATTTTAGTAAAAAAATAACTTTTGTGAAATTTAGGAAATGACTTTCAACCATTAAAAAAATTATTTTAAATACCTAGAAAATCATTTTGTAATTATTTTGGACCACATCTAATGTACATAAAATGATTCGATTAAAAAAATATATATTCACTACTACAAAATAGTAATATACTCACATTCATTAGAGCATGTTTACACACTTTAAAGTGTAAAGAATCAAATAGTTCACTCTAGTATACGTGTAAACCAATTGGGCGTAACAAATATTTTCACAATTTTATGAGTGAAGATTTATGAAAAAATTTCACACTTTTAAGTGTGAGTGTTTTAAAACAATTCTTCACACTTTTATGGGAATGTTTGGCACATGAGATTATGGAGAGATTATTCTTATTTTTTCAAAAAATAAGCTACTTAAAAAATAATCTTTGTTTGGCAGATAGAACTTATAAGAGATTATATAAAAAAAAAAATCTTCAATAATCTCGGAAAATCAAAGGTTACTTCATGTAGCTTATAAAAATAATTTATTTTTATAAGTTGTGATAATACTAAAATTATAAGATATGATAACCATATTGGGGTTATCGCCTACGCACTCTTTAAGTACTGACATCCACCATGACCAACAATCTCCAGTCTCCCCTCTGCATATACCGTAAGCAATTGGCACAATTTGGCTGTTTCCGTCCATCCCTACAGCTTGCAAATTGGTACCCTTGTAAACACCCTTTAAATGCGCCGCGTCCACTATCAGTATTGGGCGAAGATGGTTCCGGAACGTGCGCAACTGAATATAAACAATTTTTACAAGCATTATAGCAAACGTGTTGTCATGTATTTATAAAATATATATATATATATATATATATATATATATATATATATATATATATATATATATATATATATATATATATATATATATATATATATATATATATATATATATATATATATATATATATATATTCATTAAAAATTAATAGAAATAAGAAAGGGAAATGTAATTTTTTTACTCATGTGGGCCCAAAAAGGAGGAGAGAGACAATTTCGCTGCAAATGGTATGTGAAATGTATTTTTTTAATTCATGTGGGTCCCGATTTTTGTAATTCGCTGCAAATAGTATGTGATTTACGTATTTTTATTTTTTTTATTCAAGTGGGTCCCGGATTTTTGTAATTCGCTGCAAATGGTATGTGATTTACGTATTTTTTTTATTCAAGTGGGTCCCATATGTATGTAATTCGCTGCACGTTTTATGTGAATTACATGTTTTTTTAATTTTTTTTTTTGGATTAACCAGAGCACGACACGTGTAGGGTTCTTATTTCGCTGCACGTTTGCAGCGAAATTGATGGCCTTTTTTGGAATGGAGAAAAAACTAACCCTCTGCGAGGCAACTGCTTTGGACAGTTGCCTCTGCAGTAATTTTCGCCGAAAAATATGAAGAAGATGACACAATGGGAACTGTGAAAGTGGGTGGGGTGGTGGGAAGTGGGCCAATAATGGGTGAATAAATGATACTCGTTCTATATATTCTCTCTCTTTTTCAAAGTATACGAATGGTTTGTATAATTTAATACTCTCTCCGTCCCAATTTTATTGTCACTTATTCCTTTTTCGAACGTCTCAAAATTATTGTCACATACCCAAAATAGATAGTGGAGTTTGGTAAAGTTTACTATATTACCCTTGGTTGAAATTAATATTGCAAACTTTAAAGAAGTGTTAATTAATTGGTTAAGGGTAAACTTGTCATTTGGCAAAAAAGTAAGAAAGAGAAAGTAGTGATGATGACATTTTTCTAAAAGAATGTGTTTTTTGTCGGGTGACAATAATTTTGGGACGGAGGGTTTGTATAATTTAGTACTATGTTACTACAATAAATTGGATTTTTCAGATGGTGTAAACCATGAATAATTGAATAGTATACAATTTTGTGTTTTAGCATGATTCTGTATCAATATGAATATTTTAATTTTAATATGTTAGCGTCATTGAGTTTGTCAAATGTTTTCCACAATTTTGGTATATATAATTACATGTCGATTTGTTAAACTATTTTGAGCGCTTTAACACGACTTTTACGTACCGAGTATTTAATTTTCTTTATGAGAAAATAGATGAAAATGCCAAACCTATTTTTTTTTCGACACGTAAACTTATACTTAGTGTTAATTGCATCGTAGTAGAGCACTTTTGCTTCCTTTACATTAAACCCGACCCGATTTGTTTAAATTACCTTAAAAAATGACACACCCCGTTATCTAAAATTTTGCTCGATGCCCCCCGTGATCACATTTCTTGGCTCCGCCACTGGTTCCATATTGAGTAACATTTTTGGAATCTTGATTGGTGTAGTGTGTAATGTGTGTTTTTATATATAAGGTTATTAACTTATTATTATGGGGTGATGGGATATGCTGAGGAATAAAAAGGGAATCTTTTGTGGAAAAAGACAGATTCTTTGATTAGGGTGCAATATTTTTAAAAATATTTTTAGAGGGAATGAGGGTGGTGGGTGGTGGTGGTCATCGGTGGTGTTTTGAAGTTATCTTGTTTGAGTTGTGATTGGTGCATTAACAATGGAAACTTATGTAGTGATCTAATGTGTTTTAAATGGGGTTCTTAGTTGGTTGGTAGCAAACATAAGGAAAGTTTTGAACAACCATCAACTTTTCTACTTTTTCTAAATTTTTTATTAACACTTCATATCAAAATGCTATTTACGCGACTAGTGTTTATACTTATTAATTACGACTATACAATTATGTACTAAACACTTTATTAAAATAAATAGCTAATGCTTTCTGATATTGCTTATTAGTTATTACTAATGCTTACTGTTACTGGTTCTTGCCACCGTTATTTTCGTCAAACGTACGCTACGTTATGTGACATTTTAATTTGTTTTATATTTTAAAGCACTTTGATATTTAATTAATACTGTAATAAATGTCATGTTAACATCGTATAATAGAAATATATGTTAACTAGTTTATAGACTCGTGGAATCATGGGGTTTTAAAAGAATTTATGCATAAAGAAATTAAGTTTGAGAATAACGTAAGAAAGAAGAACGAACGTAAACAGTTTGAAATGTTTTTCGAACAGAATAATAAGTAGTAAGTGAACGATAGTATAAACCACTATGGTTGTAAATATTTATGTAATAAACGTCCATTGCATTGTCCCCTCTAATTTTGATGGTTTTGAAAAGCCGGTGTAAGTAGTAAGAATTATTTAAGACCCGCCTGATGAGTTTAACCATGATTCAATGTAGACGCAACATGGGTTTCTACACATGCAAAACTTTTGAATATTTACAAAAGGTTTACAAAAGGTTAAAAAAACTGTATGCAAAACTTCCATGTAGACCACATTTCATAGTAGTTGCTATAAGAGCATGTGGTATGGTAACGTGGAGAGTGAGTGAAACCTTAACTTTTTTGAGTTAAGGCTCAAGTTACCACACCGTCCAAGTGAGTTAAGGCATTGAGTTAAGGGGTGCGTTACCACCTTAACGCTGCGTTAAGCAGCAAATATTTATAAAAAAAATACATATTCGCCCCCTAAAATGTGGTGTTTTTTTTAGTTAAGGTTGAGTTATGATAAGGGGTGTTTTTTTTAGTTAAGGTTAAAATGTTAAAATTGATGTGGCGCTGACGTGACATTAAGTGAAAGTTTAACCCAAGTTACCACACCCTATGCTCTAAGTCTAGCATTTAACTTCAATATGTGTCTTGAATAATTTGTTGGAATTTGAAAACCATGACAATCATATAATTCCATAACACAAAGTACATAATAGCAGAAACATGTAAACAATAACATATAACACATAATTATTAACTTAAACATAAATAGAAAACGTACCCGATGCATTTATTAATAGAAAACGTACCCGATGCACTTCAATAAATCTTGATTATTTATTAAACTAGATCAATGAATAACCCCTTACCGTTTTGTTATTCGATCTCTTGATAACAACAATAGTGTGTTGTTACCTCGTTCTTGTACACACAAATTAAACCGTATTAAGGTTATGCAAGTAAAACACAAGATTTATTTTTGCTTAACAAAATCGATCCTATAACCCTTGGAGAAGGGATGTACGATCGGCAACCACAAGGAAAAGAAGAAGAAAACTTTTAGGGTTTAATGTGTGTTCAAGAGTTATGAAAACCAAGACCCCTTGTGTTTGTATATATACTAGTTTAGAAACTTGGAGCAAAAGCAAAGGGTTGGGTCGAACCAAACCCATGGCCGGTCGATCCATAACCCAAAGGAGGGTTCTAGATCTTTTTCCTTGTTTCCTAATTACATACAAACACTTCTTTCCTTATTTGCGTCTAACGGTCGTTAGTCATTTAACGGAAAACACTAACGGTCGTTAAGTTCTTGTGTTAATAATAAATATATAAAATACATTTATTATTATTCCTTAATACTCATTTGTAATGTGTGCAATCCCGAGGTCTCGGGTTCGATACTAGACATTTGCATATTAATTATTTAACCATTTCTAACAACTCCCACTTGGTTAACTATTAATAGCAAAATGACATTGGTTGGCGTCTTGCAACACTCCAATGCCCCTAGTCCGACTCGAGCTAGATTTCCTGGAAAATCTTTAATGATTCATCATTATTATTATCCTTTTGTTACTAATACTTTATTAATAAAGAAATGGATCTAAGTCACTCTTTATTAATGTTTCTGTTTCTCGTTGTTAATGATTGAACAAAATTACCAAAACAACTGAACGTATTCCACATAGACTTTGGGCGTGGCCACGCAAACATTTTGTCAACCCTACGAGGGGCCCAGCAGTATTATACTTCAAACAAATTTTGAAGGAACAAATTCTTTTTTGACTACAAGAATAACCCATGAACTTTGCAACACTTCTGAAAACAATCCTTATAACTTCCAGTTACGGTAAGCGGTAGATTGCTTTACAAAAAATGCACTACATCCATGACTCTTATCTGGTATCTCAAGTCTGAGGATAACTATTTCATGAATTACTTGATGACAAGATCCATAAGTAATCTCATGCTTAGTTGGGATAAGTCCTATATTCTACTCTTAGAATATCATATGAATTTGGTATGACTACGCATCAATATACTTTCAAGTATATTCTCACCAACATTCACATTTGTCTTAATTTAATGATATTCCCATATCATTAACCGACAATGGACACATTTAGAATAATAAAATTATTCAAGGATATAAACATGCAAAAACAGGATATATGTATTGTAGAATCCAAGATCTCACTCTTCTAGGATATGATAACAATGATTGAATATGCACAGCGGAATAATAAAAACACAATCAAAGTTATGAACAAGGTTTTTCTATCAAGAACAATGATCCTCTATGGATCTCTATTACTTCCTCTCACAATGTTTTTCCTGGAGTGTTTTATTGAAGAAGCGTTCTCAGAAGTGTACTAAGAAGTGTGTCTAATACAAATGACCTCTGTTCCTTTTATACACAAGGAACACTAATACAGTAATAAAATAAAATATCAATGCATATCACTACCTAAAATAGTTTATGCATATCTGATTGGCTCTGAACAGTCAACTTAAATCAACCACGGATGTGGTCAAATAAAGTCAAATCAATTGAGAACACAATACAATTTACCAAGGAGTACAGTGTATCCCCGGGTCGTTAAGTCCCAGCGAGGTGTGAAATCTGTAGTAAAACGAATCTGTGATCGGGTGATAATTGAACGGAAAAGGGTTGTGATTTATTAAACTAAGGAAATATAAAAGGAAATAGCTTAAAGAAACTATAAGAACAAGTACGTGAAAGCAAAATACTTAGAAACGTTTAAAACCTAAAAACGCGTATGTTTAAATTTAAATAAACGTAAACGTACAAAATAAAACGTGAATTTTAAGAAATAAAAAACCTACGGATATGAAAATTATATTTTTAAAATCCTAATAATAAAAGAAAATTATTGGAAAATTAAAATTATTTTCATGACTATTTATTTAATTATTATTAATTAAAAACTATTTTTAACTATTTAATAATACACTAATTAATAAGAAATTATGAAATAAAGCTAAAAATGATAAAGTATAACTTTGAAAAATCTAAAATATAATAAAACTAATTTTAAAACAGAAAATATATTTATTATACTATTTATCTATTTAATAGTAATTATTTACTATTTAATAATTATTAAAACTATTTTTTGATTTATTATAAATACTAAATAAACTACAATAATTATGAAACTTTGACCAATAATTCTAAAATATAATAAAGAACTTAAGAAAAATAAATTTTACTGAAAAAGAAAACAAAATAAGCAAAATGGGCAAAAAGCCAAACCAAATAAGCACTTATAAATAAGCACTTTGCAAGAAAAATTGCTAAAAGCTCAAAGACAGTTCAAGTAACTTAAATGAGCTAAAAGCAACTCAAAACAACCTAAGAAGCACTCTAAATAAGCAGTAATAAGAAAATAAGCAAAATCCAAATGCTGAAAATCAAACAGACTTGGAACAAGTTTGGGAACCAAAATAAGCTAAGGGCAAGAGAGCTTAAGCTCAGAGCAAGCTTGGATTCTACTAGACAGCTGGAAGAGCTATCCAGAGAACCAAAAATGAGCTTGTGGGGCCCACTGTGGTGGTCTGTGGAACCTCCAAAAGTGAGGGCAGTGGGGTGGTGCTGCTGGTTGCACAAGAGACAGGGCAAAAATGGCTGTTTTCAAGCCATTGAAAAGCTGCTGTAAAAAAATCTAAAAAATAATCTAAAAATATGGAGACGTACACAAGCTGGGGAGCTATATGCGTGCCAAATTTCAGGGTCTAACTCCTAAAAACGAAGAAATGAAAAATCGACAAAAACTGAGCTGAAAATGGTAAAATACGAAAAAATGCAGAAACTTTACTGATGTGGCTGATTTTTGGTGTAGCCTTGTGCAGAGGTTCTAAGCTTTTGGGTACTCACTCATTAGGCCTAGGGGAACTTAGAAATACCAAGGATGAAGGTCAAACAAGCTTATGGCTTGTATTGGCTTGATTGAGCTTTTTATGGACTAAAATTAACACAAAACATGAAAAAGGGCTAAAACTATTTAAGTTGCTAAATAGAACTTGGAAACAGCTTATATTGGCTTAATTAAGCTTGAACAAAGTTGGATTAAATGCACATGAACAGTGAATGCCCTAGTTTTACCCGTTTGACTGCTCAAAACCAAACAGTCCTTATTATGACTGTTTTGAAATTTAAACTAGCAAAGACCAATCTAAGTTATAACTTCTGATTATTATGGCTAATATGACTTACTATGATTATATTAAACAACTTTCAAAACAAAAATAAGCACTATAATAAGCTAAACTAGAAATGACTATTTTTGGCTTTTTTAGAGTTTAAAAGGAAAATAAAGATAAAGGCTAATCAAGACTTAATAAACTGATGAAATATGCTAGGATACTAATAATAAGCAAGAATTAACAATAAAAAGCTACTAATAAGCTAATGAACAGTAAACAGAAAATAATGCCAAAAATTGAGGAAAATAGCTTACAACTGTTAGGCTTATGGGACTGAAAAGCATGGACCAAGAACCAACCTAGCTTGTTCACACAAGCTAGAAAACACCATAGAAGCCTTCCCTAATAGCTTATACACCCAGAAGCTTGTTGGAGCTTATTGTTGACTTAATGTTGACTTTTCTTCAAAATGACATTAGAACTTCAGGAACCTCTTAATACTTCTTCAATTACTCTAATAAGCTTATACAAGCTTATTTGAACAACTAATTCAGATTATAACATCAAAAACAAACAAGAACACTTTTGGCGGGAAAATCAGTTGCTACTGAAAACATGTAATAACTTTGATTGAACACTCAAATTATAACTTAAATTACTTAATTGATTCAAATATTACAAAACCCAGTAGAAAATTGCATGAAAACTATAACTACGACATTATTTTAACTAATTAAACTAAATTACACTATTCTAAAAACTACTACTAAACTCTAACACTTTGTTCTCTGTGTCTTGGAGCTTCTTTATAGTCAAAATATCTTCCATAGGACCCTCTGATGAAATCCCAGCAATCCAATCTCCTCAATTAATCCCATACGTCCATATTCACTTTTGGTGCCAAAATATCAATAGCAGGTTAGTAGCAATTAAGGAATCTTGGATGTTTGTGGAGGTGGAGGGGACAATTGGTGAAGTAGGTAGTGAGGTGGAAAGGATAGTAGCAGCTGGAGGGTGAGGTGGAGAAGATAAGGCGGTTTTTTTGAAAGTTTGACTTTTGGGTTACTGTAGCAGTTTGACTTTTTCTTATTTAAGGCTGCTTTGACTTTTTGTGGTCAAACTTGGGTTGTTTTTGGATTTTAGGGAATGGGAAATGGGTTATGGGTTTTAGAAAAATGGAATTTGGAAATGTTTAAACTTCAGGGACCAAAATTGCCATTTTCTAAAAGTTCAGGGACCTTTTATGTCATTTTTAAAACTTGAAGGACCTTTTTTTTTTCATTTCTTTAAAACTTTTATCCAAGGACCAATATTGTAAAAGTTAAATAGTTTAGGGACCTTGAATGATATATTTAACACCAGGGACTATTTTTGCCAATTTCTGAAAGTTAAAGGACTGAAATTTACAATTATGCAAACTATGTTCGTTTTTCAACTGTTTTTAATCCTTTTGCACATGAAACACATAAAAACACAATCAAATGATATTTTCTGTATTTTGAAGCATATCTGCATGTTTTTAAATGTTTTTGCAGTCTAAATGTGACAGAAATGATGAGTATTTAGACACTCATCAATCCCCCACACTAAACTATTGCTAGTCCCTAGCAATCTTTTATGAAGTTTTAATGGATTTTATGTCTCTTTACCAAAAGCCATCACTTCTGGAGTAGCCATTGTTTCAGTATGTGATACCTTGGTACAATGATAACCAAATGATTTTGAGCAAACCATCAGCTGTCAACGGATTTGATTTGTCTTTACCAGAAGCCGTTTGCTCAGGATTAGCCAGTCCTTATGTGGGTTAGACATGGCGGACTGATAACCATTTATTGCGTTCTAAGTGAGAAAAAAATTTTAAAATTTTGGCTAAAATGGGGGTACTAGATGGTACATTTGATCAAATTCGCTAGAATTTCCCCCCCACACTTAGAACTGAATATTGCCCTCAATATTCAAAGAACCGGCTGTTAAACCAACACTTAGAACGTGAAAGGGAAATACTGAATAGCCATTATTTTATATACACACAACCATTTTTTTTTTTTTTTTTTTTTTTTTTTTTTTTTTTTAACACATGACTTATTTACATATATACAACCTGTGGGGCATCTCCCCCACACTTAGATGGTAGAAAAGAGAAAGAAAACAGAAATATGGGTGAAAACCCATATGGTGAGCTAATTTTTGTTCACCGAGTCACTAGCTTGACTCGACCCTGCATTCATTTGTTCTTGGGGAAGCATGTGGAACAAAAAATCTCCATCGGACTTCCGTTCATGATGATTGGATAACCATTGAAGTACGTGAAAGTTCCACACCGATGAGAGTTATACACAGAGATCCGGCTCATAAATGATAAATGAAAATGCCGGGATCAAAGATAGTGTCTTCATTCCCGAAGGAGTGAAGAACAGGAGAAGTCACCGTGTAGGTGAAGAAAAGAAAGAAAGTCATGATAAAAATCATGACTAACTCATCATCATCAGAAGGAGAATTCATGATTTCAGTATCATGAATCTCATCATTTAAGCTCATTTGATCAAGACATATTCTGGGCAGGAGGGATGGGATTTTGATATCAATTAAATTCTCAGTATTGAAAATATTTCCCTCCGGGACATAAAGATAATCTTTGTCAAGATCAAAGTGGAAGTTATCATACTCCGGTGGAGATATGATATGAGTGAGTTCAAAGGAGAACTCCTCAAGAAGTGAATCATTCACATGATGTAAATCTGTGAATTCTTGTTCTGTTATGGAATCATCACCGTCCTCGTTCTGAATATCAAAGATTTGATTATCAGAAATTAACGTGAATTCGGATTCGAATTCAAACAGAGGATTGGTGAAAGTTGTTTTGAATGTTTCGGGAACAAGTTGATCAACATTCTCTTTTGGACTGACGAGCTCAGGAAGTAGTTCCGCCACATGACTGATGTCTCCACAAAATAAAGAATTTTTATCAGTATGTGAATCACTAAGCTCGATGTTGGGATAAGAATTGAGTGATAGATTATTATTTAAGAGACTTTCGATTTCTTCCAGATTGGATTCGAAATCAAAGAGATCATCATCACTTTCTGATGGAAGTGGATCAATGTGAGTAGGTTCATCAGTAAACTCCTCAAGAAGAGGGTCAACATCAGAATGGGACAATGATGCCTCAACATACTCAACTTCTCCATAAGATGTATATTCATCGTTAGAATCGGAGAAAGTCTCAAAATGATCTTTTGAACACTCAAGAGGGGAAGGGATATCACACACATGATCAAGAATTCCCTGTGACTCACTTGGGATTGGGACAAGGTTCTCAACACTAGACTTTATGAATACGTCTGATTCCTTTGCAGGAATTGTGTCAAGAAGCTCATCCCCCATGTTTAGAGAGTTAGTGGGAACTTCGGGTGTGATAACAGCAGATTGAGAGAGTTGACAAAGACTAGCACACATGGATTTTATATTTTTCATATGTTCTTCTGCTAGTAATTCTTCCATAGACTTTTCTCCCTGTATTTCCACGAAAGGAATCTCAACTGATGAACTTGATGAATCTTTTTGAAGAATATCAACGATATCTTCATCATCACTGTCATCATCGTCATCGATAAGAACAGCATTGCGGAAATTGGCACGTGCTCTAGCTGCTCGTAGTTCGGCTGATGTGTGAAAATGACATTGATTATCAGCATGAGGACCCCCACAATATACACAAGAAACACTGGGTGCATTATGAAGTGTTGTATTGTTCAACTCCTCCTTAAGTTCTTTTAATATCTCAAGAGCCTTTAGACAAAGGTCTTGCGAAGTTTCTTGAAGAGTTGTTTGGATCAGTTGACACTGTGGAGGTTGGTCTTGATACGGATAGTCATAATTGTTACAAGGAAATGAATTCCTTGTTTGACAATCAGAGCTGAAGTGTGGACCTCCACAGTATTCACAACAGTTAAACTGATGTGGCTGTGAGTCATGTAGATTGTGGTTAAAACCAAATTCATGATTGTTACAAGGAACCTGTTCATAGAAAAGGTGGTTCTTAGTTTGACAATAAGAGATATCATGAGAACTTCCACAAAAATCACAAGAGTTGAACTGTTGAGTCTCATGATGTGGTAGCTGATGGAATAAATCAGTCGTGTCATGGTAAGAATAGGGATTTTGGTTATAGACAGACCCATTTCCTGACTCTACCATGCTAAAACTGAGACAATTATCATCATTATGAGGGCCACCACACCATTGACAACCAAGAAGGTGAGGATAAGACATAGAAAGAATCAAAGGGTAACAGAGGGTAAGGAATGAAGAATCAAAAAGGTAGAGGGTAAAGATGAATATTTTTGGGTTTTTTTTTTTTTTTTTTTTTTTTTTTTTGTGTTCGTTGAAAACTTTGAATAAAAAAATATTTTTGGCAATCGTTTAGTCAAACGAATTAACTTCACGATTATTTTGGTTTTATATGAAAATAAGAAAATATGAACAAAGATGGTAAATATACAATGGGTGTATATTCAACAATCACTGATGCTTCAAATTCGTTCAACGCAGCACACCTCCCCGGCAGCGGCGCCAAAATTTTGATTGGCTCTGAACAGTCAACTTAAATCAACCACGGATGTGGTCAAATAAAGTCAAATCAATTGAGAACACAATACAATTTACCAAGGAGTACAGTGTATCCCCGGGTCGTTAAGTCCCAGCGAGGTGTGAAATCTGTAGTAAAACGAATCTGTGATCGGGTGATAATTGAACGGAAAAGGGTTGTGATTTATTAAACTAAGGAAATATAAAAGGAAATAGCTTAAAGAAACTATAAGAACAAGTACGTGAAAGCAAAATACTTAGAAACGTTTAAAACCTAAAAACGCGTATGTTTAAATTTAAATAAACGTAAACGTACAAAATAAAACGTGAATTTTAAGAAATAAAAAACCTACGGATATGAAAATTATATTTTTAAAATCCTAATAATAAAAGAAAATTATTGGAAAATTAAAATTATTTTCATGACTATTTATTTAATTATTATTAATTAAAAACTATTTTTAACTATTTAATAATACACTAATTAATAAGAAATTATGAAATAAAGCTAAAAATGATAAAGTATAACTTTGAAAAATCTAAAATATAATAAAACTAATTTTAAAACAGAAAATATATTTATTATACAATTTATCTATTTAATAGTAATTATTTACTATTTAATAATTATTAAAACTATTTTTTGATTTATTATAAATACTAAATAAACTACAATAATTATGAAACTTTGACCAATAATTCTAAAATATAATAAAGAACTTAAGAAAAATAAATTTTACTGAAAAAGAAAACAAAATAAGCAAAATGGGCAAAAAGCCAAACCAAATAAGCACTTATAAATAAGCACTTTGCAAGAAAAATTGCTAAAAGCTCAAAGACAGTTCAAGTAACTTAAATGAGCTAAAAGCAACTCAAAACAACCTAAGAAGCACTCTAAATAAGCAGTAATAAGAAAATAAGCAAAATCCAAATGCTGAAAATCAAACAGACTTGGAACAAGTTTGGGAACCAAAATAAGCTAAGGGCAAGAGAGCTTAAGCTCAGAGCAAGCTTGGATTCTACTAGACAGCTGGAAGAGCTATCCAGAGAACCAAAAATGAGCTTGTGGGGCCCACTGTGGTGGTCTGTGGAACCTCCAAAAGTGAGGGCAGTGGGGTGGTGCTGCTGGTTGCACAAGAGACAGGGCAAAAATGGCTGTTTTCAAGCCATTGAAAAGCTGCTGTAAAAAAATCTAAAAAATAATCTAAAAATATGGAGACGTACACAAGCTGGGGAGCTATATGCGTGCCAAATTTCAGGGTCTAACTCCTAAAAACGAAGAGAATGAAAAATCGACAAAAACTGAGCTGAAAATGGTAAAATACGAAAAAATGCAGAAACTTTACTGATGTGGCTGATTTTTGGTGTAGCCTTGTGCAGAGGTTCTAAGCTTTTGGGTACTCACTCATTAGGCCTAGGGGAACTTAGAAATACCAAGGATGAAGGTCAAACAAGCTTATGGCTTGTATTGGCTTGATTGAGCTTTTTATGGACTAAAATTAACACAAAACATGAAAAAGGGCTAAAACTATTTAAGTTGCTAAATAGAACTTGGAAACAGCTTATATTGGCTTAATTAAGCTTGAACAAAGTTGGATTAAATGCACATGAACAGTGAATGCCCTAGTTTTACCCGTTTGACTGCTCAAAACCAAACAGTCCTTATTATGACTGTTTTGAAATTTAAACTAGCAAAGACCAATCTAAGTTATAACTTCTGATTATTATGGCTAATATGACTTACTATGATTATATTAAACAACTTTCAAAACAAAAATAAGCACTATAATAAGCTAAACTAGAAATGACTATTTTTGGCTTTTTTAGAGTTTAAAAGGAAAATAAAGATAAAGGCTAATCAAGACTTAATAAACTGATGAAATATGCTAGGATACTAATAATAAGCAAGAATTAACAATAAAAAGCTACTAATAAGCTAATGAACAGTAAACAGAAAATAATGCCAAAAATTGAGGAAAATAGCTTACAACTGTTAGGCTTATGGGACTGAAAAGCATGGACCAAGAACCAACCTAGCTTGTTCACACAAGCTAGAAAACACCATAGAAGCCTTCCCTAATAGCTTATACACCCAGAAGCTTGTTGGAGCTTATTGTTGACTTAATGTTGACTTTTCTTCAAAATGACATTAGAACTTCAGGAACCTCTTAATACTTCTTCAATTACTCTAATAAGCTTATACAAGCTTATTTGAACAACTAATTCAGATTATAACATCAAAAACAAACAAGAACACTTTTGGCGGGAAAATCAGTTGCTACTGAAAACATGTAATAACTTTGATTGAACACTCAAATTATAACTTAAATTACTTAATTGATTCAAATATTACAAAACCCAGTAGAAAATTGCATGAAAACTATAACTACGACATTATTTTAACTAATTAAACTAAATTACACTATTCTAAAAACTACTACTAAACTCTAACACTTTGTTCTCTGTGTCTTGGAGCTTCTTTATAGTCAAAATATCTTCCATAGGACCCTCTGATGAAATCCCAGCAATCCAATCTCCTCAATTAATCCCATACGTCCATATTCACTTTTGGTGCCAAAATATCAATAGCAGGTTAGTAGCAATTAAGGAATCTTGGATGTTTGTGGAGGTGGAGGGGACAATTGGTGAAGTAGGTAGTGAGGTGGAAAGGATAGTAGCAGCTGGAGGGTGAGGTGGAGAAGATAAGGCGGTTTTTTTGAAAGTTTGACTTTTGGGTTACTGTAGCAGTTTGACTTTTTCTTATTTAAGGCTGCTTTGACTTTTTGTGGTCAAACTTGGGTTGTTTTTGGATTTTAGGGAATGGGAAATGGGTTATGGGTTTTAGAAAAATGGAATTTGGAAATGTTTAAACTTCAGGGACCAAAATTGCCATTTTCTAAAAGTTCAGGGACCTTTTATGTCATTTTTAAAACTTGAAGGACCTTTTTTTTTCATTTCTTTAAAACTTTTATCCAAGGACCAATATTGTAAAAGTTAAATAGTTTAGGGACCTTGAATGATATATTTAACACCAGGGACTATTTTTGCCAATTTCTGAAAGTTAAAGGACTGAAATTTACAATTATGCAAACTATGTTCGTTTTTCAACTGTTTTTAATCCTTTTGCACATGAAACACATAAAAACACAATCAAATGATATTTTCTGTATTTTGAAGCATATCTGCATGTTTTTAAATGTTTTTGCAGTCTAAATGTGACAGAAATGATGAGTATTTAGACACTCATCAATATCCTAACAAACTAATAAATAACACGGAATAACTATATCTGCTGAAACAAAATACGCGGTTTCACTACTTCAGCAGAAACACTCTTCAGCAGATTCAATCTATAGCTTCAGCAGAATCCGTCAGCAGAATCCTAAAAGTAGGAACTTCTAAAATTCCCAACAATCCTCCCCTAATCTTGAATTTGACTACGTTAAGTTCAAGATTCTTGATAGATCTTTAACACTTCAACACAAGAGGATTGAATTCGAACAACATCAGCAAAGAATCAAAGGAACCACATCTCTATGAATGGCAAAACTTTAAACTTCAGGTCTTTGCAGCAACAAATGACAATGCGTACATCAAAACATATTAGTTTCATACTATTCTCATCACATCCAGGTGTGTTAACTCCTGTGAGAGGTGAATCATTGAAAATAATGGATTTGATGTCTCTTTACCAATAGCCATCACTACTGGAGTAGCCAAATGTTTAAGTTCGAAAACTATGGTACACTGATAACCATCTGATTTATTAGCAAATCAGCAACTATAAACGGATTTGAGATGTCTTTACCTGTAGCCGTTTGCTCAGGACTAGCCAATTCTTTGGTTTCAACTGAACCTTGGTGAATTGAATACCAAATATGGATACCAAATGTCTTTACCACAAACCATACTTTTGTGGACTAGCCAATTCTTTGGATCCCAGAAAGGGTTACATCCATGGTGAATTGAGAACCATTTCAACTCTTAGGAATAAACCATCGGTGAGTTGAAGTACCCTATGATTTTGAGCAAACCATTACAGCTATCAACGGAATTGATTTGTCTTTACCAAAAACCGTTTGCTTTTGGACTAGCCAACTCTTTGATGGAATGTCGTCATCATCATGGTGAGTTGATAACCATGTGTTGTGTGGTAATTAACCAACACCAAAACCTGCATACACGAAAGAAAGAAAAACTAGACAAATACAAGTTAGTTTTTTTTTTTTTTTTTTTTTTTTTTTTTTTTTTTTTTTTTTTTTTTTTTTTTTAACTAAGAACCAAATGAAATAAAACACAATAACTAGAAAGAAAAGATTTTTTTTTTTTTTTTTTTTTTTAACACGAGCAGCAGAATCTGAATCCATCAGCAGAAATGATATTACCAGCATCAGCAGAATTGGTATTATCAGCAGAATCAAAATAATGCAGAAGCATACTTTAAACCACCAGATGCCAAAAACAACTCCGAATTAATTCCAAAGACAGCCATCACACACACGTGATAGTGTGACAGAAAGGTCAACAAGACTGACCCAGATGAGGCTTTTAACCAATCACTGATCCACAATTAATGAAATCATCAGACCAATGAAATTAAAACCCTTCGCTGCTAACGACAAACCGTTTGACCACTTGAATTCGATCAATTGAATCACTCTACAAGCCCCACATGTGTCAATATACTCGAATATCATAAAACCACATGCAGCAAGAAATCAACACCAGCTGTCCCAACCGTACCACTCAATTTGTTATTCACATGCGTATAATACCATTGACCCCACAGCCTTTGACCACGTTAATATTCAACAGCAGCAATGAAAGCCCACTTTGAGCCCATCAAACAATAAAACACTAATCACAGCTCGAAAACCAAATGCACGTGACAATTAAAATGAGTACACCAGGTGTACTAATTGACACGTACAGCAGTAGTAGCACCAAACCGAATTCACATGTTTGACCCATTTATTACGAACAGCAGTAGACCAGAAACAAACACTGACCATGCATTCAATGTCTGACACATAATCACTAATAGAACCATCGCCCAATCATTAGACCATGAACCATTTAACTCCACAATAGGCCAAAATAATTTCTCATCCAAGCAATTAATTAAAGAAGCCACAAACTGATCAGCTGCATTATTTTAGTTAGAGAACACAAAACAAACTAAGAAAAATGTTAGTTAGCACAAAAATATACAACAATAAGCCTCCCCTTAGGCTTATGCCTCCCCTCAATCAGTGCACCTGACAAGGACTATTGTTCTTGGGTACCCAGAATGAACCTTTCCTTTTATTTGTCCAAGAACAACCTGTTGAGGGCTTAACACCAGTATCCCATCTTGTTCCCCCCATATACCTTGGGTCATAATAACCAGGCCAAAAACCATTCTGAAAGTAAGTGCTAGTAGGTATGTAGAATGGTCTAGCAACATGTCTTTTCCAATGAGTTGCTTGTGGAACATATGGTGGTATATCATTAACATTTTTCCACATTGGTCTAGATCTCTTTTGATAAGCACACACACCCATTCTCTTCTCATGAAAATCACAATCCTTAATGAGATGAGACTTACTACCACACACAAAACAAGTTTTCTTCTTAACATTACCAGCCTTTTTATTAAAACAACCATTCTTATTACAAGAAGTCCTAGAATTGTATGTATTCTTATCAGATTTATTACAAGTGAAACTAGGTAAATCTTGAACAACAATGGGTTCTTGTTTGGGTGCCCTAACTTTGGATTCAATCTCAACTTTACTATTGGATGTGGAAACACTAGAAGTAGAAGTAAAGGAGATAGACTCAGTTGAGATGGACTCTGAGCTTTTAACATTAAAAACACTGGGGGCAGAGACATTGACCTTGGAAGACTTGTCACTTGAATCACATGAGGCATAGTCAGTAGACTTACAATCAGGGTCTGGCAAGTCACTTGACTTTTTGCCATATAGATGGTGTGATCCATCAAAGTCTTTTTGAGGAGAGCTAGGCATAAACTCACCTCTAATAGGTCCAGGGACAGCATGTAATTCTCCTTCCTTGACAAACTTAACAGGAACTTGATAGTCTACAGGTTCAGGGTCAAACACACTATACTCATTAGGGTCATAGAATTGATCTTTCCCTATGTAGTCACCAAACCCTAAACCAAGTTTAGTTTTTACAGACATAGAACTATCTACTAACCTGTTTAGGTTTTTAGATGAATCTTTCCATTTATCAAACCTAGCCAAGCTATTGTCTAGTTTAGTCTGCACTTCCTGTTTTTCTAACACTAGTTTAGCCTTTTCCTTTTCACAACATTTTAATTCATTTTTAGTACAAAGTAGATCATTTTCTAACATTCCAATTTTCTCATCATAAGCTAACTCATTTTTCTGAAACCATCTTTTCTGTCTTTCTAAAGTCTTTAATGCCTGTCTATAACTCTCATTATCTACAAAGCATTCATTATATTTTGATTTCAGATCATCATATTCCTTTTTCAGTTCAGTATAGCTATCCCTAAATTTATTAATACAACCAAAAATACAATTCTTTTCAATAAAATGACTATATTGTACCTGGGAAATTCCCTTCATACCAAAGTCTCCAGCCACGTGTGTACCATATCCAGCAATCATCCCATAGTCCTGTGTAGTTCCAGCATTCGTTACTTTTTCCTCATCTTTTGTCTCATGTCCAACAACCTTTTCCCTCACTTGAGTGGCACATCTTTCCTCATCTTTTCCTTCATCTTGTGCCCAGTCTACCCCAGAATGAATAGGTAGAAAGTTTATAATCTTCATGGCACAGATTCAAAAAATGAAGTCATTATATGAGGGTTTAAGAAAATGGTTTGAAAGGATTCTTCAGTAACAGCAGAATTGCTTGAGAAATAACAATCAGTCTCACGCCACTAAACAAAAGCCACGTGATATTCCAATTGCAAAACCACAAACAACAATGTAAAGTCAACAACAGCAGCAGAATTGATAATCACCCTTGTTCAAATTGACAATACCACGTGATATCATCCACGTTGACCACCCTCTTTGTACGAATTAAATAATACGAGAGCACAACACCAATAATTACCCACAACCGGATAGCGACAAAAGAAGAAGTCAACAATAGCTGCTACTTTCAATCGAAGCAAGACAAATCCAATTAATTAATCCAACCTTAACTTTAATTGAGTACAAGGTTTTATCAGCCAATCACGTATAACAAACTGCTCTTTCAATCAACCAGTTAATATCCAAAGGGAAGTGATATTTACACATAACAAAAGTGATTCATACACATAAAATTCAAATGATTTACACATATAGGGAGGGCATAATTGTCAATTCACAAACAAAATTATGTGTATGAATCACTTTTGTTATGTGTAAATATCACTTCCCATATCCAAACCAGTATGACGTATTGATCACCAAACAACAAACCGACCCCACAGCTGACTAATTTATAGCAAAAGGCGACAAATTAATATATGAGTATTCAGCACCGACCAATTAATTCTTGCTCCACAATCGAATAGAGATTAAAATAATCTCGCGTTCAATTGGTTGACCACCAATCCCAATTAATTAATTCCGAATAGTGACAAAAAAATTAATTGTACGAGGTTTAAATTAAAAGGCCAATTATATCTGCGTTTATCAATAAAAATGGCGATTACCTCACGTTGACCGCCAAACAACCAACTACCCAGATCTGCTACAGACTTCTTCGAATCTTCACTTTTTTTTCACGGATAAAACCTTGTTGAATCCCTAGATCTCCAGAGCACGAGGCTCTGATACCAATTGTAGAATCCAAGATCTCACTCTTCTAGGATATGATAACAATGATTGAATATGCACAGCGGAATAATAAAAACACAATCAAAGTTATGAACAAGGTTTTTCTATCAAGAACAATGATCCTCTATGGATCTCTATTACTTCCTCTCACAATGTTTTTCCTGGAGTGTTTTATTGAAGAAGCGTTCTCAGAAGTGTACTAAGAAGTGTGTCTAATACAAATGACCTCTGTTCCTTTTATACACAAGGAACACTAATACAGTAATAAAATAAAATATCAATGCATATCACTACCTAAAATAGTTTATGCATATCCTAACAAACTAATAAATAACACGGAATAACTATATCTGCTGAAACAAAATACGCGGTTTTACTACTTCAGCAGAAACACTCTTCAGCAGATTCCATCTATAGCTTCAGCAGAATCCGTCAGCAGAATCCTATCAGTAGGAACTTCTAAAATTCCCAACATGTATATTTCAACAAGACAATAAAACATAAACAATACTTTATTTCATAAAACCAATAATTGTCTATTACATCCTTTATCCAAATACTAATCAAAAATGGGCATGAAACTTTCAGCCTTACGTAAACCTATTCCTTCAGCTAACTTATAAAGCTTAGTGCTAGGAAGAGCTTTCGTCAATTGATCTGCCAAGTTATCATCTGTGTGAACTTTGAGTACTTCGATCTGCCCAATCTCTATTTGCTCTCGCACATAGTGATATTTGATCGGATAATGTCTGGTGCCTTTCATAATTCCAGGCTCATTGGCAAATGTAATTGCAGCTGAATTGTCACAATACATTTTTTATAGGTTGTCGAATCGAAGGCATAACTCCAAGCCTTGATACAAACTTCCTAATCCAGACGGCTTCCATTGCAGCATCTGATGCAGCTATGTACTCACTTTCTGCTGCAGACATCGCTAATGTACTCTGCTTCTTGCTCCTCCAATCCACCGCTCCTCCATTAATGACAAAGACGTATCCAGTCTGAGACTTCATATCATCCTTATCACTTTTCCATGAAGCATCGCAGTAACCTGTAACATCAAGTTCTGCTTGTGGATCACCCCCATAAACTAAGAACAAATCTTTAGTAGCCCTAAGGTACTTAAGAATATTCTTAACAGCAGTCCAGTGAGCTTCACCTGTATTCTGCTGATATCGACTGGTTAAGTTCTGAGCAAATGCCACATCTGGCCTTGTGCTTTTAACCGCATACATAATAGATCCCACATCCGAAGCATAAGGAACTTTTGCCATGCGTTTCACCTCTTCAGGTGTTGAAGCACAAACTTTCTTGCTCAAGCCATGTTGTTCTTGCATCGGCAAATATCCCTTCTTGGAATCTTGCATATTGAATCTCTTCAATATTTTATCGATGTAAGCACTTTGGCTTAATCCAATTAATCACTGAGATCTATCTCTATATATCTTAATTCCCAGAATGAAAGCAGCTTCCCCTAAATCTTTCATAGAAAAACACTTTCCAAGATATGCCTTGACTTCATGCAAACTTGGAATGTCTTTTCCCATGATCAATATGTCATCGACATATAATATAAGGAAAATTACTTCACTCCCACTAACTTTGTGGTATACACATGGCTCATCAAGATTTTGAGTAAAACCAAACCTTTTTATTTCACTATCAAACCTCTTGTTCCATTGTCGTGATGCTTGCTTCAATCCATAAATGGATCTTTGAAGTTTACATACACGATTTGGAAACTTTGGATTCACAAACCCCTCAGGCTGCGCCATATAGATGTCTTCATCTAGGCGACCATTTAAGAAGGCGGTTTTGACATCCATTTGCCAAATCTCATAGTCATAGTATGCAGCTATGGCTATGAGAATCCTAATAGCCCTAATGTCAGCTACAGGAGAAAAGGTCTCCTCGTAGTCAACACCATACGTTTGAGTAAAGCCTTTAGCTACCAAACGGGCTTTATAGGTGTGTACATTGCCATCCATGTCAGTTTTCTTCTTGAAGAGCCACTTACTCCCAACTACCTTGGCATTAGGAGGAAGGTCTACTTCAATCCAGACTTCATTGTCTCTCATGGATTGCATCTCCCCATTCATAGCAACTAACCATTTTTCCTTTTCAGGACTATTAATGGCAGCTTTATAACTAGGCGGTTCATCAAGATCCCCTTGTATATATTCCTCACATTCTACATTAAGACATAGACGTTCAGGAGCTTTTACAGTCCTTACGGATCTGCGAATGGGAGCCACTTCAACTTCTGGTGGAGGACCCAGACTATCTGGTTCTTCAGGAAGTTGGTTAGTGTTTTCAGAAGGTAATGCATCATCTTGATCTTCTTCAAGATCATATATCCTCCCACTTAATTCTTGAGATATGAGATCCTCTTCCAAGAAATCTCCATACCTTGCAACGAATACTTTGTTCTCAGGAGGATAATAAAAGTAGTAACCCATTGTTTCCTTTGGGTATCCTACGAAGATACATTTTACAGATCTTTGTTGGAGCTTGTCGCCCGAGTCACGTTTAACGTACGCCTCGCAACCCCAGACCTTAAGATAAGACAAGTTAGGAGCATTTCCAGTCCATAACTCATATGGTATCTTATCAACCTTCTTTGTGGGAACCATATTAAGAATGTGAACAGCAGATTCCAAGGCATAATCCCAGAATGAGAAGGGAAGAGTTGTTAGATTAAACATAGATCGTATCATGTCTTGCAATGTACGATTTCTTCTCTCAGATACACCATTTTGTTGTGGTGTATATGGAGAAGTAAGGTGCTGGACAATTCCTTCCTTAGCTAGATAATCCACAAACTCTTGACTCAGGTATTCACCACCTCTATCGGATCGAAGAGCTTTAATCTTCTTTCCAAGTTGCAACTCTACTTCAGCTTTAAACACTTTGAATGTTTCAAACACCTCATGTTTATGTTTAAGTAAATAAACATAACCATAACGGCTGAAATCATCCGTAAATGTTAAGAAGTAGCTAGCACCTCTCCTTGACACATGTCTAAGTGGTCCACACACATCCGTATGAATAAGACCAAGTAGATCAGTAGCCCTTTCAATCCTATTATTAAAGGGTTTCTTTGTCATCTTCCCACTAATACAAGACTCGCATTTATCAAATGATTCATCATTGATCTTTTCTAAAAGCCCATCATGTTGCAGCTTTTTCATGCGATCCTTGCTTATGTGAGCAAGTCGACAATGCCAAAGATAAGACGAATCCAGACTTTTCTTGATTCTCTTATTGTTGATGCTATACATCGAATTATTTTTAACACAAGCATTTCCATTATCATTCATATCAAGTTCAAAAATACCATTCACAGCAATAGCATTAAAATAAAATACACCATTTAAAGAAACAGAAATTCCATTGCTATTAATAGTATGTTCAAAACCAAGGTTCAACAAACATGAAAATGAAATGACACCTCTAACAATTGACGGTGCATAATGACAATTATTTAAAGATAGTACTAAGCCCGAAGGCAACACTAAATTAAATACGCCTATAGCTTCAACTGCTGAATGTGCTCCATTACCCACGTGCAAGAATTGTTGTCCATAGGCCAGCTTTCTCTTAACTCTAAACCCCTGCATAGTATTGCAAATATGAATACCACATCCCGTATCATATACCCAGGAATTTAACTTACGAGTTAGAGTAAATAATTCGATCATAAAGAACGCACCTGAAGAGCTGGGATTACCAGCTTCACTCTTTTGCTTCTTCTGTCGCAAGTCATTGATGTAGAGTGGACAGTTCCTCTTCCAGTGCCCTACTTCATGACAGTGGTGACAAGCCTGATCCTTCTTTCCTGGAGGACTCACCTTGTTCTTCTTGGGCTGGTGTTGATTCACCTTAGGATTTGGTTGATAGGCCATGACCTGCTTGCCTTTATCACCTTTACCCTTACCCTTGTTCACACGCGATTTTTTCTGGATCCTACCTCCTTGAATTGCCAACACTTGCGGAGTAGGAGCCTTGCCCTTGGGTGGTAAGTGTTTCTCATAGTCAACAAGCAATGCGAGTAACTCAGAAACTGTCTTCCCCGAGCAATGCATGTTGAAGTTCTGAACGAAACCCATAAAATCCTTGTTCAAGGATTGGATGATTAAGTTCACACATGTATCCTCAGGAACAACATAGTTGATCTGTGATAGTTGGTCCATGTAACTCTTCATGACCAACACATGATCAGCTACTGGTTTACCATCCCCTTGCCTACAGCAATACAATTTTCTGATCAAATCCAAAATTGCTTCAGGGCCAGCCGATTTTTCTCCTTCAAAAATAACTTTGAAGGCAGAACTTTATGCGGTGTTATTGGGTTGAGCCATTTCTACAGAAAATAGAAAAGTTCAAACATTAGTATTTTCGATAATACTTATTCTCAAGAAAATATAATACCCATGGATATATTCATATAACCAACTTAATTTCCTTGAAAATCTAGGATCCAACTTTACATAGTTCCACTACATCAGTTGATCTGCTAGTAGTGGAAGTACAAAAAATGGTAATCTGTCGTACAATAATTGGCAAACGAGTTTTCCAATTCCTAGATAATTTATGGGATTTACTACATATTGATTCATCAATATGTCACGTAAGCATGTTTTATCCCATCTCATGCCTTAAGCTCTAGGTCTCACGCATCAGCTTAATTAAGTTGTCTAACTTAGAAACTGCAAATTAATCCATGTGTTGTCTCACGCACACTCGAAAATTTACCTTGTCATTAATTTTGGTCCAGGTCTCACGCATACCCAAAATTAACTCCAAGTGTTCCTTATAGTTAGATGGCATGTAACTTAAATTTTAGGGTATTTAGTTTTTGATGTGACAAAAACATGTACAAAGATGCATGCACTCATCTTTGTATCATTAGTTTTCAAAACAATTTTAATTTCCTTTTAGTTTAAGAGTAAACCAAAACTATTTACTTGAGGTATTGATAACGCTCAAATCTAACATGTTTTTAGGAGCGTTATTGTGGATTTTATGCATATATATTGGTCACTTTTATGAACTTATTGTACTTAATCAAGCATAATTGCTATTTTAGGTTCATGGAGGCTCAAGTACAAGAAAAGGAAGAAAAAGGCAAAGAATTGATCAATAAACGAAGATTTATGCATGTGCGAAGAATTCCCGATAGATGAGAGTCTCTTGGAGTATATTCGAGAAGATAAAGTCATGAAAGTTGTCACTCCAAAGACTCAAGAATAAAGCACAAGAGGGAAAACGAGAAAAGAAATGAAGAAAAGAAGCTCAAACGAAGAATTATTGGAAGACTCGTTGTTCTCGACACACCTTCACCATTTTGGCCATATCTTGATCATACGAACTCGGATTTAGTTGATTCAAGCGGCCACGGAAAGCTAATAAAAAGTTCTACAACACAGATGTTACTATCCGATCGGTAGGAGCCCGCATCCGAATCGGATGGAGCAAAAACCGATCGGATGGATTGCATACCGATCGGATGGAGGTGACTGTTATGCTAAAACTTCACTACTAAGACTCCAAACGTGTACAAACCAATTCTAGATCCTTCCCAAGTGTATTCTAGGCCATTCCACTCTCCTTGGAGGCCAAGTTGAGCATTAATACCCCTAGCTTTGAGAGTTGTATAAATAGGACTCATTTGTTAGTGTTTTCATATACCACAATCACAACAACATATATCTCTCTCATGTAATCCGACCCTTGCAAGTGTTTTAACCACCCCTCACCCTTTTCCAAAGGCGTAGAGGGGTTGGTTAGGTCGTTTGGCTATGGAGCAATTTAGGATTCATGTATTTCATCTTACAAACTTTGGTATGATTTCTCTTTTAATAATATTAATGTTTGGTTTCTATGATTATGTTGATGTGACTTCTTAATACTAGTTTGGTTTATATGATAACTTGTGATAATAGGATGTTTGGATATAATTAGTGTTTGTTTGATAACATCATATTTGGTTAAGTTGGAACTTGTCTTGTTTATTGTTTTGATTAATCATTGTTGGGTCTAAATGTCGAAAGGATTCTTAATAGTGGTTGATTTCAATTCATTAGTCGACAAATGTTTTGGTCTTGTACTTTGTGACGATTGTATGAGAAACTTAATAAACATAACAAGTAAAGGTTTAATTTGGATTAAAGGTCGAAGGACATCTTTTGAATATGTGTTAATCAAGTAAATGGAACTTCACGAATTAATAACATCAAAGTTATGGGATCGAAAGAACATCTTTGGTTGTTGTTGGTTTAGGCATGAGTTTTATGACATGACCAATTGATTAAGACTTATGTATATTTGATTTATAAAACACTAAATTATTATTGGTTATAAAGGCCGAAAGGAGTACCTTTGATAATATGTTTTCCAAACTAGTAAAGGCTTACACCAAGTCCTAGTTAAGGCTCACACCAAGTTCTTACTAACTTGTTATCATTGCCAAACATGTATGTTCTTTGTGTGCTTGTTCTCATATTGCTTTTCTTGTTGGTTTGATCCGTGACAATCATAACCATCAACTTGTTACTTGCTTAAACAAACAAACGACACTTGAGTACAACCAAGTCTCTTGGGACGATCTTGACTTACCCACCTTTACTACAACGGACGAGTATACTTGCTCGTATGTGTTCCTAATTAATCGGTAATTCATGTTTATAAATTTAAAACCTCGTGTGAACGTATCAAGTCTTTATGCACGATCCGAACACATCAAGTTTTTGGCGCCGCTGCCGGGGACTTGCGTTTGTATTTTTGTGTTCGTTTGTTTGTTGAAATGTTTGATCGATTGCTTGTTTGCTTGTTTTCTCATGATTGCGCTTCTTGCTCTTTGTCTAATAATTTTCTCATTGCTCATAATTGCTAAAGCCAAATCCCAACATCATCAAAATTTGGTTTCATGTGTTCTAAAAAATGCTCATTCAAATGTTTGCTTCATAAGATTGCTCAAAAGTTTTGCGAAAAAAAAAAAAAAAAAAAAAACCCACCCAAACAATCCCAACCGAATCGGATGGATTTCCATCCGATCGGATGGAGCTCTCGGTAAAGAAAAAAAAAAGTTGTCGAGTTTGTTATTTTTCGTTTTCCTTAGTATTTAATGTTTGGTTTATGTTAGTTAAAGTTTATAAATGAAACTTAAAAAAAAAAAAAAAAAATTTACGATCTGTTCAACCGATCGGATGTGCGAGTATCCGATTCGGTTGGCGAGTTGCATGTTTTACGAATTGTCCAACCGATCGGTTAGATACTCTTACCGATCGGATGGTCGTCTCGGTAAAAATTGAACAAACCCAACCGATCGGTTAGATACCCTGACTGATCGGATGTGGCTCTCGGTAAACTTTGTTAACTTCCAACCGATCGGATGGAATGATAACCGATCGGATGGTCAGTTCGGTAAAATTAAAAAAAAAAGTTATTTTCATTTTTCGTATTGTGTTCCTGTGTGTTTGTGTTTAGATCGAGTTCATGTTTATGTTTGCCATGAGTGTCTAGTACTTTTGTGCACTTGCTTAGATGATGTTTATTGCTTAGTGATTTGCGTATGATTGTGATAACATGTTTTAATTCAATTTCAAGTCAATTCTAAGATCCAATTGTGGTTAAGTTTCATAGTGGCATTTGTTGGTCAAGTTTGACTAGTTAGTAATAATGAAAGTTCGAAGATTTATTGTTATTTAACTAGTTATAATCATTTGTCTATGAATGATTGCTTTGTAACTATTGTTCTTGGTTAAACAAAAGAAACTTAATTGTGATTGTAATAAGAATACTTTTTGTCTATCAAATTGGATTGATTGTAAACTATATCAAGGTCGAAAGATTAGTAGTTGCCAATCAGTTGTGGCCTATTTGTCTATGAATCGGTTACCTTTTGTATTGACCATTTCCTAAGCGTATTTGATAAACAAAAGATTATTTTTGTGTTTAAGTTTGTTATCTCAAGCTTATGAACCCTGAGTTGATCTTGAATTGATTGGTTAGTCTTAATGCTTGTTTTTATAAACTAAAATCTTGACGAAGGTTTAACTTGTAAAAACAATAGATTAGTTTATCAAACTAATTATCATAACCAACATGCTAGCAAAGTTATCACAATCATGCTTATCAAGAGTTGTATACTAGTCTAAGCAAGTGTAGTTATTTTATCTTAAATGTCTTTTTGTTTTTGCAAGAGTATCATTTCTTTTATTCTACTTAAATTTGTTTTCATTTTATTTTAAATTTTGTTAATTTAGTACATTGTGAATAAATAAGTACTTGTTTTAAAAAAAAATGTTTTGAACTTTGTGGGTATGTTCACTGGAAACCCTCACGAGACTTCACTCGTCCACTCGGGCCACCGAGGGGTTTAAAAGGCTTGTTGCATACGCTAAATGCAACCGTGATGCCTACGAAAGTGAGTTTTAGGATTTTACGCGTTTTTTGTAGTTTAGTTTATTTTTGCAGATTTAATAAGCTCTTGGAGATTGGATTATTGGTGATACTATACTTGGTGTGGAGATGTTTTGTGGAAGCGAAATCGATTGATCTCATAAGCTTATGCTAGTACGGAGTATTTGCTTAGCACATTATCATATGGAGTTCGATCACGATTTCTTGGCCCGGGAAGCTTCGTTTCTCTTGGATTATTTATTTATTCATTTATTTTCCCTATTTTACATGCTTTGAAGTTTATTTTTCACAATGAGTACAATGCTTAACTTAAGTGTGGGGGAAAGTTAGATGGTAAAAAACGAAACTACTTTTCCAATTTAAAATTTTGTATACTTGTTTGCCCTTTGTGATCTAATTGTTTTCACGCTTTTAGGATAATATATTAGAATAACTGGATCATCCCACTGGTGAAATATGTAAATTATGAAAAATTCGAGATGTGTCCCGATTAATATTGCAATCCATTCTGGAATCGATAACATTTGCTAGCACATATTATAGCCCTTTCCAATAAATTGTGAGGATTTGAGCCTGTTCTATATATATAGCATACATCTTTTATGCTTGGATCTTTTGCTATGAGTGTGCCGGTGATTTTATTTATTCTAGAACTTGTACTTGTAAATCATTACCAGACCGCAGTAAGACCGCATTCATGTGATATAAGTGTATATGTGTGATAAAGAGGCATCCTTAGGAATAAAACCAAATGGCCTTTCATTTTTCATCTAATGATATATTAGCTAGCTACACTGGCTAGTTAACCACCCATATGGACCCATTTGTTAGCGTTTATCTTTAGCGCTAGATACCCTTAGATACACCCTCCGAGCCATCCTTTTCATTTTTGATTAAATCCAGAAAAATACAAAAATATTTTACACTTTAAACCTTAGCCTAACCCTTTGTCAAAGTCTAAATGGTTGGTTGCTAGTCGCTTGGTATGTTGGATTGTTTTTTTTTTTTGTTTTTTTTTTTGTTTTTTTTTTTTTTTTTTTTTTTTTTATGATTATTAGTTAGCCACACTTTGTTATTCGTGTGTGCCATTCCGACGAAGATGGAGAGGGCCCGCTTCATATTTTGTATTTTTGTGGTGTATGCTTATGCGAAGTGTGGGGGAGATGTGATGTATGAAAAAAAAATGTGAAAAGAAAAAAAAATGAATAAGTCATCAAAGAATAAAAAGAAAAGAAGAAAAATATATGTGATGACAATTATAGCCAATGTGCTATATTATTATGAAGATGAAGGAAGATGAAGTATGTTTGAGATATCGATTAGCCAATGTGCTAAGACGTGATATACATATATATTTGGTGATCGATATGTGAAGAGGAGAAAGTTGTTAACTATAATCATTTACGGGTTTGCGGTTTGTTTAGTAACTAGCAACATGGGTATTAGACTTGACTTTAATTTTTTTTTCCTTTTAAAACCAATTTCATAAATACTCCCATGCCTTATCCCTACCCTTTTGACTTTGTGAAATTATCAAGTGTATTGACATGTAGTGACCATCCGATTTCTTGAGGAATTAGGTAGCGTTGTTAGCGATCTAAGGTTATCCTTAGTGACCATCCGTTATTTGGTGATGCAAGAATTCGTTGTTAGCGAGCTATTATGTTTTGCACAAGATAGTTGCACGTAAGTCTGATATAACCCTTTAAGCCTTAAACCCGAATGAAAGACCTCTTTAGATGTTTACACTTGGTGCTTACGCCACGTCGGTGGAGTTTTGTTTCTTGTACAAGCCTATGGTAATAAACGAATCATGACTGAGTAATGAGTGTGATTTCTCTTATATATACTCCACTACCTAAATAAATGAGTGATTGAGTGAATTATACTTCGTTTCTTTTTCGTGAGGTGTTTAGAAATGTTACTCAAGAAAGAAAATCTTTATACATCTCGGTTTTTCACCATGCGCTTAAAAACGATGAATCTTATCTTGTACTTGTACTTGGTAGATTTGCATCATAATTTTTATAATTATTTTTCATGCACCATGTGGGATTTATCTATTTTTCTTAATATTTGCTTGAGGGCAAGCAAACCCTTAAGTGTGGGGGAGTTTGCGCTCATTTTTCGCTTATTTTCTCTTTTATTATTAAATATATATAAAATAAAATATAATAAAAAAAAAATTCTCTGTCCAACCGATCGGATGTGTGAGCATCCGATTCGGTTGGCGTGCTGCATTTTTCTACGAATTGTCCATCCGATCGGATGGAAGTGCAAACCGATCGGATGGATGCCTCGTTAAAGTTTTCAAAAGTTCAATTTTTCTTTTCATTTTGTCAGTTAGGTATGAATTTTAATTTTTCTTTTCTTAGATTTGCTTGAGGGCAAGCAAAGTTCAAGTGTGGGGGATTTGATAATGCTCAAATCTAACATGTTTTTAGGAGCGTTATTGTGGATTTTATGCATATATATTGGTCACTTTTATGAACTTATTGTACTTAATCAAGCATAATTGCTATTTTAGGTTCATGGAGGCTCAAGTACAAGAAAAGGAAGAAAAAGGCAAAGAATTGATCAATAAACGAAGATTTATGCATGTGCGAAGAATTCCCGATAGATGAGAGTCTCTTGGAGTATATTCGAGAAGATAAAGTCATGAAAGTTGTCACTCCAAAGACTCAAGAATAAAGCACAAGAGGGAAAACGAGAAAAGAAATGAAGAAAAGAAGCTCAAACGAAGAATTATTGGAAGACTCGTTGTTCTCGACACACCTTCACCATTTTGGCCATATCTTGATCATACGAACTCGGATTTAGTTGATTCAAGCGGCCACGGAAAGCTAACAAAAAGTTCTACAACACAGATGTTACCATCCGATCGGTAGGAGCCCGCATCCGAATCGGATGGAGCAAAAACCGATCGGATGGATTGCATACCGATCGGATGGAGGTGACTGCTATGCTAAAACTTCACTACTAAGACTCCAAACGTGTACAAACCAATTCTAGATCCTTCCCAAGTGTATTCTAGGCCATTCCACTCTCCTTGGAGGCCAAGTTGAGCATTAATACCCCTAGCTTTGAGAGTTGTATAAATAGGACTCATTTGTTAGTGTTTTCATATACCACAATCACAACAACATATATCTCTCTCATGTAATCCGACCCTTGCAAGTGTTTTAACCACCCCTCACCCTTTTCCAAAGGCGTAGAGGGGTTGGTTAGGTCGTTTGGCTATGGAGCAATTTAGGATTCATGTATTTCATCTTACAAACTTTGGTATGATTTCTCTTTTAATAATATTAATGTTTGGTTTCTATGATTATGTTGATGTGACTTCTTAATACTAGTTTGGTTTATATGATAACTTGTGATAATAGGATGTTTGGATATAATTAGTGTTTGTTTGATAACATCATATTTGGTTAAGTTGGAACTTGTCTTGTTTATTGTTTTGATTAATCATTGTTGGGTCTAAATGTCGAAAGGATTCTTAATAGTGGTTGATTTCAATTCATTAGTCGACAAATGTTTTGGTCTTGTACTTTGTGACGATTGTATGAGAAACTTAATAAACATAACAAGTAAAGGTTTAATTTGGATTAAAGGTCGAAGGACATCTTTTGAATATGTGTTAATCAAGTAAATGGAACTTCACGAATTAATAACATCAAAGTTATGGGATCGAAAGAACATCTTTGGTTGTTGTTGGTTTAGGCATGAGTTTTATGACATGACCAGTTGAGTAAGACTTATGTATATTTGATTTATAAAACACTAAATTATTATTGGTTATAAAGGCCGAAAGGAGTACCTTTGATAATATGTTTTCCAAACTAGTAAAGGCTTACACCAAGTCCTAGTTAAGGCTCACACCAAGTTCTTACTAACTTGTTATCATTGCCAAACATGTATGTTCTTTGTGTGCTTGTTCTCATATTGCTTTTCTTGTTGGTTTGATCCGTGACAATCATAACCATCAACTTGTTACTTGCTTAAACAAACAAACGACACTTGAGTACAACCAAGTCTCTTGGGACGATCTTGACTTACCCACCTTTACTACAACGGACGAGTATACTTGCTCGTATGTGTTCCTAATTAATCGGTAATTCATGTTTATAAATTTAAAACCTCGTGTGAACGTATCAAGTCTTTATGCACGATCCGAACACATCAGGTATTGGGTTCACCAATTAAAGAAGTACCAACAATTATCGCCCACATATCCTACTACTTACATGTTATTCGGATATTTGCCACAAAAGTGGCGCGTGGAATTGAGGTAAATCACCCTTAAGATGATAGTGTACGTAAATAGTGATATAGGTAAGTCGCAGTTGACGCACAAGCGGGCCCGGAGAACCGGTAGGAGCGAATCTCTTAAAAAACCCCTCTCCAGATAAACCCACCACACAGTTTGTCAACTTTGGTCCGCCTTTCACACACTATTGTACAAAAACATCAATCAAGCAAAAGTTTATGATCTTAGTCTTAAAAATTAAGTAACAAAGTTTAGATCTTGCTAGTCTCGCCTGGGAGCAAATTACCGTGCGAAGCGAACCACTGTCGGCACATAAGACACCGCAAGATCCTTACTTTATTACTTTATGTTTCACCATTATTAGTCCAATTTATTTTTCTTTGAAAATTACCCTTTTTATTGCTTACTTTAACATATCACATATTAAAAAAAACAATAAACAAGTAATTAAAAGAAAACAAACAATCAACTAATAATAAAACAATTAATTGTAAGTGAAACATCTAGCCACATGCAATATTTTTAAATAAATCCTATTAATAATCTATATGTGAATTATTATGTATAGAATCAATAAAACTCCCATTGGTTTTCGAGCTCATTGTGCCCAATGGACCACAGACACCAACAATTGGCCGCGTAAGTTTTAATGATAATATACCACGTTGCACATAACCGATTCATTAATTTAATATATATTAGGTCTTCCCTAATTTTAGATTTATTTAAACATGTAGCAAACATCTAAACAATTTAATTCAAGTAATTTATCCGTGGCTAATTATGCATGTATAGTCACGGATTCATGCATATCATATAGCAATTAGGTCACAAGATTCATAACACAACAATTGTTTAAAGACCTAGGGTTTCTAATTAATTACAATTAATTATGAAAAACACAAACCCTAATTAGGGTTTATGATCAAATCGACACCCCCCCTAAATTAGGGTTAGAGTTTCGACTTATATTAAAAAAAACAAATTTTTAATAATTAAAACCCTAGAAAATAAAACATGTATATTCTAAACAATTTAAAGATACGTTTTTTATTGTATAAGTAATCAATTACATGTTATACATGGCTCGTGATGCCACTGTTGGAATTTGAAAACCATGACAATCATATAATTCCATAACACAAAGTACATAATAGCGGAAGCATGTAAACAATAACATATAACACATAATTATTAACTTAAACATAAATAGAAAACGTACCCGATGCACTTCAATAAATCTTGATTATTTATTAAACTAGATCAATGAATAACCCCTTACCGTTTTGTTATTCGATCTCTTGATAACAACAATAGTGTGTTGTTACCTCGTTCTTGTACACACAAATTAAACCGTATTAAGGTTATGCAAGTAAAACACAAGATTTATTTTTGCTTAACAAAATCGATCCTATAACCCTTGGAGAAGGGATGTACGATCGGCAACCACAAGGAAAAGAAGAAGAAAACTTTTAGGGTTTAATGTGTGTTCAAGAGTTATGAAAACCAAGACCCCTTGTGTTTGTATATATACTAGTTTAGAAACTTGGAGCAAAAACAAAGGGTTGGGTCGAACCAAACCCATGGCCGGTCGATCCATAACCCAATGGAGGGTTCTAGATCTTTTTCCTTGTTTCCTAATTACATACAAACACTTCTTTCCGTATTTGCGTCTAATGGTCGTTAGTCATTTAACGGAAAACACTAACGGTCGTTAAGTTCTTGTGTTAATAATAAAATATATAAAATACATTTATTATTATTCCTTAATACTCATTTGTAATGTGTGCAATCCCGAGGTCTCGGGTTCGATACTAGACATTTGCATATTAATTATTTAACCATTTCTAACATAATTGTCTTGCAATTGGGCATGTCACACTTACCTTAACAAAAAAAATGCATAATGATCTGATCCAAGTTGTTAGCTACTGGGTTGGGTCGTATGCTTGATCTTAAAACAAATATAAGTCTAACATTTAACTTCAATATGTGTCTTGAATAATTATTTTACAATTGGGCATGTCACACTTGCATTAACAAAAAATGCATAATGATCTGATCCAAGTTGGTACCTACTAATTGGTCCGCATACTTGATCTTAGAAAAAAAAATGATATGAATTTAACAAAAAATGCATAATGATCTGATCCAAGTTGGTACCTACTAATTGGTTCGCATACTTGATCTTAGAAAAAAAAAATGATATGAATTTAACCTATTCAGTTCTAGTTTAGCAGAGATAAGAACATACACCATAATTTATTAACTTGTGTTTGTCAAATTCATAGTTACATATATACCATCCCGCAGAATGTATTCTTTGAGAGACTAATACAAATCAATTATGTGTTTTTTCACATGGTTAACCTTGTTTTAGAAACCCGGGTTTTGTTGACCCTTTTTCTGGCCGCGTCAGGTCCGACCGGTTGACCCGGCCGGTTCGACCCGGGTTTCAAAACATTGCCAACAAATGTAAGCCCATTAGATACCCATACAACTATTTGCTTATTTGTTATTCGCAAACATTCCAATGTACTTTCTTATTAGTCCGGTTTAGATGTTGTACTTCCAAGTCGTAAAAAAATGTTGTCTTGTGTGGGTCATTTTTTAACTCGTAACCCTAATGATTCATAAAAAAGTACACTATTTTTTATGCTCAAATTAACCGTCTATTTTTCTTTCGAAATTACGTATAAAAAGCACGAGTCAAGACGGACCTAAGGATGAGCATCAATATGTGATAAACACATTGTGCAGGAAGATACACTTCCTGTAAAAAAATTAGAGAAAGTATCACATAGACTAACATGCAAACGGGACAATATGCGTATGCTATTTTTCCTCGAAATATCTAATTGTTAAGCTGATTCATTAGATTCAACATCATTTGTCGATCCAATCACTGAAAAGCAACCTTATATAGATAGACACGTTAACTGCAGCAACAACTGAAAGTGTAACCTCTCGTGATTTTCCCTATGAATAGTAAATGCTAATAAATGATTAACGAATTATTACGTTATTTAATAATCGTTTTTACCAATAACAATTTTTTTTTTGTTATTCATGCTATACTATTTTAAATCACAACGATACTTGTGATTACCATTTACCTAGAAACAATGCTTACACACGAACCTTGATAGTCTAAAATCGTGAAATTATCTAAAACCATTAACGTTTAATACTTAACGTTTATACGTTTCGTCAAATAACCAAACGTGATCAAATACATTCCCGAGCTCACGAAAATTTTCACAAATACTCAGTAACTATATTGGACCTCGACTCAATACCCAATAAATACCAAATGGGCTGCTAGACTCATTGGGCCTCAGCCCAATATTTTATGCAAACCAAACGCACCAAATGGACCCTTATTATTATTTCTTTTCTTTTTCTTCTTGGGCCAGCCCACGACACAAACCCAACCCAACCCAATTCTATATAAAATTCTAACTTATAAAAACTCGACGAGGCACGTTTACCTTGCCACCTTTTCTCTCGATTCGACTTAACAACCATATCACTATTTTGCTCAACTCGATTCTCATCCCAGCCGAGAATCGAGCGGAACAAACATCACATCCTAACTCGATCATTTATTTGTTTAAAATCTATCAAAGCTCAACGCACTTGACATATTGTGAACACAACCCAAGTTTCATGTTTTGGCCTAGTTGTGTCTCGTATAACTCCCAACTCGACTCAACATATGTTTTGACTAACGAATAAATTCGTATAAGCTCTTATCGAATATATAAACTATCAAATGATCCCTACATCTATTTTGGTCACATCTAACATGTGTTAGATCCATGAGACACTCGACCAAGCCACAAAACCAACACCTAAAATCCATTTTGTCTCTTCTCCTTGGTGTTTACCGGCGGCCAAGAGCATCACAAGCAACCATCATTTGGTTCACTTACACACTCCACTGTGACCATTCAATGAACACTCTTACACCCTCATCATGCCTCATCATTTTATTCACCATAACACTCAATGTTTCTCCCCTAAAATACCCTCATAACCTTCGGCATTCAACCACCCACAAACATATACAACTCAAAAATAATTCTAAGTATTTCCAACTGATGAGCTCGTATAGCTTAGCCTAAATTTCAAGGCATTCGAATCAAGCCAAGGACCATATCAAAATCGTTCCTATATCTTTGGAAGGTCAAGAATCGAGCTACACATTTTCTTTGGCCTAGCTCAGTCTCAACATCGTGATACGCCCCACCTTTTGAGGTGAAGTGAGCACACTCGAACTTTTCTCATTGTTATATATTTTTGTGATTTCATGTTTCTATCGCAAACCCATTTTACTTTAGACGAATATCTCGTTATTTACATTTACAACACATATGTTTTACTCGACACTCTAAATATTTTCCATACTAACTATCGAAAACAACAACTATTCGAACTCTATATAAATGTATCAACCATAAAAATCACACGTTTCTAAGTCACATTGACCCTATTCGAATTTTATAAAACACTTAGAATATTTTCGAGGCTTTAAAACTGTTTTCATAATGGACTATGTCGCTTAACTTTGGCCTTGTATTTTACAAACTCGACATACAACTCATACACTTTATAACTCGACTTGATAGTTGAGCCACCAAACTTACGGGTCACGTATTTCTTTCGACCTAGCAAACTTATCTTGAACCTTATTTAAACCCAAAGTAATCGATCGAGAAACAAGCTTTCACAAAAACTAAATAATAACGTACGGGCTTATAAGCCCACTAAGCTACTTTTAAGCTTATCGTATAAGCTGGGTGTATAAGCTCACTTGTTATGTTTTTACAACCATAAAACAAGCCCATAATCAGGCCCAAACCCCCTCTAAACTCAATGGATTGAAAACCCATAATGGGCCACATCTTTAGCTCGTTAACAGCCCAAAAGCTTAAAAATAAGCTCTCGACAAAATAAGATGTACACATAAGTTACAAAAGCTGTTTTAAACTTATTTATGAAATAAAAATAGTAAACTTTGATTTTTATAAAGTTTGGACTTGTTTTGCAAAAGTTTGTTAACCGAAGGACTAAAACTGCCAAATTTGGAAACTTAAAGTAAAAATTGTCATTTTGATATCTTGTGATGAAAACTGTAAATTTAAGAACTTTTGATATAAAATGTAAATATTAAATTGTTTTAGACTTAAAATGTAATAAAATTTAACCGAGGACTAACGGTGCAAAGATTATGCCGTTAGGGTATAAAGTGTAACTTTGTAAAAACCCAAAGGTTATTTCTGATTTTATACATGTAATAATATTTTACGAACTCAAAACCCGAAACAAATATGTTTAGTCCCACAAGTCGACATTTAACGTCACATTTTCTAATAATTATATACATAGTTATATAACTTATAAATATATATATATACGTAAGCACTTAACATTTAACGCATAACATAACTCATTATAAATCAACTTTGATTTATAAACAACGATCTCTTTAGCCAAACTTAAATACTTCAACGAACGAGCACATACCCAGGAGTTATATATATATATATATATATATATATAACCTTATTTTTTTATTTAAAACACGCATGTTTTTAATGTTACAAATTAATTATCAATCGATAAAACTTTAAACGTTATGATTCGCGATAAACCAAACTTAGACTATCAAACCACTAAAACTTGCCATATACTATATAGGTCGTGTGTTGAAGCCGTTTCCTTTCATCGTTTGAGTAACGATACCACCACCACTACTGTACTACTAAGGTGAGTTCATAGCCCACATTTAAACTTTTAAATCTTTTGTGGAGAGATACATGCTACAAACATGAACACAAACTTTTTGTATGCTATGACTGATGTTATTATTGCTTAAGTAGCTATTGCCAGAAGTCCCTCTATCATGAACCTTAATCACTTGCGAGTGAACGTAAATAGTTGTGAATAGATCTATTTGGGACTGACAATCCCCGTTTGGGTCTGCTAGGATGAGCCACCCAAGCGCACTTTATTTAAACAAACTTATAGGTTATTGGCAAATACCTATCCCGAGGGCCTATATACTTTACATCATTTTTGATGCCTGTTAAGCGTTGCGTGTCATGAGCTTAATGCAATAACAACTTGATTTTAACTCGTTAATTGTAATTCGATGCAATTAACACTTATACTTTGTGTTCAACTATTAAACTTAAACCTATGAATATCACTCAACTTTTGTTGACTTTTAGCATGTTATCTCAGGTAAATAAAAGCTGGAACTCAAGGCACGGAGTGGGCACTAAACCCGGCACGGGTGTTAAATAAATGTTTTATCATTCAAGTTTAAATAAACATGTTCAACTATGAAACATCTTTGTATTTTAAATGCTTGTATTTTGAATGATAAACTTAAAACGTCTCTTTTAAGTCGTTTTCTATGGTTATGACTAAGATCCACTACATAACACCCAATTAAGTCTTCCGCTGTGATATCCTAAATTTGGGGGTGTTATAGAAAGCACTTGGAAAACCCGTAGCAACCTCTGAATCACCAGTCTAACAATTGACTTGTTGGTTTTGAATGGTCCCAATTTCGCAGAAGCATCGGGCCCCAGCACTTACATCTTGTGGCATTGTAACACTAATCTCCGCATCATCTGTTTTTTTTAGTGTTGATCGCATTGTAGCATTTACCCTGAACCATTAAAAAATCAACTTATTACTACAGTCACCTTACATTTGTTAAGTAAAAACAGTAAGTTACATGTGTAGACGTACCTGCAATTCGCCAAAATGGCTGTAGGGACATAAACCACCTTGTACAACGACATAAAAATGAGCTTTACAACATAAAAGTGACCCTAAATGACCCATAATTTCAACTTGTAAGAAAAAATGTAAATAAGTTTATCTTAATTTTACGCCCCGGACGGTGTAATTTTAAGAGAACATCCAACATCGAGAAGTACGAATACAAACATACATCCATTCTAACAACCACATTTCATGAACTCTCTACTAAAGTGAACTAAAAAAATAGAAGAATAAGACAATTTGAGGAATCTTATAGTGGCGGCAATCTCAATATCAGTTTAGGTTATATTATGTTTTTAACAGTTCACATTAGCTGAAAATCACCGAAAGTGTATTAAAAAAAGGACAAAACTCCTTAATTGAGTTATACATAAATTTAAATTGTCATTGTCATGAATGGTTTTTAAATCATAATTTATCTTAGCTTTTGAAGAATCTGAGAGAGTAGAGTCTATCTAGTATGTCGAATCTCCGAAGCAAGTGCTTGAATGACCCAGTAATCTTAACGGAAACATGGCAGTAAAAGAGAAAATAGTAGTGATAATTCCTTAACTCATTAAGCAACTCCAATGAGGTTCACAGGTAGGCGACTTGTAATAAAGACTAAAGGAAAAACTTACTTTTGATGCATTGTCGACAATTTGCTAACACATGCTTCCAAGTCTAGACCTTCATCGTAACTTCCATTCCTCACGCACCTACAGACGCTAGGATTTCAAAAGTTGACATTAGAGGTTCTAAATGCATTTGTGTTGTTGAACAACATAATGATTATTTTTATCGTTAAATAAAGAACATGTAACATAAAATTATTTTGATAATGAATTTATGACTGTTAAAAATACCTGTTGATCCTGCAACACCATATCCAAACTGTAAGGATCTTGTGGCTTTCTAGCACCATGGCTATGCCATAGTGAAATGCACATTGCCTTGATTTTAGTGTCATCAAGCATTGAGTCCACTTCATCTAACGACGATTCATCAAACAGTTGTTGTGCATAAAAAACACACATTGAACATAAACTACATTTAATCAGTTGCATCAATCCATATCATCTATAACAATTAAATTGAAGAATATAAAGAGATAAAACTTGTCAAACCTGGTTATTCTTCCTCAATCACATTCTACCTACAAAGATAAATTATAACATAATCAATCGATATATCAAGGTGATTTCCCCCAAAAATTTTTAGGGTTCTCAAAATAATCGCAACATAATTCGTCAAGGTGATTTTCCCCAATTTTTTAGGGTTCTGATTAAACACAAATATAAAAATTAAGTCATCAAGTAATTATTCGCAGAAATATATCATATGTTTGAATCGAAACAAAATAGTTGTAATATGCAACACATAATTCAAAACCCTGAATATTAAAATTAAATAGCTACTTACCTATACGTCCATATTGCACAAATATTTTTTGTAGTGATTTTGAACCGGGCATAGTCATAGATCATAGAACGAATTGAATTGAAAACTGGTGTTTATTGATAACTGACATGCACTAATCTTGTAGAGGAAGAACGAAGAGATTAATTGCTTAACAAAAATAGAGAAAGCAGAGAATTGAATGTTGATAATTTTAGTCAATGGTTTTGATGTAGTGTATAGAAGAAGTTTTAGCATAACACTGGTTTGAAGAATGAGCTTTAGTGTGTTGTACGCATGAAATCTTCAGCCAATCAAATTCAAGACACATCATCGCATTAGTTAATTGGGCTGCTTCAAAGACTTGTAAATTGTAGTTGTTTATTATTGTATAGATTTGGAAGAAAAAAAAATGAAGGCTATAAATATGAACATTTATATTATTACCATTTGTTACATTTTTATTTATTTATTTATTTATTTTTTTTATTTATTTATTTATTTTTTTTTTAATATAGTTAGTGTTGTTTTTAGTTACATTTTAATATAAAGATGATTATTTGTATGTGATCCATTTGTTAATGAAAACCGGATCGGACCGGACTGAAAATCGATTTTGTCTAAAACGCCATATCAAAATATTCTAGTTCGGTCCGATCCGGTCCAACAAAGCAAATGGTTGGTTGTGCGTAAGACCAAACTAGATTTGACAGGATCGAAGACCAAATACGAGAAAAATGGGAAACTGAGGACCGAACCGAAACACATGATCCGGTCCCGGATCGAACCGGAAAATGGTAAACTGAGGACCGGAATACATGATCAAAATATTCACATGGGTTATGGCCTTATGGGTGTTCAATTATAGTTGGATAATGTTGTGTTTGTTAGGGTCATTTGGTTTGTTGCTAGGAATCATAATGGATATCGAATTTGCTATGAGGTAGAATGATAATTGATATGAAAAAGTTTATCATTACGATTGTTTATTTTTGGATGACAAAATATGGTATGAAAAAACGTATAGATATTTGAATTTGTAATAGAAAAGAGAAGGGCCCACAGAATTGATTTCATAGACATCAAATTAATGGGTAATGAATCTATGATTATGATATAACAATTTTATTCCTGTGCCCATATTTCTGTGTCCACTAAATAAACACCTTTAATCATTATAAAACCCATAAACTCATTCTCATATATCTATACCAAACGCACCCTAGTGTTAGCGTGACATGGAAATAACGAAAAGCGATAAAGAAAACTTAAAAAAGAGTAGAGATTAAAGAAAACGGGTTATTATTATTTTATTTCTATGTTGTAGTTAGTCTTTATCGTTTCAGAAAAAGATGGAATACGTAATTTTATTTATTGTAATTTGCATCTAGTTAGATAACTTTATGTAATAAGTTAAAAAAAAAAAAAAAAAAAAAAAAAAAAAAAAAAGACTTTATGTTAGCTTTGATATAAGTTTAAATAAGAGTAAATTGCAAAAACCGTCCATGTGGTTTGTCAAAATTGCAGAAATTGTCCCTGGTCTTCCATAAGTGCAGGCGTCGTCTCTGTCACGAAACCTTTTGATCATTTTGGTCACTGGTGTGAACCGGCGTTAAGTGGATTCCGTTAGTAGTTACACGTTAGCCCTTTTTGGCCAACATCTTCGCAACATTCATCCTTTAAACTAACGACCGTTAATAATTTAATTTTTTTTTTGTTTATTTTAAGTTTTTTTATTTTTATATACATTTCTTATAAAAAATATACGTTTTCATATACGTTTTTTTATACTTTTTATATATTATATACGTATTTATAAAAACATATATGTTATTATATACTTACGTTTTTAACATATTTTTATATACTTTTTATACGTTTTTATGCACGTTTTTGCATACGCTTTTATATACATTTGTGTATACGTTTTTATATACGTTTGTGTATACGTTTTTATATACGTTTTTTTATACTTTTTATATATTATATACGTATTTATAAAAACACATGTGTTATTATATACGTTTTTATACACATTTTCATATATTTTTTATACGTTTTTATACACATTTTCATATACTTATTATATATGTATTTATAAAAACATATACGTTATTATATACGTATATAAAAACGTATATGTTTTTATAAAAAATGTATAAAAACGTATACGTATATAATATATAAAAAGTATATAAAAACGTGTATATAAAAACGTATATAAAAGCGTATAAAAACATATATGTTTAAAAAAATGTATATAAAAACGTATAAAAAAGTGTATATAAAAACGTACATAAAAGCGTATATAAAAACGTATATGTTTTTATAAATACGTATATAATATATAAAAATATATAAAAACGTGTATAAAAGCATTTAAAAACATATATGAAAACGTATATTTTTTGTAAAAAATGTATAAAAATCGAAAAACTTAAAATAAACCAAAAAAATTTAAATTATTAACTGTCGTTAGTTTAAAGGATGAACGTTGCAACGATCATTGGCCAAAAAGGGCTAACGTGTAACTACTAACGGAATCCACTTAATGCCGGCTAAAACCAGAGACTAAAATGATCAAAAGGTTTCGTGACAGGGACGTCGCTTGCGCTTATGGAAGACCATGGACGATTTATGCAATTTTGATAAACCACAGGGACGGTTTTTGCAATTTACTCTCTAAATAATGTGTTTTAAATTTTAATATAAATCGTAATCTGTTTAAATTTTAATTATTTGTATTTAAAAGTTTTATACTATCTAATTTAGATAATATAATTTGTTAAGAATGTAAGTTTCGATCTTGGTATGTTAACGAGTGGGACGACGACCCCCCCCCCCCCCCCCCCCGCGCGCGCGTTGCGGGGGGAGGGGGGTCAAATTATTTCGTTAATAATGGCGAAAGTTTCATAACTTTTCGAGGCCGTTTGGTACGAAAATAATAAAAACAAAAACAAAGACAAATATATTGATTTCGAGAAAGTATTGCATATTTATACTTGTTTTTGTTGGAAAAATTATTTCGTTTATAATGGTGCAAGTTTCATAATTTTTCGAAGCCGTTTGGTACGGAAAAAAAAAATAAAAAAATAAAAATAACTGTTCATTTACTGTAGCAAAATAATAAAAAAATTCCCCACCGACTACGGGAATTAGTATATATAAACTTTTATACAGATACACGTCTTTGGCTTTTATAGTTTTAAAAAAGTATAAAGTTATTTGATATGTTAAGGGTGCATTTTGAAAGTTATTTTATTTAAATACTATACATATATTAAACTGCAATATTTTTTATAAAACGGTACGTCCGTCAAAAGCATATCAATATTGGGCTTGTTTTGTTCGTTATCGGGAGACCTATTTGGTGGTAATTTTTTTATTGAAGAAACCGGTAGAGATTTATTAGATATTTGGTAAATAAAATTTGTTATATAAAAAGTCGTAAATATTAAGAAGTTTAGGGTTTGTTTTGTAAATATTCCTTTTTTTTTTTTTTTTTATATAAACTAACTGGCCCAATTTGGGGAAAAAAAAACTGCCCCAATTAATACCGGTTGGCCCAACAATTAAAATATTCACTAAAGGATTTTCATATACTTATTATATATGTATTTATAAAAACATATACGTTATTATATACGTATATAAAAACGTATATGTTTTTTATAAAAATGTATAAAAACGTATACGTATATAATATATAAAAAGTATATAAAAACGTGTATATATAAAAACGTATATAAAAGCGTATAAAAAAATATATGTTTAAAAAAATGTATATAAAAACATATAAAAAAGTGTATATAAAAACGTACATAAAAGCGTATATAAAAACGTATATGTTTTTATAAATACGTATATAATATATAAAAATATATAAAAACGTGTATAAAAGCATATAAAAACATATATGAAAACGTATATTTTTTGTAAAAAATGTATAAAAATCGAAAAACTTAAAATAAACAAAAAAAATTTAAATTATTAACGGTCGTTAGTTTAAAGGATGAACGTTGCAACGATCATTGGCCAAAAAGGGCTAACGTGTAACTACTAACGGAATCCACTTAATGCCGGCTAAAACCAGAGACTAAAATGATCAAAAAGTTTCGTGACAGGGACGTCGCTTTCGCTTATGGAAGACCATGGACGATTTATGCAATTTTGATAAACCACAGGGACGGTTTTTGCAATTTACTCTCTAAATAATGTGTTTTAAATTTTAATATAAATCGTAATCTGTTTAAATTTTAATTATTTGTATTTAAAAGTTTTATACTATCTAATTTAGATAATATAATTTGTTAAGAATGTAAGTTTCGATCTTGGTATGTTAACGAGTGGGACGACGACCCCCCCCCTCCCCCCCCCCCTCGTTGGGGGGGGAGGGGGGTCAAATTATTTCGTTAATAATGGCGAAAGTTTCATAACTTTTCGAGGCCGTTTGGTACGAAAAATAATAAAAACAAAAACAAAGACAAATATATTGATTTCGAGAAAGTATTGCATATTTATACTTGTTTTTGTTGGAAAATTATTTCGTTTATAATGGTGCAAGTTTCATAATTTTTCGAGGCCGTTTGGTACGAAAAAATAAATAAATAAAAAAATAACTGTTCATTTACTGTAGCAAAATAATAAAAAAATTCCCCACCGACTACGGGAATTAGTATATATAAACTTTTATACAGATACACGTCTTTGGCTTTTATAGTTTTAAAAAAGTATAAAGTTATTTGATATGTTAAGGGTGCATTTTGAAAGATTATTTTATTTAAATACTATACATATATTAAACTGCAATATTTTTTATAAAACGGTACGTCCGTCAAAAGCATATCAATATTGGGCTTGCTTTGTTCGTTATCGAGAGACCTATTTGGTGGTAATTTTTTTATTGAAGAAACCGGTAGAGATTTATTAGATATTGGGTAAATAAAATTTGTTATATAAAAAAGTCGTAAATATTAAGAAGTTTAGGGTTTGTTTTGTAAATATTCCTTTTTTTTTTTTTTTTATATAAACTAACTGGCCCAATTTGGGGAAAAAAAAACATGCCCCAATTAATACCGGTTGGCCCAACAATTAAAATATTCACTAAAGGATTTTCATATACTTATTATATATGTATTTATAAAAACATATACGTTATTATATACGTATATAAAAAACGTATATGTTTTTATAAAAAATGTATAAAAACGTATACGTATATAATATAAAAAAGTATATAAAAACGTGTATATAAAAACGTATATAAAAGCGTATAAAAACATATATGTTTAAAAAAATGTATATAAAAACGTATAAAAAAGTGTATATAAAAACGTACATAAAAGCGTATATAAAAACGTATATGTTTTTATAAATACGTATATAATATATAAAAAATATATAAAAACGTGTATAAAAGCATATAAAAACATATATGAAAACGTATATTTTTTGTAAAAAATGTATAAAAATCGAAAAACTTAAAATAAACCAAAAAAATTTAAATTATTAACGGTCGTTAGTTTAAAGGATGAACGTTGCAACGATCATTGGCCAAAAAGGGCTAACGTGTAACTACTAACGGAATCCACTTAATGCCGGCTAAAACCAGAGACTAAAATGATCAAAAGGTTTCGTGACAGGGACGCCGCTTGCGCTTATGGAAGACCATGGACGATTTATGCAATTTTGATAAACCACAGGGACGGTTTTTGCAATTTACTCTCTAAATAATGTGTTTTAAATTTTAATATAAATCGTAATCTGTTTAAATTTTAATTATTTGTATTTAAAAGTTTTATACTATCTAATTTAGATAATATAATTTGTTAAGAATGTAAGTTTCGATCTTGGTATGTTAACGAGTGGGACGACGACCCCCCCCCCCCCCCCCCCCCCCCCCCCGCGCGTTGCGGGGGGAGGGGGGTCAAATTATTTCGTTAATAATGGCGAAAGTTTCATAACTTTTCGAGGCCGTTTGGTAAGAAAAATAATAAAAACAAAAACAAAGACAAATATATTGATTTCGAGAAAGTATTGCATATTTATACTTGTTTTTGTTGGAAAAATTATTTCGTTTATAATGGTGCAAGTTTCATAATTTTTCGAGGCCGTTTGGTACGAAAAAATAAATAAATAAAAAAATAACTGTTCATTTACTGTAGCAAAATAATAAAAAAATTCCCCACCGACTACGGGAATTAGTATATATAAACTTTTATACAAATACACGTCTTTGGCTTTTATAGTTTTAAAAAAGTATAAAGTTATTTGATATGTTAATGGTGCATTTTGAAAGTTATTTTATTTAAATACTATACATATATTAAACTGCAATATTTTTTATAAAACGGTACTTCCGTCAAAAGCATATCAATATTGGGCTTGTTTTGTTCGTTATCGAGAGACCTATTTGGTGGTAATTTTTTTATTGAAGAAACCGGTAGAGATTTATTAGATATTTGGTAAATAAAATTTGTTATATAAAAAAGTCGTAAATATTAAGAAGTTTAGGGTTTGTTTTGTAAATATTTTTTTTTTTTTTTTTTTTTTTTTTTTTTTTTTTTTTTTTTTATAAACTAACTGGCCCAATTTGGGGAGAAAAAAAACTGCCCCAATTAATACCGGTTGGCCCAACAATTAAAATATTCACTAAAGGACAAAATAGAGGTTCACGCGTTAGTATATATATATAACGAGTATGGCGATGATCCACCGCGTTGCGGCGGGGCGTTGTGAACGACGTCGTTTTGGTTGCCTTTTAATATAACCTCGCGTTGCGGCGGAATTTTTTTGATTAAAGTTTAAAAAAAAAAAAATGCTGTAGCTACAGTACTGTTCATCAGCCCAGTACTGTAATCCCGCGCGTTGCGGGATGAAGGGGTGAGTTTGTTGGGAAAATTATTTCGTTAATAATGGCGCAAGTTTCATAATTTTTCGATGCCGTTTGGTACCAAAAAAAAAAAAAAAAAAAAAAAAAAAAAAAAAGTGGGCCGGTACTGTAGCTACAGTACTGTAGCAGCCCAGTACTGTAGACGGAATGATACGGCGTCGTATGTGACGCTCTATTATATATATACGAGTCGGCGCGGCCTCGCGGATTTTTTTGCGTTGATAATTGTGCGGTTTTTTTTAGACCTCTTCCTAACAGTAAGAACTGGACCGATGGTTAAGTCGGCAAGCGTCGTCTTTGCAGTAAGGTCAGCCAATTGACGCAAGAGTGATGTTTTGCTCTACCTCGATGGACTTTTGTTTGCTGCTAGTTAACTTAACCTAACAGATTTCAACCTGCACCACCGAACCTTTCCATTTTTCCGTCATTTTTTAGCATCCTGTATATAGGCAAAAAGGACACATATTTCAGTTGCATAACAATGATTGCAGCAGGAGAAGAGTTTTTTTCTCAACTTTTATTTATCTATAAGTCTACAACATTCAAGATTGTGTTAAAACCACAAATAATATATCTAACCATTGTGGGATCCATAAGGCCCGCCACGTTGCGGCGAGGCGTTGGTTTCTGTCGTTGATCATTTCACGGTATTTGCACTTAATAAAATTTCAAAATATGTTTATGGCTCAACACAATATGATGCTTCTTAATTGCTATGAAAAAGATGAAGCTTTCACAAATACAACAAATAACATATGATATAAACTACATAGCTGTTGTGAAATTTAATTATCTATAGTTCCTGCATTGGCATTCAACTTTGTCCCTAGGATTCACAAAGCAATCATGTAATGGCCACAACTTACATGGAGTAGCACCACATTCACGATACTTAGCTGTGCCAATCGTGCAATTTCTTTGGTCTATTTCCATCATGGATCTCCAGGCAATTGTCATCAGCATGTGCAGTAACTCCAGGCGCCTGCAAATAACGAATTTCAAACATATATGTAAATGTTCAATGCACATACAACAATCTAATTCCATTCGTGCGAATAATGTCAAGCTTGCTCGATCAGTTAACCATTATTGGAAGCTCGATTACAACTCTAGTGAAATGTATTTGATAGCTTGATTACACTAATAACCAAAATATAGAGATAATATATATAAATAGGTCATCCAAGTATATTAAGTTTAGGTAAGGCGATTCAAATATCTAATCTAAACAACTATGTAAACTACGTAATTTCGGGTTTATGCTGATTATCATAAGCTTCTTATCAAGAACTGCAAATTGAAAAATACCTTTTTGTCATTTCATGATAAATTGACATATGTGAACTAAATGTATATGTAGTAAGTAAAGAGTTACAGTAATATTTCTTTATAAAATAAACTCAATATAACATCTTAAACATTTGAACCAAAGGCTGAAGTCTTGAGACTGTGAAGTGAACACATGATTCAAATTGAGAAGACTTGGCATATTCTAGATTATATACTATGATTTGTCTTTTTTTTTCTACCTTTGATATCTACCTGTAATTTAAAGCAAAGTTTCATTATATGAAAACTTGAAAGTACCAATAACAACAAAAGAAAACAAAGAGGTTTGCATGTTGGGTTAATTGTTATGTGGCTACAAATAAAGGTAGAAAAAAGACATGAACCAACCGAGTGTCGCAAGGCAATGTTATATCACCCCAATTTGCAGTCATATTTTTATCTGTAAATAAAATATTTTGGTTTCTACTTTAGGATGATCATTTTTAAATGTATTAAACTAACGACTAAATTCATTTGTATGTATCAAACTATCTTTTTCTCATTCTATATGAACTTTTAATAAATTATGTTGTGTGTATCATAAACATTTTGTAAAAGTTCTCTCTTATAACAAACCACAAAGAACATACCAGTGGCTGGAGCCTGGATTAGAAGAAAGCAAGAAACATCTGCACTCTGGTCCTGTGGCATAAAAACTTAAGAAGAACAGCCCTCAGCGGCATGAGAACCTGCAAACGACATCCGGTAAAAAAATGTAACATATAGTTAGACAACACACCACAATAAAACCAAATAAAAAAAAAGAAACCGTCGATTATTACCCGGATGGCCTGATATCTCATCCATTTTCGTCTTTCCTTTTCCGGTAATATCTGCAGGTACCATGACCTGTTGCAGGCACCTTGTTGCTGGAGGGCGATCCGGATCATTAATAGTTATACCATTAGACAACCAACCCGGCACACCCGTAACAGACATCCCAGCAAGTCCCCGTTGTCCAAAATGAGATCCGGCTCCGGTTCATTAATAGTTATACTGTCAGACAACCTACCCGGCAATCCCGCAATAGACATCCCCTGAAGGCCTCGCTGACCAAAACCATCACTATAACCAAACGATGTATCCACATCCATCAAAGTGGGTATGCTGGGTCCAATACTCACTGCACCGTGCAACACAACTCCCGGCATACCCATAGCATCTCGTCCGTTAGAACTTTTGCATTTTGAGCATCCATATTGGCTACCTGTGCGCAACGTTGTGCGATTATTATGTGTGATCCCAGATATACCTACTACTACTAAAAAATAAAAAAAATAAAAAAAAATAAAAAAAGAAAAAAAAAGAAAAAAAGTGAACGATAAATATTGATAGTACTACTGTTTGTATACCACAGCCACTATATACACACACATAAAAGGTCCTAATACAACGCACCTTCAGATGTTAGTTGCGATCGCTGATTGCTCCAATGTGATCTTAAGTTTCCCTCTTCCAATACACTTGCTATCGCTGATTGCTCCAATGTGATCGCTGATTGCTCCAATGCGATCGCTGTATAGATTTTTGGTAGAAAAAAACCCAAAATACGTTACATTCCCGCAAAAGTAACCGACAATACTACATACTAAAATCATCAAGGACCCATCTCAGTTTCACCAATTTCAACCCATTTAACATAACTGTCATAAAGAATACAGCCTAAAGTCACAAACCCACAGAGACAAAGCCACAAATTTTGACATTTTTAACATTAAAAATCGAAACATTAACTACATATTTCTAAAGAATGCCCAAAATTTTCAACAAACTATTGTTCATCAAAAAATAAATGATATTGCTGAACTGTTTCTTTTATTTAATTTGTGATTTGTGATAAAAGATTATAATCTGCTGCTATTGTTGAACTGTTGCTTGTTGATTTTGTGTTGCCCAACAGATCAGAATAAAAAATTACTCAAAACCGCAATCAAAAACTAAAAACGACATCGTGTAACAGTAACCTACAATTATGTAGGAAGAAATAAATATATATTAAAACGTTTGGAAAACATGAATAAGCTAGAAAGAGTCACGTTATTATCACCTCTTTGGCGTGGAATATTATATTACACGTTGTTGCTGTTTGAGAAGAAGCTTCATAACTCTGCATTCATAATTATCATCTCTTTCGTGTGGAATTCCTAAAGTGCCATCACCATGAGCAGGACACAATTAAACACTGGTTTGAAGGCCAGATTTCATAAGCAGACCGTGACATTTCTCATTTGCAATAAGACCTGCATGTTATAACAAAGCGTGATTAAAGTTTTTTTGACAATAATAAATCGAGGCTGCATTCGTAAAAAAAAAAAAAAAAAACAATAGTACTCCCTAGCAAACTACATTCCGTTACTTTTTTTTTCCATGTTCATGATTTTGAGTGAGTTTAAGTTTAATCTCATCCATCTTTGCTTTGCAAAAGAAGAAAAAAAAAAAGTTACAATATAAATAGGTCGTCACTGATTGTAATATCACACCATTGTATTGAGCAATGAATAAATTTATCCATTACATTTCGCACAATAACTGTCTAGTTCAGACATATAAATTTGTAGCTAATTTTAACAGTAACATGTTTTTGACAAACCTTGATATAATCAACAACCCATAGCTCAAGAAACAACCATAACACCGGCTTATCTAAACCAATCATACTCCCAGAAATCTTCCGGCACGGCACCTACAAAACACCAAAATCGAAACACTTGTGATCAGCTATTAGATCTCGAAGGCCAAAAAATCAGGAAGTACCAATCTTAATAATAAGCCGGCAAAAAATAATAAATTCAGCAGGTTAGAACAGGTCAAGAAAGAAATGTTCACGAATATCTACAACGAACAAATAAGCAACCACAGCAATAACGAAAACCCAAAAATTAGGGTTTTCAACTAATAATTTTAAATCATGAATCAGCAGCCATCGTAGTAAAAAAAACAACCACAGGCAATAACGAAAACCCAAAAATCAGAGTTTTCAACTAATAATTTTAAATCATGAATTAGCAGGCAAACGGCAACTAAATTCCATATAAATCAAAAGACCTAAAGCCAAACGGCCACTAATTGCAGACATCAACCCAAAAATTAGGGTTTTCAACCAATCATTTAATTAACAACAATTCTCACCACCGGAAGCGTGAATCAGCAGCCAATCGGCCACTAAACCTTGTATAAATCAAAAGCCCCAAACTTGCACACATCGATCCAAAACCTACGAAAGGAGATGGATGGAGAGAGTTCTGGAGAGTGATGAAACCTTATCGTATATCATGCTTTCACAATGGGCCGATTGGAGTTATCGTATATCATCGCTTTCACAATGGGCCGATTGGATCAGGCCGAAAAAATGCGGGAAGCCCACATGACGTACTGTTCATTGTACGACGTCGTATGTGATGGTAAATAATATATTGTACGACGTCGTATGTGATGGTAAATAATATATATAGTAATTAATGTATGTCTTGTAAATGCACGTGGTTTTTAAATACGATACATCCATAATATTATCAAAAATCTTTTATGCTTATGTATGTCCACGAGTGAGTTTTTACAAAAAGAAATTCATCATATATAATATCGATTAATATTTTGTATATATATTTGTTGGATGAATGATTTGACTTTCTTTAATTAAGATGGCGTTGAGATTGATATTGTTTAAATTTAACAATCGATATCATGTTTTAGACATAAATGCATGTTTAATAGCACGCAATGACCATTGAAAAATAATTTTTTCGAATATCCTTATTTAAACTACGAAAAGGATTTACATGCGTCATTACTATATGTTCAATATTATGTATTTATTTTTATCCCACAGTAACCCGTGAGACCGTGCCTTTATTTTGATATTTATATTCATGTTTATAATAATTTTTTGCGTATTTAATTTTTAAACCCGTGTATGCGGACAAATTATACTTATAAAGAGGAATAAAATGAGTCGTTATTGAATGTAGATAGAAAAAAAATTAAAAAATAAAAATAAAATAAAATCTGGGTATTCTTAATCTTATGAAGAATAACATGATTAGCTCGTATATGTACAATCTCGTGTAGTCATTTACATATCACAATACTTATTATTTGATTTAAAGATTTATAAATAATACTCATAATAATGACAACATATATGTCTTTTATTTTAAAGAACATAAAGTCTTGGGGTATAATTTATAGGAGTTATATACTAAATTTATAAACTTATAAAATAAATATGAAACTAATAACTTTACTTCCGTGTAGTTTATTTAAAATTTAATAACTAAATGTTTATTAATTACATTGATTTTTGAGTTTTTATTTTTACAAAATCGTCACGTGTGTTTTATACATTTTTTTTATTATTTATTTATTTATTTATTTAATTTTTTTTTAATTTTTTGCTGAATGGAATTTAGATTAGTTTGACAAAATTGTTTCAATTTTGACTTTGATTGCCTAATGAGATAACACCAATTTTTTTACGTGATAAAATTAAACTATTTTATTAATCCAATTAAAATATCTTAAAGGATTTGATTTCACGTTACTCTTGACGTATTAAAAGGTACATTATTCCTTTGTTCACTTTAAGAACACGTATCTTATCTTCATAGCAATCCTTAGCAGTTGCTTGGACACCTATATGACCATAGATGAAGCAATAGTTATATCAATCGTAGATTTCAATCTATTATACTAAAGCACCCAATAATTTTAAATTTGATGATGTAAAACCTTATCTGTATATACGCATCTCCAGAACTCTAGATAAACTAAGTGGAAAATTTTACATGCCTAACGGTAACAAAGTCATATTACTATAACGGTAAAAATCATTTTTTTTGGAAGGTGACTTTTAATTTTTTTTGGTTGGAGTCACACCCGTCTCATCGGCAGGCCCTGATCCACCACATACCCAAACTATGTTGTCTGAACCGGGTCCAAGCTGGCGTAGTGGGGACTATTAATGGCTTCCTCCCGGAAACCATACCGCCTCCACAAGAGTTTTCCTCGCTGGAGTAACGGCCGGATGAAAACCGGGTGCGGCTCGAATTGGAACCTGCGCCGCGCTAGGATTAGACCCGCGCAATGGCTTACAGGCTCTTCCTCTTCATTGCCTATATAACAGAGCTATGTGACCCTCGTGTGAACGGTAAAAATCACTTACGTTTACGTTTTAATATTGTTCCATTATCCTAAAAGTATTCAAAAGAGTTATGTTAGTTTAAGACTTTAAATTATTCAAACATATCTAATTTATTTGTACTTTAGTAGATAACATTGATTTTTTTTATTAGGGGCGAACGCAAGTCTATAGATGATCAGTTTCACAATATCTTTTTAACGATAATACAATGAACCGACCAAACAAAACATATGACACAAAATTTAGGGACCCAACTCATTTCAGAAAGATTGAGGGTGCATTTGGTATGCTGGCATGAATGATAATGGGTATGAGTTTGATTGGAGGGTGATATCATAATGGGTATATCAAAGTCATTTCTTTTGTTTGGTGTATATTCTAGACTATGGTTATGACCCACCATTATAAAATATATATATATATATAAAAAACTATACTTCTTCTTTTGGCATTTCATCTTCATCCCATCAATCTGTACTCCACTATCCTCTCATGCTCCGTCCACCTTATCTTTACGTCATCATCAACACCATCATCATCACCATCGCTGCCACCTCACGCTTCCATCACCACAATCCTCAGTAACAAACGAGCTTAATGATCTGGTGATGACGACTTGGCGACCTCACCGATCTATGATGACGGAAGAGATGGTGACGGAGAAGGTTTCCGGTGATGTAGCTTGGTAGATGAAGAACTACTAGTATGGAGCATATTCAAAGATTTCCGGTGATGTAGCTTTGAACACAGAGGTTTCCGGTGACCTACTAGTAGGTTTTCGGTGATGTAGCTTTGAACACATCCGAGCCTGTTATGTAAACACTTGACATATTTATGTTGGTAAAAAAAATGGAAAGTTATGCTCATGACAGTGGGGTGGGAGATACAACGCAGGAGATGAGAACTGATGATGAAAGAGAAGAGTCAAAGAGTGAAGGGAATGAAATAGAAAAGGAGCCTCTCCCCCCACCTATCAATCTATGGGTATGCATTGATACTTTCATTCCCGAACTTGCTAACCAAACATTTGCAATAATTATCATTGCCATTGATTGATTCCGATAGAGGGATACCAAACATGCCCTGAGATCCTTGACAAAAATTCACTATGAAGCAAAAATAATCCATGGAGTTACTGTAAACATCCAGAAACCCTTTTAGTCCCGCCTCTTTTTCTGATTTTAATAACTCCCAACATTCTTAATGTAAAACCAACTTATATAGTATTTATTCAAATCACTCGGATAAGGAAATAAAAAAAAAAAATGTAACAACAATACATTTTAAGTTATTTTTGTAAATAAAAAAATAAAATAAAAAAACTTACTTTTTATTATTATTATAATTTTAGAACGGCAACTAACTATATAATAATATACAATCACAAACTATCTCACATATTCAAAGCAGGACTTGAACCCACAACTATTTGGTTGGAGAGCTTCTCATACAACAAGGGTACTATTAACTATTGAGACACATGCCCTTTGGTAAAAAAAAAAAAAAAAAAAAAAAAAAAAAAAAAAAAAAAAAAAAAAACTTATAATGACTTAACCAGAACAATACTCAAATTTCGTTACTATATGATGATTTACATTGTGTTTTTAAGCCTTTTTATAGGAGATAAAGGAAAAGGAATGATGGGATACAAAAATATTTGATGTTCTCAAGATTTTTTAAAATAGAAATTTTATATATATATTATTATATATATATATATATATTATATATATATATATATATATATATATATTATATATTATATATATGGTAGGATAAGTGAGAAGATTTTGAAAATTTTAAATCCTTATATATTTGAGTTGATTTGGAAAGATACCAAAGGGATAACTAAGAGTTGTTTGCTAAATTAAGTGATTTAAAGATATTACTAAATTAGCGACTTAACTGAGAAATATAAAGAGAAGTTTTATGAACCTCTCAATTAAGATGAAATAAAGATTTAGGCTCACTTATATACTTTTTCTAACATCTAAAGACTATACAAATGAAGGTTATAAAGGTGAATTTATCAATTTTATTTTCTCTCTTTCAACTCAAAAACACAAGATATATATCATGTATTTTTTTATTTTTATTTTTTCATCTTACATTCTTCAATTTAAAGAACATCTATTTTCTAGTATCCAATCATTTCTTTCCTCACTTGATTATATCATGTCTATTCCATTACAAAAATCTCGAAAACTTAGTGTTAAGGTTAGGTAATGATTTCAGACTCGTACTAATCTACTAGCTAAAACGACATCCAATGCACATTTGTTACGCGATTAATTGTTGGACAGTTTAATAAGAGCACACGGTGCAGTGAGCACCCATACCTCCTCATTTAGGGCCCGCCGGGTGCCACATCACTTTAACAAACTTTCACAACTAACCCCCCTCACTAACAACTAACCACAACTTATTCATTTGGGGCCCACCACATCACTTTAAAATGTTGTGTAAAGTTTAAGTCTGACAAGAAAGTACAAGCAATTGCCTCGTCGTGCAGACGACGAGGCTTTCTATGGCTAAAAAAACAAGGCATGTTGGTGTGGTGGCTAGCTGTGGCGAGCTGCCACCTTGGACTGGCGAAGGACGAAACGAATTGCACCGGGTGCTCTAAGCATGATGCATATTTAATATTATGTATGCTTTTATAAAAGAAATATGTGAATTTGACAATATTCCTAGCTTGTAGATACCTTTATGAAGACATTACCTAACCCATGTACAAGTTTTAATAAAACGAGGCATTGAGACCCGTGCTACGCACACCAGTTTGATCTAGTTTTTGTTTGCGTAATATTTGGGACTTAGTTATACGAAAATGTTAAAATCATATGATTATCGTATAAAGTTTATTATAATGTTATTGTCTACTTGGTGATTCTCTTTATGTTTTTGTAAATCTAACTTTTTTAATTAGTTTATAATTTATTAGGTATTGTAGTTTTTTTTTTTGTTTTTTTATTTTATTTTAACTTGATATTGCTTATTTAATTGGAATATGCTTTTAACATTCCTTTCTATAGGTTATATGCTCTTAGCATAACATGAAAATTTACATTATCAAAAAATAATACACCTATGTCTTCTCCTCTTGTTTTGTTAGGCCGGTTAGCAGTTGAAGCTAAGTCGAGTTATGTTAAAGATATGATGCTCGTACATTATGGCCGAGAAGTTAAATCTACATTTGCTGATGAAGAATATTTAAGGGAAAAAGTGACAGAAATTATTGATCGTGTGAATCATAGGGATTTGATTATAAAGGAGTTGAAGGTTGTTGGTATTAGCTAGAGTATAAAGGGTGATTGCCATTTACCCTAATTAGATGATGTATAGGTTCTCTATATTAGGTGTACTCGATTCATGAAGATATTCAATATACAAAACAGATTCATTTATCTTACATGGTTTCAGAGCACCAGGTTTATCGATCCTCTAAACCCTAAACCTAAACTCTTCCGCCGCCGCCTTCGGCCGCCGGCTACACGCCGGAGGTTCGGAGGGCTCCCTTTAAACCTTAACCTCTGTAAGCGCTATAATAAACCTTACCCATGTTTTGATTTTTATTTGTGAGGTGGATCTTTATGTTTTTCTAAGGAAAAACACGCCCCGTTTGTTTGGAAGGTTCTTTGGGGGTTGAAGTTTTAGAACCAACTTTCGTTTTCTCATGTTTCTGTTGTGTTAAAAAAAATGTTTGTTTGTTTGGTAGTCGATTGTTCGTACGGCTTTGTTACCAGTCGACTAACGTTGACCGTTGGTACCAGTCCCTAATGTCGACCGTTGGTACGATTTTGTTACCAGTCGACTTAGCCGACCGTTGGTACCAGTCGATTAAATTCGACCGTTGGTATGGTTTTGTTATGAGTCGACTAAAGAATTTCGTTCCAGCTTGAGTGTTCGGTTTCCTCCCACTCAAACTGTGGGGGAGTGTTAGCTGTCTATCTATCTCGTATATAGGATAAGTCCAAAGATTCATGTATGTGCTAAGAGATATACTTTATGAGTTGGCAATTAGTTGTGTATTAGCTAGAGTATAAAGGGTGATTGCCATTTACCTTAAATAGATGATGTATAGGTCCTATATATTGGGTGTACTCGATTCATGAAGATATTCAATATACAAAACATATTCATTTATCTTACAATAGGTACTTATGATTCTTCGGTTCAAAGCGTTGTGGATTTAAGGAGAGTGCAACATGAGGATTTGGATGAAGTTGATAAGTTGATGTTTGTTATAACTTAAAAACATGTTCGTCTTCGTGCATTGTTATCTTTTATCGAGAAGTTGGAGGCAATGAAGTTTTGATATTTATTTTCAGTTTTTAAGATCTTTATATATATTTATTTAATAATTAAGATGTTTTGGTATGATAATGTTTTTTGTAGTGTTTTTAAGACATCTTTTATCATAATTGGCACACTTTGAGGGTTAGTTATGTAATGTTGCCAATCTTTTTTGTAATTTTTAGCCATCTTTTATCATAAGTTGAAGGGCTGAATGTGTCATTGCAAAATTTATGTCTAAAACCGATTTGATATTTCTGCATGGGAAAATAAACCAATTGTGTAAATTAATGAATGAGTAAAGTTTTGTAATCATGAATTATGTTCAGTTCCAATACAGTTTGGTTACTTATAATTCATTAGTACTTGTTTTAGCTTTAATAATCTATCTTAAACTTTATCATCCAAAAAACCCTTTGTGACCTAAATACTCAATCAATGGCTGATACGGCTGAAACTCCACTCATCAATGAACTCAAAGAGGCTTCTGGGTCTCAGGAGCTACATAAAGCATTCAAGTTTCTCTTTGTTCAAGAACATACTGAAGATGAAGCTTTCATCAGGTGGCTTGGGGAGCGATGCAATGAGCTGCAAGTAAAGATTCAAAAAAAGGAATGACAGAGGTGTGGTCTCTCAACCATGATGAAGAAGAAGCTGGTGGTGACACTTATGAGTGCTGGCGTGAGGTTCAGATCAGGGAGCGCAGGAGGTTGGAGGCACTTACCGCCATCTTGGTTGAGGTCCGTGATGGCTTGTCTGAGAAGGATCATCACATCGACATTATGGATTTGTATGATTAGGTCTTGGTGGGCAGTGCTTGTGCAGGTTCTTTTTGTTGTTTCATCATCCTGGTTGTTTATTATCTCTTTTTCAATGGTATGCCAAGGTTGGCTGTTGATGATACCTTAAATGGTATTAATGTAATTAACTTTTAAGTTTTAATGGAATGGTAGATATATATTAGGTCTCCTTTTGTGTTGTGTTATTTATTTATTTGTTTCTCCCCTTTAATTTTTATTTCTAAATTTTTTATTTATAATTTTTAATGAGTAGGGTATATACAGGTTGTGTTTGGGTACTTTGACTTTTTCTCAGTCATACACATGAACATAATACATACACTTAAGTTTGATCGGTTTCAATTGACCAATCAAACGAATCTAGGGTTTTGATCTTTTTAGGGTTTCGTTGAAATCAAATATGATGAAGCAAATAGATTATAATAAAATCTATTTAAGCTAGGGATTGTTTAATCGTTTTAGGGTTTGGCTTCCTATACTAAAACCCCAAATGAACATTGGCTTTATTCTCAGGTTTGTATTTTAACGATACACCATTACATTGATTTGTTGGATTTTGGGTTACTTTGATGAATCTATTTGTTTTTGTTTTTCATATGTTAAAAACTTGTTAGTTTATGGGTCCGATTCATGGTGCATATATTTATGGATCAAAACAAATAAAAATGAATAATAATGCTTGCAATTATCCCAAACAGACTATTATATTGATTTGTTGGTTTTGAGTGTTTAGAAAAGTAATTTTTTGTTGAATGAATCTGTTGATATAAATAATGCCTAAACACGTTATTAATATTTTTCGATATCTTTACGTTTTGATAATCACAAAATGTAAAATCATTAAACAAAAGATTATGACGTAAACAAGTATTTAGTTGTAAATATCTATTTTAACAACTCAATCACTTAAGGTATGAATAAACAAATGCTTAATGCATTATATGATCAAAGGAACATTTTCTTAATCACTTCATTTTCATAAAATGACACAAACATTTTATATCTTTTAGAAAATCATTTTTGGTATTAAATAAAAATGTTTAATCTATTATAAATTTATGAATTCAAATTTTCAACCAAAAATGGCAAAAACTGTTCCAGAAAAACCTTCCCCACAAAAAGACAAATCTGAGCAACGTTCAGATTGGGCGGCCCCCTTAATTTTAAGGGGACCGGCCACCTATTTAAGGGGACCGCCCCGCTCCTCCAGCTGTCAGCTTTGCCTATAAATACTAGACAATCCCTGAACTTTTTCCTCACCTTTTGCACCCCAAACCTTCTGTTCTAAATCTCTCCTCATCTTTCTAAATCCTTTCTAAATCCTTTGATCATATACTCTTAAGCATTGGTTTTCAAGTGATCCAAGCTTCTACCATCCAAGTGCAAAAGAAGAATACTCCTTCAACAACTAGAGAAGAAGTATTGCAACTTAGTATCATCTTGCTACCTAAGTTGTTTGTATAATCATTCATTCATTTGTGTATAAGTTGTGTATATTTGTTAGATAGGTGTGAGCATAATTGTTTAGGCTAGATTAGTGTGTTAGTAGTGAAGTTGTGAAGAAGTTAAGGTGTGTAAGTAGTGAAGGTGTAAAGAAGTAGAAGAGTATATAAGTAGTGCTAGGTTGTGAAGTAGTTGTGAAGTCGTTGTGAAGCCGTAGTGAAGAAGTTGTGAAGAAGTCGTGAAGAAGTCGTGAAGAAGTTGTGATTGAAGTTGTGAGATTTGTTCTAGCTACGATTAGAACTCGACATCTAGCTTTGTGTCGTTAAACCGGTGTAAGCAAAAGTTGTGTAAGGTTTTCTCCGCCATAAGGGAGCTTGTTGACATAGTGAAGAAAACTCTCGAGTTAGGTGCTCGGGGAGTGGAGTAGGGCAAGGAAGGTGTCCTTGTAGCCGAACCACTATAAATCCTTTGTCTCACGGTTCGATCTTTCCATCTCTATCTTTCATTTCATTTCATTACTTTACTTGCATTGTTTATTTAGATTTACTTATATTTGTTCATATTGTTCAAGAGTTGAGTTCACATAAATTCGAATCTAAGTTTCTAAAAAGTAAACAAAGTATTTCATAATAAAAATAAAAAGACGTAAAATTATTTAACCGCCCTTCTAGTTTTTCACAATTGGTATCACGAGCCACGTCAAACAAGTTCTTTAAAATTAATTGTATTTTAAAACTTGAAACGATCTATGGAATCCGAAAAATATTTAGAAGGGCAATCTATGCAAAGACCACCACTATTTGAAAGTGATGATTTTCTTTATTGGAAAAATAGATTCGAAACTTATGTGAAATCAAAAGATCTTGATCTTTGGCATGTTATTACCTATGGTGATTTTTCCCCTATTCAAAATAATCCTTTAACTAAAAAAGATGAAATTGTACCTTTTGAAAAACAAAATGATGATTTGAAAAAGAAACTAGCAAAAAATAATGAGGCTAAAATGGTAATTTATAATGCACTACCACGCAAAGAATATGAACGAATTTTATGTGTCAAACCGCAAAAGAAATTTGGGATTCTTTATTAATCACTCACCAAGGTAATAGTCAAGTCAAAGACAACAAAATAGATCTTCTTGTTCAACAATATGAACAATTTACAATTCCTGAAGAGGAATCTATTGATAATGCATTTGCTAAATTTAACACTATTATCACAAGTTTAAAAGCACTTGATGAGACTTTTTCTAGCAAAAATTGTGTAAGAAAATTTCTTAGGGCATTACATCCAAAATGGCATGCGAAGGTCACGGCTATTGAAGAATCGAAAAACTTGATGACATTATCGCTTGATGAACTTATCGGCAACTTGAAGGTCCATGAAGAAATTATAAAGAGAGACTCGGAAACGGTTAAGAGCAAGAAAGATCAAATCAAATCTATTGCGCTAAAAGCCAAAAAGGAACTTAGTGATAATGACGATTCAAGTGACTTTAGTGAAGAAGAAGAATATGCAATGGCCGTAAGAGAGTTCAAGAATTTTTTCAAGAAACGAGGAAGATTCACAAGACAACCACGAGATGAAAGAAGATCGCTTCAAAGAAATAGGAATGATAACTACGGGAAAAGAAAGTGCTTTAGATGTGGAAGCCCAAACCATCTCGTTGGCGAATGTCCAAAGCCACCGGGTTATGATTACCAAAGCGCCTTTGTTAGTGGAACATGGAGTGATAGCGACAAAGACAAAGCGGACAAAGCAAACGACGAAAAATGTCTTGTAGCTCAAGCTACCGATGAAATATGTCTAGGAATAAATTTGGAGCCCGACGAATGGATTAAGGATAGTGGATGCTCAAAGCACATGACGGGGAATCGCAAGCTATTTTCCTCCTACAAGGCATACAACGGAGGTAATGTTATTTTCGGTAGTGACTTGCGTGGAAAAATCATTGGCAAATGTACGATTTCTCAAGACTCCCTAACTATTGAAAATGTTGAGCATGTAGATAATTTAACATACAACTTGCTTAGTATAGGACAAATATGCGATAATAAGTGTAGGGTTACCTTTACCGATAAAGATAGCGAAATAGTTAAGGACGGAAAGGTCATAGGTAGAGGAATTAGGAAAGGTGGCGTATATGTCATGAAACTAGGAAATAAACCGGAAGATAAAATATGTCTAGCAACCTTAGATGAAAACTCTACATTGTGGCATAGGAGATTAGGTCACGCAAATATGCAGCAAATACAATCCCTAGCCTCTAAGGAATTAGTTAGAAATTTGCCAAACCTAAGATATGATCAACATTTTTGCGATGCTTGTAAAATTGAAAAACAAGCACATGCTAGTCACAAAGCTAAGAATATAGTCTCCACTACTAGATGCCTAGAATTATTACACATGGACCTTTTTGGTCCATCCGCTGTGCGGAGTTACGGAGGTAACCGTTATACCTTAGTAATTGTAGACGACTATTCACGATACACGTGGACTAGATTTTTAAGTGATAAAACCGAAGCCTTTAATAAGTTTGAAATATTTAGTAAAATGATTCAAAACAAATTAGGATGGTCTATAGTATCTATTAGGACGAACCATGGTCGGGAATTTGATAACGAAGTGCAGTTCAGAAAATATTGTGATTTAAATGGAATATCTCACAATTTCTCCGCTCCTCGCACTCCACAATCAAATGGGGTAGTAGAAAGAAAGAATCGTTCCTTACAAGAAATGAGTAGAACCATGCTAAATGAACAATCTATCCCACAAAAATTTTGGTGTCACGCCGTAGATACATCAACATATATCAATGTTGCAAAAATCGTGAATCGGTAGCGTGGCGGTCGACCACCCTGCAGCGATTAATCGGCCAAGGCGGGATTAATCGGATTGGCATTTTTTGCATGTTTTGGGTATTTCTGGAGACCAAACTAAAGATCGTAACTGATTTCAAGCCTACTATGTTTCCAAACCTCAATAAAAGGCTCCAATTCTGATTATGAGGCTCATTGTGTGTTATAAGTGAAATAAATGATCCCCAAATTAAGTAGAATACCTCAATTTTTATTTTTTTTAAAGCTGACCGATACGACCGATTAATCGGCCGATACGGCCGATTTTTGGCCTTTTTTTTTTCCCAGACCGATTTTTTGACCGATATGCAAAATTCTTCAAGGTCGAAGGCCGATAAGCGATATATCGGCGATTAATCGGCCGATACGGCCGATTTTTGTAACATTGACATATATAATAAATAGGGTCTCAATCAGGCGAATTTTAGGAAAAACCCCATATGAATTATTAAGAGGTAGAAAACCTAATCTAAATTACTTTAGGGTATTCGGGAGCAAATGTTTTGTTCTCAATACAAAGGATTACCTTACTAAGTTTGATCCTAAGTCGTACGAAGGAATCTTTCTAGGGTATTCGCAAAATAGCAAAGCTTATATAATACTTAATAAACACACTATGACAGTAGAAGAGTCATTGAATGTAACATTTGATGAAACTCCACCACCACCTAAGACATTGCCTCTAGAAGATGATGACCTAGTTGAAGAAGAAGCTATTGAGATTAGTAAAACAAAACCCTTAGGTGATGATAATGAAAATATAACACTAGGAGAAAACAAAATAGTAAATGTTAAGGAATCTAAATCACACCCATTAGATAATGTAATAGGAAGCCTAAATCAAAGAACACTTAGATCACAAGCTCAAGATAAAAATAACTTCTTTTGTTTTCTCTCAACAATAGAACCAAAAAACATAAATGAGGCTTTAAAATATGAAAGTTGGGTCATTGTTATGCAAGAAGAACTAAATCAATTTAAGGCAAATAACGTTTGGGAACTAGTCCCAAATCCCATGAACATGACCATCATAGGAACTAAATGGGTATATAGAAATAAGTTGGATGAAAATGGAATTGTTACTAGGAACAAAGCTAGGTTAGTTGCCCAAGGTTATAATCAACAAGAAGGAATTGATTATGACGAAACTTATGCCCCCGTAGCTAGATTAGAATCTATAAGAATACTCCTTGCCTATGCATGCGCCTTAGACTTTAAGTTATTTCAAATGGACGTGAAAAGTGCATTCCTTAACGGTTTTATCAATGAGGAGGTATACGTGGCACAACCTCCAGGATTCATTGACTTCGCAAAACCTAATTATGTTTATAAACTCAAGAAAGCTTTATATGGACTTAAACAAGCTCCTAAGGCTTGGTATGATCGATTAAAAGCTTTTCTTATTAAACATGATTATTCCATGGGAATGGTAGATAACACTCTTTTCACGAAAAAGAAAAACCCAAATCTCATCATTGTCCAAATATATGTCGACGACATCATATTTGGATCGACTTGTCAGGATATGTGTGATGAATTCGCCAAAATCATGCATGATGAGTTTGAGATGAGTATGATGGGTGAACTAAATTTCTTTTTAGGATTACAGATAAAACAATTAGAAGATGGAATATTTTTTAATAAATCTAAGTACATTAAGGAGATGCTTAAAAAATTTGGATTATAAGACTCTAAGCCTATGAAAACACCGATGTCTACGGAAGTAAAACTCACAAGAGATGAAGAAGGTGAGTCCGTAGAAAACACTAAGTATAGAGGGATGATAGGTAGTTTACTATACTTAACGGCAAGTAGACCGGATATCATGTTTAGTGTCTGCCTTTGTGCTCGCTTTCAAGAGGATCCCAAAACCTCTCACCTAGAAGCGGTTAAGCGTATCTTCCGATACATTAAAGGCACTATACACTTAGGATTATGGTATCCTAAGGGATCCGGCATAGAAACCATCGTCTATGCGGATTCGGATCATGCGGGAGACTACGTGGATAGAAAGAGCACTAGTGGTATTTGCACATTCATGGGATGTTGCCTAACATCTTGGTTCTCGAAGAAGCAAACCGCTCTTGCTATTTCTACTACAGAAGCCGAATACGTAAGCGCTGGAAAGCCATGTCAACAAGCACTATGGATGAAACAAGCTCTCGTAGATTATGGCATTAGGTTAGATAATGTTCCAATTATGTGTGATAACAAAGGTGCTATAGATTTAAGTAAGAATCCCGTTCAACACTCTAGGACTAAACATATAGAAATACGTCACCACTTCCTCCGCGATAACGTTCAAAAAGGAAACATATCTATAGAAAAGGTTGCATCGGAAGATAACATAGCGGACATATTCACTAAACCCCTTAAACGCGAACTGTTTAATTACTTACGTCTAGGCCTAGGAATGATAGAACAAATTGACAAATTTTATGCATTTTTGGTACAATTTTAATCATCAGATGGGCGGCCCCCTTATTGTTATAAAGGCGACCCCTTAATTATTAAGGGGACCAGCCTATCATTAAGGGGACCGGCCATCTGTCTGAATTTTTTTTCTTTTCCTCTCATTTGTGTCTAGGAATCTGTTTTTCACAAAATTAAAGATTGGGAAACATTTTTCTTTTGCATGAACTCATTTATACACAAAACCCAATCTATTTTATTCAAGTCATTCTCACATCTAGGAAAACTCATGAAAATTATTTTCCTTGCATTGTTGAATAATGCTAAAAACATTTTTCTTTCATGCGTAAAATCTCACATGAATTGTCAAAATATATAACCTAATATATATATCTTTGATATTCATAAATTGAGCAAAATCAAATCAAGGAGACTTTGGATTATTTCTTAGGAAACTTTTGCATTTAGGAGTCGAAACAATCACATCTCCACATTTGTTGCATATAGGCACACACTAGAACAAAATTTGCTAATCACACCTCCACATTTGTTCCATCACATATTCCTTGTTAGTTTCTAGTGCCCTTGTTCTATGATCCTTGCCTTATATGATTACTTGTTTTCAACATTCTTGATTGCTAGATAGAATTTCTTGCTTGCTTATTTGTTTAAATTAATATGTCTTGAATGCGTAAGTATTAATATATTGCATACTTTCTTGCCTCAAAGAGTTGGACTTGCCCAAAACCAAAAACTCAAAACATAGCCCTTCTTACCTATTCCTGCAGAAAAACCCATTTCTGGAACCCTGAACACCACCAGATGGGCGGCCCCCTTAATTATTAAGGGGACCGACCCCAATTTAAGGGGATCGGCCATCTGATGGTCGGGTTCACATAATCTTTTTCTGCTTTTTAGCCCATTTCATCCTACTATTCCCAAAATTCACAAACATATTTTGTCCTAATCACCCCAACACTTTTATCCATCCTTAATAACATCAATCCTCCACTATAAATAACCCCATTCATCACCATCTTCACTCATCTCATCATGTCTTCTCCCATCAAACCAAAACCAAAAACCTCAAGGTTAGCAAGGATGACCGTAAAACCCGCGTGGAAAAGAAAAACTAACCCTCACAACAAGTGCATCTCAACAAATGATGTGACTAGACAACCAACTCCTCCATCCTCATTTGTTCCCAACTACTCTCCAAGATTTCAAGCTCATTCCATTGAACCATTCTACAAACCCTATCATATTGGCCAAACATCCACATTCATTCCAAACTACACTTCTAAACCTCAAACCAACTTCCATGAAACCTTCGAAAATCCTCATCATTTTGGTCAAACATCAAACCACACACCCCAATTTCATCCATTTCCACCAAATGATCAAATCCACATTCCCACGGAAAGGCAAAAGTTTCATGAAGAGCTTAACCAAATCCACGACCTTAGTGATCTCCTTGCTATGCACCTTGCACAACACAACAAGGGACAACCTCCATCCTCACCCTACTCAAATTGCTTACCCCACTCTCTCAACTTGGATCAAGTTACAAACCACACCCACTATTGTCCTTGTTGCATCTTCCTTCAAAAACAAATTCTCCACTTGAGTGAAGATATTTCTTGGATCGAATATCTACTCACTCGTCCTCATCCTATTCCTCCTCTAACCCGATATAACATCGTTAGATCCACTTCATCCGCTCCATTTCCCTCACCATCAAATAACTAAGTCCTATTCACATGCTTTCCGCCCCAAAATAAAATCCCTCACCCTTTTGTGTCGCAAGCAAGTCCAATCGCTCTCTTTGGCAATATTAGGACCGTTAGTATCTTTTACATATGTTGTAATCATTATGCTTTAAGCATATTGTGTGATGTAATGATGATTCATGTGTTATACATGATCATCTTGAATGCATGAATAAATTAGTTGTTTGTTCTAAATATTTTTGCTATGCATATATATGTCTTGTGTTCTTAACTTGTTTTTGCAGCCAAGATTTCCATAGCTCGTCTCCTTGGTTCCCTCAAATGAGGGGGAGCACACATCAAGGGGGAGTTCTCATTCTGACAAATTTTGCATCTAAAACTTGGTCACGAAAGATTATTCCTCCGATGTCAATTTTTCTATCCTCCAGGAGATTGAATACCGTCAATTGTTGTGATGAATTCAACTACTCCGTGGAGGATTTATTGCCTCCAATGACCTAAATGACAAAAGTCATCAGGATCCTCCAGACAGGTGGGAACCAGGTCTTGATGATGGGCGCTTTGGCCAATGAGGTTCCTGCGGCCACATCAGGTTGCTTTAGGTCATGTGGCCCAAGTAAAAGTAATTCGGCCTTTACTTCTTGGTCAGTGGGGTTGGGCTCATAGTTCTCAGTGAAATCAAGACCTGTGGCCTTGATGAAGGTTTGGCAATTCAGGGAGAGGGTCCTTCTCCCATTCATCACTGAGAACGTGATTATGGAGTCTTTGGTGTCCTCAGGGCTAGTTGCCACTGCAGTACACCGGAATTCCCTCAGATAGTCATTGTATATGACTAAGGGGGTCTTTGTGAACGCCGTAGCAAGAAAGCAGTTTTGAAGATATTTAACCACATTCATGTACGCCCAAAACTTTTGGGGATAGGCAAAGTTTCCTACCACGTTATTTTTTGTCAGGTCCACGCCCTCCATTATGAATTCCACATTTGGGGCGAGGGTGATAGCTTTAGAAGTAGCCATTGTTGGTTGGTCTAGGTTTACTAGAGGTAATGGTCTGGGTTTTCTAAAGCTAAGAACACACACATAGTAGGCTTTTTGTTGAGAGGAAAAATGGCAAGGGTTTTGCTTAAGATTTCTAAAAGCGTATGTGTGTTATTTGTTTTGGGGGGTATTTATAGGGAAGTGGAGATGAGGGGCGTTTTAGGCATTAAGCGGTTTTATTTAAAAAATTGGAAACCGTTTTGAATAAAATGTTTTGGGATCCGCATTTAATGCCACCACTCCACTTTTCTGAGTTTAGCGCAACAATCGAGGTGAACAGTTGAGCAGTTCTGCAAAAAAGTGAAATTTGCAGAGTTTTGATCATCACACAGTTTTGTGTTAGAGAGAAGGAATTAAATGCCAAATGGGTAAGTGAGGGCCCATAGGTGGATGCCAGAAAGGCAAAAGAACAAATATTCTTATTTTAAATAAGAATTCAGTTACCAACCTCGGACATTTACTAACTAGATACTTAGAGCATTTAAGTTAGCATTGAATGTCATTTTGAGGGCCCTGAATGATTCTTTCATTCAGTGAGGGGTTCAGGGAAGGTGGTTCAGTGATCTTTTTCACTGAGGGACACATTGAGTCAGGGACCTGGGGTTTTTAGAATTTACACTTAGTTGGATGGATTCAATCAGTGGACTGAAACTCAATATCCAATATTCCTAGTTCAGCTTTCAGTCTGGTGAAAGTTGGTTCATCCAATGGTTTGGTGAATATATCAGCTAGCTGATATTCTGTAGGAATAAAGTGTAATTCAATGTCACCGTTCATGACATGGTCCCTGATGAAGTGATATCTGATATCAATGTGTTTTGTTCTCTGATGAAGAACAGGGTTGTTTGAGATGGCAATTGCACTTGTGTTATCACAGAAGATGGGGACCATCTTATATTGAATTCCATAGTCACTGAGTTGACTTTTCATCCATAGTACATTTGCACAACAACTGGCTGCTGCAACATATTCAGCTTCTGCTGAGGACATGGCAACTGATTGTTGCTTCTTAGCACTCCAACAGACTAATTTTCCACTAAGAATTTGGCAGGAGCCTGAGGTGCTTTTTCTGTCCATGTTGCATCCAGCATAGTCAGAGTCTGAGTATCCTTTGAGATCAAAGCCTGGACATTTTGGATAATATAATCCAAGGTTTGCTTGTTTCAGTCCATAAAGGGCTTTGTTAAGCTTGCAGACATAGTCAGGAAACTCACTGCTTTCAAATCCAGGAGGTTGCTGAACATAAACTTCTTCTTTCAGTGAGCCATTTAAGAATGCACTTTTAACATCCATTTGGTACACTTTGAAGTTCATGTAGGTTGCAAATGCAAGGAAGATCCTGATGGCTTCTGTAACATATTCATAACACTTAAACACACATATGGTGGTGATCTTGGCCGAATCTTTTAGAGAGAGAAAGAGACAAGAGAGTGGGAGATCTAGAGAGAGAAAGTGAAGGAAAATGTGAATGTTAGATTAGAAGCTCCAACCCTTCCCAAGTGTGGGAAGGGGTATTTATACTACAAGACATAAGTTCCCCGAGTGGGCTGTGGAGTGAGCTGACAGTGGGTAAAGACCCGACCCACTCCACGAATACTATAATAACTAAACTAATATTACGATATCTAAACTATTACTAATAAGCCTACGAGCTACATAAATGCTAAATAGATACTCGGGGTGGCCGAGTCTTCACATGAATATTTATATTCCTAACAATCTCCCCCTAAGGGAAGTCACCCCGAAAATAATATTTTGAATTCTAGCATTCTATTACATGACTGTAACTTCCTACCTCGTAGTCTTTGATTCTTCAAATTCATTACTCTTTGTACATTCAGCATTGATCTTTTGATGACCGTTCTTCTGACTTGGATGATCTTTGGTGATTCTTTGATGTCATTATCCAACGTATGTCTCCAGGTCATCTTTTAGCAGTATGTCTCCATGTGATGTGGTACTCTTTGAGCCGACATGCTCACATTATTTTGGGTCATGATTTTTAGCGTCAGAGTTTGCAGAAGCAGTGTTGAAGGTCTTTTAGTTTATCATGACTTCTTTGAATACGATGATGGTGTAGTGTGAGCATGTGGTAATGGATTGGCATCTTTTCGGCAATCAGCTACAACCGCCAGGTGTTCCTGCATACGACAGTTAGCAGTAAAACGTCCGGTACTTACAGGTTCGGACTTTGAGATTGTTAACAGCATAGTGTGAAAACTCTCTCTAATCCTTACCAAGGCCGTTCCTAAATCGAAAACCCACAGAGGGCTTACAAGATCTACCGTAGTAAATCAACGATTAGGTGAGTCGCTGGAGTTCACTCCACGACTGTAGACCGTTTGAAACCGCCGCTACCACTAAGCGTAATCCACAAGGAATTACCGAAGTGACCTGCTTTCAGGGCTGTTTGATGTTGACCCTGGCAGGAATTTCCATTCAATCACTGAGAATTACATTTGTAAATTCCCTCATAAATGTTCTGGCAGATTGCTAAGATCTGCGTAGGACTCATAAGTTTACAACTGGTGTCCTTAATGTTGAACAACCAGTGTAGAAGTAACACGTGTTCCTATGAGATCTTATGATGCATCTCGTGGCTCTAGACTCGATAAGTGCAATTTTGGTAGTCGGAGACTGGAGCGGTGTCTCCTGTTTCAATATCAACATAACTCGTAATGAGCGGTCAATAGATTATGCAGGGTTCCCCGTGAGAATGAAACAAGTCCTTTTAAGAGAACTTGAGTGGCTAGAAGGTTTAGTGCAGTGCGTCACTGGGTCCATGACGTCTTGTCTTCAATACCGGTGTTACCTTAGTAACCACCAGTAGCATATGACTTGAACCCGGTTTCTGCCCTAAGGTTGAATAATTGGAGGGCTATTTCTTTTCACCCTTTCTCATTTCATTTCTTTTTAATTCTTCAACCCCTTCTTTCTCCTTTCTCATATTACTCCTTTTTTTCATGGTCATACCTAAGGAATTTCTAATACTAACTATTCGGTATTGTCCCTGGGTAGATCCCTCTGGATTTGGCGGATCATAGGACGGTTTTCCTAACCTTAGCCACCTTATAACTTCATGACCATCCTATGTTGCCATTTACCAAGTCTTTGAAAAATCTCTCAAAGTGTTCATGATTATGAAACACATTTTGCTAACACTTTGAGAGTTTTATATTTTTCAAATGCTCCCCCTCAACATGTGCTCGGATGATTTTATTGCAAATTTGCACATGTTGGGTGGAGTTCGCACTTTTTGAATTGACCCACTTTTAGTGAACATGACCAATTCGAGACACGCTTACATCACTAGTTAGACTAGCTTGAAATTATTCCCCGGCCTGGTCAAGTCCACAGAAAGTTTCTCGAAATGGTACACTCTACTCAGACAAGTCCTCTTCGAGACACGCTTACATCAATGGTTAGACCAGCTTGAAATTATTACCCGGCCAGGACAAGTCCTTTCGATTAATGATAGTTTTGTTTCGTCAATTCTTTGGTGAAGTCTGAGTCACGCTCACATGAGATGCCATATCCTTTTTGTTATCACAAACCATTTGCTCCCCCTCAATATGTGCATCGATATACGAAAGAGTTTAGCACATATGGGGGAGCTTACATTTAAGTCCAAAGAATCACATTTTCATCAGGTTTCATATTTAAATCACATTCTCTCCCCCGATCAAAAATTTCAAACCTTTTGAGATTTGTGATCCCAATTGATTTAAATAAGTTAGAAAATGTGGGAGAAAATGTGGTCAGATTTAATATATTCTGATGATGGAGCATACAACTGCTCCCCCTCAATTTATGAGGGAGATCCACTACTTATCATGTATAAAGATAATCGTTATGACACAAATGATATTGACCTTTTTTGCGTGGACGATGTGATCATCCGCTTCTCTGAGGAAGTCAGTAGTCAACATCAATTATTCATCCACCAACAAAACTTCCCAAGTATTGTAGATCCCCACTTGGCGAGACCAGAATAAGTACTGCTTTGTTGAAATGAAGGTGGTAGTGGTGATGACAGTGTTGTTGTTGTTGTTGTTGCTGATGTTTTTGTTGTGGTGAATTCAGAGCCAGTCAATAGAGTTTAAACATCTGATCAAATGGTTAGAGCGAGAGCATGGACATTCATATCGGCTATGGAATCTGCATAAGAATATCAACACAGATATATATACGTACAGATTTACTCTTCATTAACAGCTACCACATGGCAACTTGCCGACTCATACTACCATATTCATCTCATAATCAAACCATAGTCAGGAAATACATCAAACCACTATCTAGCATGAAGAGCAATCAGCAATCATGAACATGGCAATTCACTCATATTTCAACCTTCAACTCAGGATCTTAAGGACAAGATTCTAACATGATAGCTATATACCTAAGCATATCCTGAGTGCACATGCACTAAATCAACAACACTTAAGCAGCTATTGACTAACAAAAGTCAAACAACATTTGAAACTCATTCATTCAGATCATACAAATACCAGAGGAGTATTAAAGAACATCAATCACAATGGGTTTTCTAACTTCTCTTAGATTTTGTTTTTTAAAGTATTTAGGGGATTAAACGAGGATACCAGAGTGACACAAATGGACCTTATAGTTACATAAAGCTAGGATACTATAAGCAAATTGCACATAATGCCCTAATCTTTCTAACAACTAACACATTCGGCCATTTGAGATAAAGTGATGAACTCAAATAAGTACATTTTATTACTATCATTTATCCTACTAATTTGACTTGTTTTACTATATTATTGATGTGTTTTTTTATAGTCTATAATTAACTACCAAGTTTTAAATTTATTTATTGCCGAACTAACCTATAGACTCTAAACACTAACGAGCAGTGTACCCGGTCAATGTAGATAGTTTTTAGGTAAGCAAGGGTCGTTCACTAGGAGCGAAGCTAAAATGATCTAAAGGTATTCTAATTATTAATCTAACTATTCTATCCTATCCTAGAAAGCAATTAAAGATAAGGGGGTTTAGCCTGAGAGGCTACCACGATATTGTGTGTATAATTAAACTAAATACGGGAAAGTAAATAACTAAACTAAAGATAGATCGATATAAAGAAGAACGGGTTAGCCAAGCCTAATCCATCTTATAGTTATACATGCTTATGTCTACTTGTTTTAATTCATTCAATTGTTAATCGGCATATCAATTACGAAATTCTGTCACAATTAAGTAACTAGCCCTCGGGGCGGATATGACGAAAGATCATAGTGACTCGTCTAGCATCAATACTAACTTATTGCTTTAAACCATCTAACCTAGTTCGGTATTACACGCTACTAGTCCTATTAGGTTGTAGACACGTTCCGTTTATGCCAAACAATGATTCCTAATAGAGATTCGGGTTAACACGCATATAACTCAACCAAAGCAACCACAATTACAGGTAGTTAAGTCACATCAATTAAAGTTATAAGGATCATAACCTAGTTACATAGACTTCTACTAGTTATAAGCAATAAACGAGTTTTTATCGATAAGCACCCAATCCAATAACAAAGCAAACACATCGACAAAATCATAAAAACTAATAAAACTTCATAAACATGGCTAACACCTAAGGGTGTTAGCCCATAATCTCTGTAACAAAGTACATAAACATAATCGTAATGAATAGAGTATTAAACATAATGAATACGTTACAATGATTAGAGATGTTCTTCAAGGATAATTGGGTCTTCTAGGGTGATCTTCTGCTGTTTTGGAGGGGTTTGATCGTCTGGGAATGACCCTAAGGGTTCCCAATGATACCCTAATTCGTTAATGAGCTCGGTATTTATAGATTCTGAAATCTGGGTCGATACGGCGCATCTAGAGAGTTAGATGCGCCGCATCTATAAGTAAACGTAGCCTCCAAGTCTGAAACTGACCCAATACGGCGCATCTAAAGACCAGATGCGCCTCATCTCCCAATACGGCGCATCTAAGGACCAGATGCGCCGCATCTCCTTCAGATTTAGATAGATTTTCTTTTTCTCTTCGCGTGGCCGCTTGAATCAACTAAATCGGAGTCCGGATGAAGATTTTATGGCCAAAATACGAAAGCATCTTCAAGTGTCGCCTTGTAATCTTGACTTCTTCATTAAGCTTCTAATCTCCACTTGATTTCTTTGGTAAGGATTGTGTATGGCCAATACGGCGCATCGGATTGGTCCGATGCGGCGTATCTGGAGTAGAACAAGTTGGTTCTTCTTCGTTGACCAAAGTTTCATATGCGACGCATGATAAAATCAGATGCGGCGCATGCTTCAAAGTCAGGCAATGGTCTTTAATCTCTTCAATTCAGCAGACTTTTCCAACTTGATTCATTTTGCTCCAATTTCCGTCCGAAATCATTAACCTTCACCTAATGCTTGTTTATAACTGAGAATTACAAAAGTAAACGATTAAGTATCAATTCTCATACAAAGTGATATAAAACAAGTCAATAACATAGGATAAATGATGCTAATAATATGTCGTTATTTGATGTCATCAAATATCCCCCCACTTGAACTTTACTTGTCCTCAAGTAAACCTTAGATTAAAACTTATGAAAATGTATCCTAAAAGATATTAGGATTTATTTTTATATTTAAGCATGTATTCGTTTTATCATAATCACACAACCAAACACTTAACGAATTAGAAATAAAATAAAATATTTTGATAAAAGCAAATCTAATCGTTTAACTGTCCAGTCGTGACGAATATTCTATCATAAGCTTGGCAAGTATACACATCTCCACCACTAAAGCCAAGGAATAACAAGTCTAAAGCGGTAAAAAGGGTTTTTAGGCTTAAAGGTTAATTATTCTTAATCTCTATCGATCTCAAATTCCAGAAAAGGCGACAAAATCACAAATACATGATCGAATCCACGAACACGATACTTGCAATTGCTCAAATCCTTAACTCGAATAGGCTAAAGATAGGTCCAAACTTCACCAATAATAATATATCAAAAAGGGCGACAAAATCATAAATACATAGCCGAATCCACGACTACGATACTTAAGATTGCTCAAATCCCTAATCTCAATAAATCAAAGGTTTGGTTGGATAAAGAATAGGGTATGGATAACATTTGGGATATAAATTGTTGTAAAATGAAAAATAAACAAAACAAATAAATTAAAATCCTAAGTGTGGTTAATCACTATCCCAACCATCCCATGAATAAGACTCATATCATAGAATAACTCACGCTTTAACACTTGAAACACACGCTTTAGGTAGACACGAATTATACTCAACAAGATCTCAATCAAAGAATATCTTTAGTTGGCGTTCCCATAACGGCCAACTCCCATTCAATCCATATATATAATATACAACAACAAGTAGTGGTGATATCTCCCACTTAATACAAAACTTTACATAAGTTGGTTAAAACAAACTTCCAACTTTTCTTCTTTTTTTTTTTATTTTCTTTTTTTTTTCTCTCTCTTTTTTTTTTTATTTTTCGTTTTTTTTTTTTTTTTTTTTTTTTTTTTTTTTTTTAAATCATAAAAACATTAATGGTGTAAAATTTCACCACTTAACCATCACAAAAAATCTTCATAACTTCAGATATAAAAATAATAGTGAAAGTAGTAAACACACGAAAAACAAACTCAAAGATATACAATATGTACTTTCACTCCATTGCATTGTGCAATTTCCCGACCTAACCAAAGATAATGAATTACGCACGCGAACACAGGTAACGCAAGGAAACACACTCTGCCTAAAGTAACTAACCACGGACTTTAATCTACAGGGTAGGCTAAGGTGCAAGGGTGTAACGAAACATTTTAACAAAGGGTGTATGAAACGAAAGGAATGGCTCTAAGGGTTTTTCTAGGGGTATCTTACTCTAAAAGTGAGAGTAACAAAGGGTTTATACGGGGGTTAACTAACCAGTGTAGTTAGTTAATAACACATAACATATAAGGCTTTTTGGGTGTAATCCTAGAAATTTACCGCTTTAGACAAGTCACTCCAATTATATAAAATAATACTTATTATGGTGGTCTCGAATAGTATACAAGCCAAGTTCTAAAGTTTACAAGTCACCGGCACACTCATAGATTTGTGAATTTTGAAAAATCACAATTTTTGAAAATAACGTCATGTGTGCAGCTATGCAACTTAGATCTTAAACAAAAACATGCTAAAAATAATTTTAAATTTTGATATATTAAGTACATATTAAGCAAATTATTGAAAAAATCAGGACAAGTAACGTTCTAATTCTCCATCCCCCCACTTAAGATAAACAACGCCCTCGTTGTTTAATATAAATTAAAAACAGGAAATAGAAAGAATTAGAACAGAAAACTCCCCTGAGATTTGCTCGGTATGATCCTCCATGTAAGAATGCGAGCATATAAAATGTGGGAGTTCATCAACATCTTCAATCGTCCAGACCTGTAAAATTATAGAGACCACAGAAAAAAAAAATCTCGAGAGCATCTCGTTAATCATTGGTTAGGAAAATAAAAATACGAAAAAATTACAGGTCAGAGTGTCGATGCGCCGCATCCATGGAATATTGGATACGCCGCATCAACAACCTGTAGGAAATATTAAACTGCATGCAATGGGATAATACGCCGTATCGATAGAAATTGATGCGTCGCTTCATATTTTATTAATTCGAAGGCTGTTTTTAATAAATAATTTGATACGCCGTATCTGTACAACAGATGCGTCGTATGTCGGTTATGGTTTAAATTTTTTTCTGATTAAAAACAGAATACGGCGTATCTAGGGGATAGATGCGCCGTACTCGAATTATTAAATGCGCTGCATATAAAATTAAAACGCAATACGCCGCATCTAGAATACAGATGCGCCATATCGTTTGTATCGGCAGAATACAGCAACAACAGTCATGCAGAAAAATAAATAAAAAACAAACCCAAGAAAATAAAATAAACTAAAAAGAAAACAAAAGATAAGCATGGGTTGCCTCCCACGAAGCGCTTGTTTTTGTTCGAGTCACGAGCCTGACTCCACCCTTATTTACTAGGTAATAGGGTGTACGTCCCCCCACTTGGAATCAAGTGCGGGTGAAAATAGCAATAAACACTATAAGAGTGTAAATTTGCTACTAGAGATGGAAGAAATATGTAAATATCATACCTTGGCAATATTTTCATTACCTTACCCTGTTTGGTTGATAAATTGGATGACGTGAGCATTCCATGTGAAAGAGTAGTATCTTGAGGATCAATGAATGTCCTTTCTTCTTTAAATGTTTCATTGGTAGTAAGGCGTCCCTTGACTTCCATAAAAGATGAGAAAGGGTCTTTAGCTAGTAAAAGTTCGATTTCCTTTATATCCTTCATAGGATTGAAATCATCCTCATCAATCATGGTCGTGTCCACCAGCTCATCCTTGAATTCTTTCTCGAGCTCCACCAAAAATGGGTTGATAACAGGTGCTTTATATACATCATTAGTTGGTGCAGTAAATTCCACCTCATCATTCTTTCGTTTTGCAACCTGTTTAGGAAAACTAGCAAGATTATTAGTACCGGGATTAATAATATTAAATAAATTAGTACCACTTTTTGTTGTAAGTGACTCCAATTCATCTTGTGAGTCTTCATCTTCAACTTGTGGTCTTGTAAGTTCATCCTTTTCCCGAATAGCCGCCTCAAATAAGTCATCCCACATTTCTTCAAAATCCTTTGTGGGGTCATAATCTGGCTCATCTGTTCCACACCTAAATATTTCCTTTTGTTGTGGCAATTGCGGTATGTCATTGTACACAATACAATCAAAACTTTCAATATTAGAATACTTATTATCTTCATCCGATGGAATATCATCATGGTGTTTTTGATAGGATGAGAATATATTTTCCAACTCGGGTGGAAAATTACAAATAATAGCACTATACACCATTGTTCCACATTCATCTTCATTTTCATCATAAGCACTTCCGGATGAATAAGCTTCTTTGTAAACAATTGCCGGATTTTCATTCAAATCAAACACTTGTGACTCTTCTTCATCTTGGGCAACTTCCGGAGAAATAACATCATCAATAACTATTGCCGGAAACCAAATTGCACCAAAATCGCATGATTCTTCTTCATCATCATCATTGGATAAAGTCCAAGTGTGTCTAAATGGCAATGTCTTTCTTTCTTTCCCTGACTCTTCCTGCTTTGATAATAAGTACTCTTCCATCGTGGGTTCTTTATCATTGATGACTTGTGCACCATATGTTGCTCTTTCCCAATCGTAAACCTTTTTATTGCACAAGGATCTTTCTTTGTTAAGCCTCAGATATTCTTCCATAGTAATATCTGGATCGTCTATCTTCATTATTACCTGAAAGATAAACAACCAAGAACAGCAGTAACCGAAACAAAAATAAAAACTAAACTAATAAAAATTTAATAAACACAAAAAATAAAAAACAAAAAAAAAAAAATATATTTTTGGTGTTACAGAAAATCGATGCGCCGTATCCAACAGACAATGGATACGCCGTATCGACACAAGATAATATGCCGTATCCAACAGACAATGGATACGCCGTATTAGCTTTCTGTAACAGATTTTTCAAATTATATAATACTAAAAAAAAAAAATCACACAAACTAAAAAAAAAAATTGTCGCAGAACGTCAATGCGCCGTATTCACAGACAAGAATACGCCGTATTGAAATCAGACAGATGCGCCGTATTCACAGACAAGAATACGCCGTATTGCTTTTCTGAGACAGAAACACAGAATGACAAAAACACACAGAAACTAACGAAAACAAATAAAAACTAAAATACCAATAAATCAAATTAAACAATCACTCCCCGGCAACGGCGCCAAAAACTTGATGTGTTTTTTTATAGTCTATAATTAACTACCAAGTTTTAAATTTATTTATTGCCGAACTAACCTATAGACTCTAAACACTAACGAGCAGTGTACCCGGTCAATGTAGATAGTTTTTAGGTAAGCAAGGGTCGTTCACTAGGAGCGAAGCTAAAGTGATCTAAAGGTATTCTAATTATTAATCTAACTATTCTATCCTATCCTAGAAAGCAATTAAAGATAAGGGGGTTTAGCCTGAGAGGCTACCACGATATTGTGTGTATAATTAAACTAAATACAGGAAAGTAAATAACTAAACTAAAGATAGATCGATATAAAGAAGAACGGGTTAGCCAAGCCTAATCCATCTTATAGTTATACATGCTTATGTCTACTTGTTTTAATTCATTCAATTGTTAATCGGCATATCAATTACGAAATTCTGTCACAATTAAGTAACTAGCCCTCGGGGCGGATATGACGAAAGATCATAGTGACTCGTCTAGCATCAATACTAACTTATTGCTTTAAACCATCTAACCTAGTTCGGTATTACACGCTACTAGTCCTATTAGGTTGTAGACACGTTCCGTTTATGCCAAACAATGATTCCTAATAGAGATTCGGGTTAACACGCATATAACTCAACCAAAGCAACCACAATTACAGGTAGTTAAGTCACATCAATTAAAGTTATAAGGATCATAACCTAGTTACATAGACTTTTACTAGTTATAAGCAATAAACGAGTTTTTATCGATAAGCACCCAATCCAATAACAAAGCAAACACATCGACAAAATCATAAAAACTAATAAAACTTCATAAACATGGCTAACACCTAAGGGTGTTAGCCCATAATCTCAGTAACAAAGTACATAAACATAATCATAATGAATAGAGTATTAAACATAATGAATACGTTACAATGATTAGAGATGTTCTTCAAGGATAATTGGGTCTTCAAGAGTGATCTTCTGCTGTTTTGGAGGGGTTTGATCGTCTGGGAATGACCCTAAGGGTTCCCAAAGATGCCCTAATTCGTTAATGAGTTCGGTATTTATAGATTCTGAAATCTGGGTCGATACGGCGCATCTAGAGAGTTAGATGCGCCGCATCTATAAGTAAACGTAGCCTCCAAGTCTGAAACTGACCCAATACGGCGCATCTAAAGACCAGATGCGCCTCATCTCCCAATACGGCGCATCTAAGGACCAGATGCGCCGCATCTCCTTCAGATTTAGATAGATTTTCTTTTTCTCTTCGCGTGGCCGCTTGAATCAACTAAATCGGAGTCCGGATGAAGATTTTATGGCCAAAATACGAAAGCATCTTCAAGTGTCGCCTTGTAATCTTGATTCTTCATTAAGCTTCTAATCTCCACTTGATTTCTTTGGTAAGGATTGTGTATGGCCAATACGGCGCATCGGATTGGTCCGATGCGGCGTATCTGGAGTAGAACAAGTTGGTTCTTCTTCGTTGACCAAAGTTTCATATGCGACGCATGATAAAATCAGATGCGGCGCATGCTTCAAAGTCAGGCAATGGTCTTTAATCTCTTCAATTCAGCAGACTTTTCCAACTTGATTCATTTTGCTCCAATTTCCGTCCGAAATCATTAACCTTCACCTAATGCTTGTTTATAACTGAGAATTACAAAAGTAAACGATTAAGTATCAATTCTCATACAAAGTGATATAAAACAAGTCAATAACATAGGATAAATGATGCTAATAATATGTCGTTATTTGATGTCATCAAATATCCCCCCACTTGAACTTTACTTGTCCTCAAGTAAACCTTAGATTAAAACTTATGAAAATGTATCCTAAAAGATATTAGGATTTATTTTTATATTTAAGCATGTATTCGTTTTATCATAATCACACAACCAAACACTTAACGAATTAGAAATAAAATAAAATATTTTGATAAAAGCAAATCTAATCGTTTAACTGTCCAGTCGTGACGAATATTCTATCATAAGCTTGGCAAGTATACACATCTCCACCACTAAAGCCAAGGAATAACAAGTCTAAAGCGGTAAAAAGGGTTTTTAGGCTTAAAGGTTAATTATTCTTAATCTCTATCGATCTCAAATTCCAGAAAAGGCGACAAAATCACAAATACATGATCGAATCCACGAACACGATACTTGCAATTGCTCAAATCCTTAACTCGAATAGGCTAAAGATAGGTCCAAACTTCACCAATAATAATATATCAAAAAGGGCGACAAAATCATAAATACATAGCCGAATCCACGACTACGATACTTAAGATTGCTCAAATCCCTAATCTCAATAAATCAAAGGTTTGGTTGGATAAAGAATAGGGTATGGATAATATTTGGGATATAAATTGTTGTAAAATGAAAAATAAACAAAACAAATAAATTAAAATCCTAAGTGTGGTTAATCACTATCCCAACCATCCCATGAATAAGACTCATATCATAGAATAACTCACGCTTTAACACTTGAAACACACGCTTTAGGTAGACACGAATTATACTCAACAAGATCTCAATCAAAGAATATCTTTAGTTGGCGTTCCCATAACGGCCAACTCCCATTCAATCCATATATATAATATACAACAACAAGTAGTGGTGATATCTCCCACTTAATACAAAACTTTACATAAGTTGGTTAAAACAAACTTCCAACTTTTCTTCTTTTTTTTTTTATTTTCTTTTTTTTTTCTCTCTCTTTTTTTTTTTTATTTTTCGTTTTCTTTTTTTTTTTTTTTTTTTTTTTAAATCATAAAAACATTAATGGTGTAAAATTTCACCACTTAACCATCACAAAAAATCTTCATAACTTCAGATATAAAAATAATAGTGAAAGTAGTAAACACACGAAAAACAAACTCAAAGATATACAATATGTACTTTCACTCCATTGCATTGTGCAATTTCCCGACCTAACCAAAGATAATGAATTACGCACGCGAACACAGGTAACACAAGGAAACACACTCTGCCTAAAGTAACTAACCACGGACTTTAATCTACAGGGTAGGCTAAGGTGCAAGGGTGTAACGAAACATTTTAACAAAGGGTGTATGAAACGAAAGGAATGGCTCTAAGGGTTTTTTCTAGGGGTATCTTACTCTAAAAGTGAGAGTAACAAAGGGTTTATACGGGGGTTAACTAACCAGTGTAGTTAGTTAATAACACATAACATATAAGGCTTTTTGGGTGTAATCCTAAAAATTTACCGCTTTAGACAAGTCACTCCAATTATATAAAATAATACTTATTATGGTGGTCTCGAATAGTATACAAGCCAAGTTCTAAAGTTTACAAGTCACCGGCACACTCATAGATTTGTGAATTTTGAAAAATCACAATTTTTGAAAATAACGTCATGTGTGCAGCTATGCAACTTAGATCTTAAACAAAAACATGCTAAAAATAATTTTAAATTTTGATATATTAAGTACATATTAAGCAAATTATTGAAAAAATCAGGACAAGTAACGTTCTAATTCTCCATCCCCCCACTTAAGATAAACAACGCCCTCGTTGTTTAATATAAATTAAAAACAGGAAATAGAAAGAATTAGAACAGAAAACTCCCCTGAGATTTGCTCGGTATGATCCTCCATGTAAGAATGCGAGCATATAAAATGTGGGAGTTCATCAACATCTTCAATCGTCCAGACCTGTAAAATTATAGAGACCACAGAAAAAAAAAATCTCGAGAGCATCTCGTTAATCATTGGTTAGGAAAATAAAAATACGAAAAAATTACAGGTCAGAGTGTCGATGCGCCGCATCCATGGAATATTGGATACGCCGCATCAACAACCTGTAGGAAATATTAAACTGCATGCAATGGGATAATACGCCGTATCGATAGAAATTGATGCGTCGCTTCATATTTTATTAATTCGAAGGCTGTTTTTAATAAATAATTTGATACGCCGTATCTGTACAACAGATGCGTCGTATGTCGGTTATGGTTTAAATTTTTTTCTGATTAAAAACAGAATACGGCGTATCTAGGGGATAGATGCGCCGTACTCGAATTATTAAATGCGCTGCATATAAAATTAAAACGCAATACGCCGCATCTAGAATACAGATGCGCCATATCGTTTGTATCGGCAGAATACAGCAACAACAGTCATGCAGAAAAATAAATAAAAAACAAACACAAGAAAATAAAATAAACTAAAAAGAAAACAAAAGATAAGCATGGGTTGCCTCCCACGAAGCGCTTGTTTTTGTTCGAGTCACGAGCCTGACTCCACCCTTATTTACTAGGTAATAGGGTGTACGTCCCCCCACTTGGAATCAAGTGCGGGTGAAAATAGCAATAAACACTATAAGAGTGTAAATTTGCTACTAGAGATGGAAGAAATATGTAAATATCATACCTTGGCAATATTTTCATTACCTTACCCTGTTTGGTTGATAAATTGGATGACGTGAGCATTCCATGTGAAAGAGTAGTATCTTGAGGATCAATGAATGTCCTTTCTTCTTTAAATGTTTCATTGGTAGTAAGGCGTCCCTTGACTTCCATAAAAGATGAGAAAGGGTCTTTAGCTAGTAAAAGTTCGATTTCCTTTATATCCTTCATAGGATTGAAATCATCCTCATCAATCATGGTCGTGTCCACCAGCTCATCCTTGAATTCTTTCTCGAGCTCCACCAAAAATGGGTTGATAACAGGTGCTTTATATACATCATTAGTTGGTGCAGTAAATTCCACCTCATCATTCTTTCGTTTTGCAACCTGTTTAGGAAAACTAGCAAGATTATTAGTACCGGGATTAATAATATTAAATAAATTAGTACCACTTTTTGTTGTAAGTGACTCCAATTCATCTTGTGAGTCTTCATCTTCAACTTGTGGTCTTGTAAGTTCATCCTTTTCCCGAATAGCCGCCTCAAATAAGTCATCCCACATTTCTTCAAAATCCTTTGTGGGGTCATAATCTGGCTCATCTGTTCCACACCTAAATATTTCCTTTTGTTGTGGCAATTGCGGTATGTCATTGTACACAATACAATCAAAACTTTCAATATTAGAATACTTATTATCTTCATCCGATGGAATATCATCATGGTGTTTTTGATAGGATGAGAATATATTTTCCAACTCGGGTGGAAAATTACAAATAATAGCACTATACACCATTGTTCCACATTCATCTTCATTTTCATCATAAGCACTTCCGGATGAATAAGCTTCTTTGTAAACAATTGCCGGATTTTCATTCAAATCAAACACTTGTGACTCTTCTTCATCTTGGGCAACTTCCGGAGAAATAACATCATCAATAACTATTGCCGGAAACCAAATTGCACCAAAATCGCATGATTCTTCTTCATCATCATCATTGGATAAAGTCCAAGTGTGTCTAAATGGCAATGTCTTTCTTTCTTTCCCTGACTCTTCCTGCTTTGATAATAAGTACTCTTCCATCGTGGGTTCTTTATCATTGATGACTTGTGCACCATATCTTGCTCTTTCCCAATCGTAAACCTTTTTATTGCACAAGGATCTTTCTTTGTTAAGCCTCAGATATTCTTCCATAGTAATATCTGGATCGTCTATCTTCATTATTACCTGAAAGATAAACAACCAAGAACAGCAGTAACCGAAACAAAAATAAAAACTAAACTAATAAAAATTTAATAAACACAAAAAATAAAAAACAAAAAAAAAAAAAAAATATATTTTTGGTGTTACAGAAAATCGATGCGCCGTATCCAACAGACAATGGATACGCCGTATCGACACAAGATAATATGCCGTATCCAACAGACAATGGATACGCCGTATTAGCTTTCTGTAACAGATTTTTCAAATTATATAATACTAAAAAAAAAAATCACACAAACTAAAAAAAAAAATTGTCGCAGAACGTCAATGCGCCGTATTCACAGACAAGAATACGCCGTATTGAAATCAGACAGATGCGCCGTATTCACAGACAAGAATACGCCGTATTGCTTTTCTGAGACAGAAACACAGAATGACAAAAACACACAGAAACTAACGAAAACAAATAAAAACTAAAATACCAATAAATCAAATTAAACAATCACTCCCCGGCAACGGCGCCAAAAACTTGATGTGTTTTTTTATAGTCTATAATTAACTACCAAGTTTTAAATTTATTTATTGCCGAACTAACCTATAGACTCTAAACACTAACGAGCAGTGTACCCGGTCAATGTAGATAGTTTTTAGGTAAGCAAGGGTCGTTCACTAGGAGCGAAGCTAAAATGATCTAAAGGTATTCTAATTATTAATCTAACTATTCTATCCTATCCTAGAAAGCAATTAAAGATAAGGGGGTTTAGCCTGAGAGGCTATCACGAGTTTGTGTGTATAATTAAACTAAATACAGGAAAGTAAATAACTAAACTAAAGATAGATCGATATAAAGAAGAACGGGTTAGCCAAGCCTAATCCATCTTATAGTTATATAAGCTTATGTCTACTTGTTTTAATTCATTCAATTGTTAATCGGCATATCAATTACGAAATTCTGTCACAATTAAGTAACTAGCCCTCGGGGCGGATATGACGAAAGATCATAGTGACTCGTCTAGCATCAATACTAACTTATTGCTTTAAACCATCTAACCTAGTTCGGTATTACACGCTACTAGTCCTATTAGGTTGTAGACACGTTCCGTTTATGCCAAACAATGATTCCTAATAGAGATTCGGGTTAACACGCATATAACTCAACCAAAGCAACCACAATTACAGGTAGTTAAGTCACATCAATTAAAGTTATAAGGATCATAACCTAGTTACATAGACTTCTACTAGTTATAAGCAATAAACGAGTTTTTATCGACAAGCACCCAATCCAATAACAAAGCAAACACATCGACAAAATCATAAAAACTAATAAAACTTCATAAACATGGCTAACACCTAAGGGTGTTAGCCCATAATCTCTGTAACAAAGTACATAAACATAATCGTAACGAATAGAGTATTAAACATAATGAATACGTTACAATGATTAGAGATGTTCTTCAAGGATAATTAGGTCTTCAAGGGTGATCTTCTACTGTTTTGGAGGGGTTTGATCGTCTGGGAATGCCCCTAAGGGTTCCCAAAGATGCCCTAATTCGTTAATGAGTTCGGTATTTATAGATTCTGAAATCTGGGTCGATACGGCGCATCTATAGAGTTAGATGCGCCGCATCTATAAGTAAACGTAGCCTCCAAGTCTGAAACTGACCCAATACGGCGCATCTAAATACCAGATGCGCCTCATCTCCCAATACGGCGCATCTAAGGACCAGATGCGCCGCATCTCCTTCAGATTTAGATAGATTTTCTTTTTCTCTTCGCGTGGCCGCTTGAATCAACTAAATCGGAGTCCGGATGAAGATTTTATGGCCAAAATACGAAAGCATCTTCAAGTGTCGCCTTGTAATCTTGACTTCTTCATTAAGCATCTAATCTCCACTTGATTTCTTTGGTAAGGATTGTGTATGGCCAATACGGCGCATCGGATTGGTCCGATGCGGCGTATCTGGAGTAGAACAAGTTGGTTCTTCTTCGTTGACCAAAGTTTCATATGCGACGCATGATAAAATCAGATGCGGCGCATGCTTCAAAGTCAGGCAATGGTCTTTAATCTCTTCAATTCAGCAGACTTTTCCAACTTGATTCATTTTGCTCCAATTTCCGTCCGAAATCATTAACCTTCACCTAATGCTTGTTTATAACTGAGAATTACAAAAGTAAACGATTAAGTATCAATTCTCATACAAAGTGATATAAAACAAGTCAATAACATAGGATAAATGATGCTAATAATATGTCGTTATTTGATGTCATCAATTATGTATGAGGATTGATACTTAATCGTTTACTTTTGTAATTCTCAGTTGAAAACAAGCATTTGGTGAAACTTGGCGATTTTGGACTAATTATGGAGCAAAACATGCAAGAAGTTAAGAGTCTACTGAAATGTACAAGATCAAGACTAATCTGCTCCAGATGTGCCGCATCTTGCTCATTACATACGGCGCATCACTATCAATATTTCACCAGATACGATCCAAGATACAAGAGGACATGCGCCGCATCTAATTATGGAGTTACGCCGCATCTTCTGGCGGTGTACGAATATTCTTGAATATTATAATCTTGGACCCCGCGCGAAGTTAAGTCAATGCGCCGCATCTACTTACTAGATGCGCCGCATCTTCCCTCAGACAGAAACTATAAATACCCCAAAGACCAGACGAATTCGAGAGCTTAGTTCTGAAGTTTTAACAGAAGACCGAAGTACAAAACCCTAGGACGAATTCAGTCAAGGCAGCAGCACAAGACACACCCCGAACGAAGATACAAGAGCTGTAAGAAGGTGCTGCATGTGTTTAATTCATTAAGTAGTTTTGTTTTATTGTGTTAGTAAACTTTAATTCATCAGGATTGGTGGCTCGTATAATGTGACAACGGAAAGGTTGCACTCCCTTAAAACTGCTTTCCCATCAATTAAAGTTTATATGTTGATGTCTTTGGTTACTACTTATTAGTGCATTGATAACCTCTTTGTTTATTAGTGGCTTGTGTAATGTGGCAACTGAAAGGTTACACTCCCACGGTTATTACTAAATTGATCACTTAGGAATAACTTTTAGACATAAGTAATCATTAAGGGTTTACTCGCCGATAAGAATAGGACCAACGAGAAAGGATTAACTACATACACTTCATATAAAACTATCAATAAAACAAGTGAAAAACTACTTAATCATAAGGACAGATCTTCTTATTGTCTCGAGTATTTATCTGTGTACGTGTGTGCTACTTGCTGATTCGTGCCTATTAGTTTAGTTTATTATTTAATTGCAAACAAAATCGTGCCAGTCTCTCAGGCTGACCCCCCTTGCGTTAGGATATTAAAATACTGATTAGAATAACGAGATAATACGTTCCACTCTTAGTGATCGACACTCTACTTACCATTATATTCATACTGACCGGGTACACTGCTCGTTAAGTGTGTGTGTTATTGATAAGTCGGCTAAATATAAATTTAAAACTTGAGTAGGCATTAAAACTGCCACTCCCGGCAAACGACACACGGCACGACATCAAGTTTTTGGCGCCGCTGCCGGGGAGTGAATTGTTATTATCTGTTAATTTGATTAGTATTTTAATTAGGTTTTTCTTTTTATTAGATTAATTGCATCATTGTATTATTTTGCATATTTGTTGTTTTGTGTGTTAATTGTTTTCTTTTATTTTTGTTTGTGTTTATTTTCGTTGTGTGTTTTTATTTGTTTTTCTTTTCGTGTTTTCTGTTTTCTGCTATCGTTGTACTGAGCTAAATCAAACGATACGGCGCATCTGATTTCTCAGATACGGCGTATTGCGTTTAATTTTTATAAAATACAACGCGTTTAATTAATTCGATACGACGCATCTTTTCCCCAAGATACGGCGTATCTGTTTTTAAGGAAAATTTTTTCTAAACGTTAACGCCATACGACGCATCTGCTTTAGCAGATACGGCGTATCTATTATTTTAATTAAAAACAGTTTTCGAATTATTAAACAGATACGGCGTATCGATTTTTATCGATACGGCGCATCTTCTGAATTAAAAATCTTGTATTTTTAAACGTAACGAAAATACGGCGCATTAACTTTCGTTAATACGACGAATATAATTTGATAAATATAGTTGATTTTTGATATTTACTTTGATCGGTCCGCTACTCTCGTGTGCAAGTTGTTTATTTTCAGGATAAATGATGACTCAAGCATCACCATGAATGATTACATTCTGAACCAAACTAAGAGACGCTAGCTGGAGTGATCAAACATAAGACAACTAGAGTGGAGGAAAACTCAGTACTGGTAACATTGAACGTCTTAAATTCTTGAAATAGAATTCCAGGTAAACTCTACGATAATTCAACCTGCCCAAAGGAAAGTTCTCTACAATATAATCTCAATTATATTATCCATATTATACATATGATTCAAATCGTAATCTTAATTTTGTATGCTTAAAAACGATATTTGTTCCTAACCTCGGAATAAATCTTTATCCACTAAACAATAAGATTACAACTATTAATAAAACGTTTATGCCTATTGCTCTTATCTTGAATTCATTTATATGGTATGCCGTTTAACCCCAATTTGATGTATAAGGAATTGTGTTGCGGAGGCCAAGGTACGTTCTTTATTTAAATTTCGTTCACTAACATAGCGATACGGCGGATCTAAATATCTAAAGCGCCGTATCTCTGACCAACTAGGACTCATTGACTAGTCAACGATATTAAATAGATACTGCGCATCCTAATTTTTCAATACGGCGCATCGTTTCGCCCTATAAATACGACGGGAATGCGCCGGATCTAAAATTTTACCCCCAAAATCCACACACAGTTAAGAACTTTCACACAGTAAAACTATACTTTAATTCGGAGCATTTTTCTAAACTCACCCTTTAATCCGATCTATAATCCTTCACCTAATCATAAAATTAAGGTAATTGTTTTATTTCGATTTAATCTTGTTTAAATATGAAAATTAGGGTTTATGTGATTAATTCGATTAGAACTTTAATGATTTAGGAATATGATTAGAACTTGCTCTAGATGATTTCCCCCGTATTTAATTTGCATAAATAATTGAACTTATAACCTAATTTGATTTAACCGAAAATTTAGGTTTTGGGTTTGATTTTGAATATTTAGCGGGAAGACGGATTAGTAGTGGTGGAATGAGCCTTTAGAACTGTTATGATGAGTATATGATACTGTGATATTAAATGAGAGTTTACGTCACGGATACGGATTCTTGAAAAGCATGCCTGATCCCCTTTATTTATACTGATATGCTTTTAGATGCGGCGCATCTAGGTTAATTGATGCGGCGTAACGACCTATTTCCAAATTAATAAAATTATAGATACGCCGTATTACTTAATCTAGATACGACGCATCTCCATACGCCGTATCTCTTTTCTTGCCCCGCATCTCTTATACTTTGTGCAGATACGCCGCACTGATTAAATCAGATGCGCCGTATCTACCTTACTTGCAGACTGTTTACTGACTGTGAAAATTTATTTCAGATGGCATTACCAGAGGTCGCACAAAGACATCAGTGGCTACGCTTTGAGAACATGGGACTAACTCCTGGCACTTTAGAGGATTACTTGCGTAGGCTTAACTCGATTTACTTTAAGAAAATATTTAGAGTCCAGGTTTTGAATTTTGATGATGTGGGATTGATTGGTGGAGGACATGCTGCTGAGAGTTTACGACGTAGGATGGAGATGGTAGTTACTGGTGATGATGAGGAGGTGGTATTCAGATCTTCTGCTTGGGAGAGATTATTCAGGATTGACGAGCCCTTGGTGAGGGAGCTCATGGTGGAGTTTTTCAGTACGGTCTACTACAGAGAGACGGATACTGGGTTGGACATTGCTGACACCCTTGTGTTTAGACTGGGTGGGGTGCCGAGGCAGATGTCTATGAGACAGTTCATTTTAGCCATGGGTTTGCATACGGTTGAGGAGCTTGATTCTGACGGGTTTGCCAGATATTGGGATGATAGTTTGAGAGCGGTCCCTGACAGGGCATTCTTTGGTGATTACTGGGACAGGATTTCTTCTATGGGGGATATCACTACTTCCACCCCCTCTTACACTTTGATCAGAGAGCCCATGAGGAGGCTGTGCCACCGTTTGATAGCACTTACCATTGCTGGGAGGGGTCAGTCACCTGAGAAGGTGACCACTCTGGACCTCTTCCTCTTGAGGAGCATGGATGAGGGGTTGTCAGTGAACATCCCCCACTTTTTGGCACACTACCCTCCACCGGTCTGCTGCAGGGAGAGATCGGAGGAGCCATATGACTGGCGGGCATTTTGTTTCTCGGCTGGCCCGCCATTTTGGAGTTATTGGAGAGGAGATTCCAGCAGGGCTGGAGGTTGTGGTGACCCATCTCCCGGTTATTGACAGGGACTATTTGATTAGACTTGGGATCTGTCAGTTGGCTGCTGGGGGTTACTTTTGGGTTGCATCGGGGCCTGCTAGAGCAGAAGGACCAGAGGCGGAGCAGGGAGGTCCTGAGGGAGCTCCGGCTGCTGCTCCTGCCCATGAGGAGGAGCCTCAGGCACCAGTACCCCCACGCACGATTAGTCAGAGAGTTGAGGCAGTCGAGGGAGAGCTGAGAGCCTTGAGAGGTGTTGTAGATGGCATGATGAGGGACTCTGAGTGGCTGGTTAGGAGTGTGAGCAGACTTTTGGAGCAGCAGGGTATTACCCACACCCGTCCAGATGGTACTCAGGTTGCGGGAGTGACACGTGCATACGATCGCAGAGTCCGGGCTAGGACTGATGGAGCCAGCACTTCCGGGACCCATCCAGACGACCTCACTCACCCATGATCTTACTCTCTTGATTTTACAGACATTGTTCCACATATTATTATTATTTTTTTGGATTGTACTGATCACTATTCTCGTGTATATATTTAATGTTTCAGTTTATATTTCTTGTTATATTTGATGAAGACTGGCATTAAGTTCAGCATGAGAGTACGAGAGGACGTGAGAGATTAAACCGTGGAACGAGTCATTTTACAACAGACTGTTAACAGTCTGTTGGGTAACTACATGCGCCGCATCTGGTAAACAGATGCGACGCATCCTATCCTTTATTTCATTTTATTTTATTTTTATCAGTTTATTTTAATGCGGCGCATCCCTGGTTAAGGATGCGGCGCATCTTTTATTCTGATCCGTATTTATTCCAGGCTCGATACGGCGTATCTTCTTCCATAAGATACGGCGCATCGACTGACCTGATGATTTTCATTTTTAATTTTTAAGTTTTTATTTTAACTACTAATGTATTATGCAAGTTTGAACCTTTCTTACCTTAGGTGTGTTTTTAAAGACTTGGTGGTATTATAGATTCCTGCATTTCCTGTGGATACATCAAACATGAAGCTTAAACGTTCTCATCCACAAGAAGTTGATTTTTGCTCTTATCAAATGGAGGATCATACCGAGCAAATCTCAGGGGAGTTTCTCTGTTCTAATTCTTTTATTTTCCAGTTTTAACCTTTTATACAAACAACGAGGACGTTGTTTAACTTAAGTGGGGGGATTGGAGAATTAGAACACTTAACACTTACTTGTCCTAAACTTTTCAAAAATTATGCTTAAAATGCGCTTAATATATCAAATTAAAAAAAAAATTTAGCATGTTTTTGTTTAAGATCTAAGTTGCATAGCTGCACACATGACGTTATTTTCAAAAAATTGTGATTTTTCAAAATTCACAAATCTATGAGTGTGCCGGTGACTTGTAAACTTTAGAACTTGTCTTGTATACTATTCGAGACCACCATAATGAGTATTATTGATATAATTGGAGTAACTTGTCTAACTTGGTAAATTTCTAGGATTTCACCCAAAAAGCCTTTTATATGTTTTGTGTTATTAGCTAACTACACTGGTTAGTTAACCCCCGTATAAACCTTTTGTTACTCTCATTTTTAGAGTAAGATACCCCTAGAAAAACACTCAGAGCCATTCCTTTCGTTTCTTACACCTATGTTTAAAATGTTTCGTTACACCCTTACACCTTAGCCTACCCTGTAGATTAGAATCCGTGGTTGGTTAATTGCTATAGGCAAAGTGTGTTTCCTTACATTACCTGTGTTCGCGTGCGTAATTCATTATCCATGGTTAGGTCGGGAAATTGCACAATGCAATTGGAGTGAAAGTAAATATTGTATATCTTTGAGTTTATTTTTCGTGTGTTTACTACTTTCACTATTACCGTTATTTCTGAAGTTATGAAAAGTATGGAAAAATTATCCAGAATTATCATTATAGTGATGTGGTGAAATTTTACACATCTATGTTTATGTTTCAAGTTAAAAAAAAAAAAAAAAAAAAAAAAAAAAAAAAAAAAAAAAAAAAAAATCGAAAAAATAGAAAAGAAAAAGAAAAAAGAAAAGTTGGAAGTTTGCTAAACCAACAATGTAAAGTTATGTAAGTGGTTCATATGGCCGCTAATTGTTGTACTATATCTATGGATTGAATGGGAATTGGCAGTTATGGGAACGCCAATTAAGGTTTATTCTTTGATTAAGATCTTGTTGAGTATAATTCGTGTCTACCTAAAGCGTGTGTTTCAAGTGTTAAAGCGTGAGTTATTCGATGATATGAGTCTTATTCATGGGATGGTTGGGATAGTGATTAACCACACTTAGGATTTTAATTTATTTGTTTTGTTTATTTTTCATTTTAGACCAATTTATATCCCAAATGTTATCCATACCCTGTATTATTCTTTATCCAACCAAGCCTTTGATTTATTGAGATTAGGGATTTGAGCAATCTTACGGATCGTAGTCGTGGATTCGGCTATGTATTTATGATTTTGTCGCCCTTTTTGATATATTATTATTGGTGAAGTTTGGACCTATCTTTAGCCTATTCGAGTTAAGGATTTGAGCAATTGCAAGTATCGTGTTCGTGGATTCGATCATGTATTTGTGATTTTGTCGCCTTTTCTGGAATTTGAGATCGATAGTGATTAAAGAGAATAATTAACCCTTAAGCCTCAAAACCCTTTTTACCGTTTTAGACTTGTTATTCCTTGGCTTTAGTGGGGGAGATGTGTATACTTGCCAAGCTTATGATAGAATATTCGTCGCGACTGGACAGTTAAACGATTAGATTTGCTTTTATCAAAATATTTTATTTTACTTCTAATTCGTTAAGTGTTTGGTTGTGTGATTATGAAAAAAAAACGAATACATGCTTAAATATAAAAATAAATCCTAACATCTTTTAGGATACATTTTCATAAGATTAATTCTAAGGTTTACTTGGGGACAAGTAAAGTTCAAGTGGGGGGATATTTGATGAACTCAAATAAGTACATTTTATTACTATCATTTATCCTACTAATTTGACTTGTTTTACTATATTATGTATGAGGATTGATACTTAATCGTTTACTTTTGTAATTCTCAGTTGAAAACAAGCATTTGGTGAAACTTGGCAATTTTGGACTAATTATGGAGCAAAACATGCAAGAAGTTAAGAGTCTACTGAAATGTACAAGATCAAGACTAATCTGCTCCAGATGCGCCGCATCTTGCTCATTACATACGGCGCATCACTATCAATATTTCACCAGATACGATCCAAGATACAAGAGGACATACGCCGCATCTAATTATGGAGTTACGCCGCATCTTCTGGCGGTGTACGAATATTCAAGAATATTATAATCTTGGACCCCACGCGAAGTTAAGTCAATGCGCCGCATCTACTTACTAGATGCGCCGCATCTTCCCTCAGACAGAAACTATAAATACCCCAAAGACCAGACGAATTCGAGAGCTTAGTTCCGAAGTTTTAACAGAAGACCGAAGTACAAAACCCTAGGACGAATTCAGTCAAGGCAGCAGCACAAGACACACCCCGAACGAAGATACAAGAGCTGTAAGAAGGTGCTGCATGTGTTTAATTCATTAAGTAGTTTTGTTTTATTGTGTTAGTAAACTTTAATTCATCAGGATTGGTGGCTCGTGTAATGTGACAACGGAAAGGTTGCACTCCCTTAAAATTGCTTTCCCATCAATTAAAGTTTATATGTTGATGTCTTTGGTTACTACTTATTAGTGCATTGATAACCTCTTTGTTTATTAGTGGCTTGTGTAATGTGGCAACTGAAAGGTTACACTCCCACGGTTATTACTAAATTGATCACTTAGGAATAACTTTTAGACATAAGTAATCATTAAGGGTTTACTCGACGATAAGAATAGGACCAACGAGAAAGGATTAACTACATACACTTCATATAAAACTATCAATAAAACAAGTGACAAACTACTTAATCATAAGGATAGATCTTCTTATTGTCTCGAGTATTTATCTGTGTACGTGTGTGCTACTTGCTGATTCGTGCCTATTAGTTTAGTTTATTATTTAATTGCAAACAAAATCGTGCCAGTCTCTCAGGCTGACCCCCCTTACGTTAGGATATTAAAATACTGATTAGAATAACGAGATAATACGTTCCACTCTTAGTGATCGACACTCTACTTACCATTATATTCATACTGACCGGGTACACTGCTCATTAAGTGTGTGTGTTATTGATAAGTCGGCTAAATATAAATTTAAAACTTGAGTAGGCATTAAAACTGCTAAACCGCAACGACACACGGCACCGCACCATAAAGCTTAGTAAGATCCTCTACAACTAATACCCGATTAACTATAAAACCTTTTCTAACAATTATGAGATAACCAAGAAACCCGTTTGATGATATAAAATTTGAAATCACTCTCCCCTTCAATCAATGACCTATTTTCTAGTTAAAGAGTTGTAGTCATTGATTGAGTGACAAATTTTATGCACAATCCAAGTCTGAAAGAATTTCAACCAACATGTTAACACCATGTGTCTCACAAATAGTTTTCAGAAGAATCATAGAAGGAAAATTATTTGCATACAAAGAAGATTTCTCTTCCTTTACAAGAAATGATGCACTGAAACATACATCAAATCGGGAACGCATGGATATGAAGTAATCCATGCCCGGGTGAACATCACCCCGTGGGAGGAACAGCCGTCTTTTTGGCGACGTGCTTTCCCCATTTTGAAACGCGGGTTGCTATATAAAGTAATAGCAAGCCATCATGACATGTTTTAACAATTCATTTTAACTTCTGCTCGAGCTTCATTTAAAGTCCCGTGTCATTATTGAATGACATTTCTAAGACCGTAAATGTTATCGATAAACAGAAGACATGCCTAGAACAACTATTTTTGGTATTTTATATTTTTCTGATTTTTATGTTTTTTCTTGGTTTTAATATTTTTCTATTTACTTTTTTTTGGTTTTATAATTTTCTATTTACAATTTGGTTTAAGATATGTGATTGTACAATAAATTGCACTACCAGGCCTTCGATGGTGATCAAAGGAATTATGGGGTGTTGAGGTTGCGCCAAGCTTGTTCTTATCCTGAAAATAAGAAATACGAAGACACTACGTTAAGTGATTGCGCAGGGGTTGGACCCTGCGAACCACCTCCGGCGTGCGAGTAAGTATGTGTTATGTTTAGTTAAGTTGTAAAGGGAGAGAATGAAGTTAACTTACATTGTTCATGCCCGACTAAGCTATTTATAGGGAGAAATAGGCCTTAGTGGGCGGTTGCACTTGTTTCGGAGATCATGGGGGCGTCCCATGATTTGTGGTAACTGCTAGGGCTTTGCAGCCCACGATCTCTGTTTTGGCGGGAAAGCCAAGGGGAAGAGGAGACGTGATTATGACCAGGTCATGGGAGTTCTCCGTTGTAGTCCCTCCGAGAGGAATACCCCGAAGGGCTTAAGGCTTCGATTGGCAGATTCCCACATGGTAACCATTTCGTAGACGAATGGTTTTACGCCAATGAAACATGTTAGGAGATTAACCTGGGCCTCCGAAGGGAGGGCTTTCTACAGGCTCGAAGGGGAGTCCTTCGACCCATTAGGAGGGTACATCATCAAGCCCCCAAGTCGAAAGGGATATATAAGTACGAGTATATATTGCATTCGACTCAAAAAATCAACATGCATTATATTTTATTAAATTACACTCTTGTGTAAAAATAAAATAAATCACTAACCAAACCGCGCATTTAATGCGGGTTAATGATTATCCTTCCACTTGATCTGTAAACTCAAAAGGCTATTAAATCGGTACCAGCGAACATCATTTCAAAACTTAATTGCCCGTTTGAAATCCACAAGATCTTCAAAGTTAGGTTTACACGTGTGCGATTGGGATCAAAACCGTATGAGTATATAAACCCACATTGGTTAAACCCTAGCGCATTTTACCTCCACCCAAAATACACACACTACTTCGTAATTCTGCGCTTCCGTTGGAACAAAAAGGTAAAATCTCGATCACCCTTCTTAGATCTTACATTCTTTTAATATGAGTATGGCTGCTAAAAGAATAATTAGGGAACAGACATGCACTTTGTCAAAAGCAGCATTAACTGAGTTTCTGCATGACTATCCCCTACCTTCTGGGCTTAAAATCATCCTCCCAAGCAAAAGGCAAAACATTTTTGATGCCCCCGAAGGGTATGTGGGCCTATATGTTCATGCATTTACTCAGTCGAATCTTAGGATTCCCATTCATCCCTTGATTTTAGAGTTTCCCCAATACTATCAGGTGCATATTTCTAGGTTAAACCCTTTGGTTCTTGCTAAGTTAACCACCTACATAGTAATGTGTAAAGCATACGGATATGAACCTACGTTAGGGGTACTTAGGGGTTTTGTGAATCTCTATCCCCGTGGGGATTGGATAACCATTGCCAAAAAGGGTGAACATGATGTGCCTGTCCTTGTGACGAAACCCTTTTCGAACATTAGAAACTGGAAGGGACAGTTTTTTTATGTTGAAAGTGCAATCATACCTCCTGAGTATCCAGCCTTGTTGGACGAAGCCTACATGTTTGATGAGAAGAAGTACAATGACCCTTTACCCTATGAGGTAAGGAGCGAGCCCTTGTACCAGCGTCTTGCACGCCATCCTGCTAATGTCCAGACGTTCCCCGAACCTATTTTGTTCATGGCTGGTATTGCCGACCGTTGGGAAGGGTCTCCGTTGCATCCTGAAATTATTTGTGAAGGAAAAAGTATGTATATTTCCTATTTAAATAATTTAAATAACTTATCTGCTGATATTCATCTCCTTTGCGTTTGTTTTTGCAGAAATGGCTTTCAGGAATTTTGTTGTCGCTGGAGGTGCCAAAGAAGTTAGTTTCATTCCAAGGGACCCTCAAGATGCAAGTTACGGAGTGGGATCTCCGTCCAGATCTGTCAATAATAATGATGTCGATGCCTCTTCAGTGAAGCCTCTTGCTATGATTCCCCCTTCCAAGCCAGTGAGTGTTGAGGAAACCCCCCTCTTCGTTGAGAATATTGCTGATTCCGATGATCCACCTTCCGACTCTGATCAACTAAAGATTATAGGGTCCTCCGGCATTGCGGACAGAGTGAGGACTAGGAAAGGTACTAGTGCAAAAGCTTTGAAGGCTCCTTCCAAGAGGAAACTGAACATTCCTACTCCGGCACCCAAAGTTGCCAAACAAAAAATGGAGAAGTTTCGTGGGAAGGCCATTATGTACTCAACCGAGGAAATTGTTGATGATGATGACATTTATGGTAAGCAAACTAGCCTTGTCTTTCTCGTCATTTTTTTTTCGTATCTTATGATTTGTTTTTTGTAGGGCTGCCAAATACTAAGGAACTGCCGAATGCCCTCTCCTGCCGCTTACTTGTTGAAAATGTCACTCCTGTTTCTTAGAGGAAAGCAATGAGTGAGATGCCAATTGAGAAACTCTGCGATCTTCATGACAAGAGTTACACCAGGCAGGCCATATTGGACAATCATCTTAGCTTTCATACAAGGGAACTAATCAACAAGGTCAAGGAGGCTAAGGAGGAGGTTGCGGTGATTGTTGCAAGAGAGGAGAGTAGGGAAAAGCAATATGCTGAGCTGGAGGCTAGGTGTGATGCAGCCATGTCTGACTTTGAGAAGCACCCCTACTATGAAGCTCTTCGATCAAAGATGGATGATCTTGAAGGACAGCTGAAGAAGTCGCAAGCTGAGTGTGGTAGGTTGAAAGTAGAGGAGGCGAAGGTTGTTGGTTATAAGACGCAAGTTAATGCACTTGAGTCTAAATGTTCTAGTTTGGAGACCGAGAGAGCTAGGTTGGTGGAGCAGGACGTCAAGCGCTGTCAGGAGATGGATAAGCTGAAGCTTGAGTGCCAAAGTTTGAAAAAAGATAGGGCTAAAGTGGTGTCGAAGGTTATCCCTTACATTGCTATGGAGTTGTACCATAGTGATGAGGTGGGAGCTGTTGTGGGGAAGCTAGTGAACGCAGCTATATTCTATGGTAAATGCACAACTTTAGAGGAGATCGCCGAAACCAAAAAACCAGTTGTGTTGTCGGAGGTACCATATTACCGTCCGAATTCTGAGAAAGAATATGATGAAGCTGGTAATGCGTTCACAACAGCAGAGTACCCGTTTCTTGCCGAAGCAACCAAAGACCCTTTAGCCTCGATTGAAGATCTCCCATCCAAGAAACCAAAGAAAGTGTAGCCTCCGTCCCCATCCAAAAGAACTCCATCTGTGAAGCCTCCATCCCCGTCTCACCAAGAGGATCCGAACTCTTCCAAGAACATTTGAAGGTTGCCGTGTTGGCAATAATTTGGTCTGTAAGGGTGGCATGTACCCTTTTTAAACAATTTACCATGGTTAAAGGCATGTGCCTTTGTGTTTAACAACTTATGATGCTTTTATCAGGCGTGTGCCTGTTTGAACAATTTATCTTTCGTATTTCTGGGCTTCGACCCAGAACTTAAACAATTATTCTGATGTTTATGTTAGCTATGGCCTTATGAATGCCAATCGTAGGGATTACATCCCATTTTTGATATCATGTTTATCTTCTCTTACGCTTTTTTAAACGTAGATATACAAGTTGAGGTTATAACCTCATTGTGTGTATTTTAGACCAAGATTTCAGCAATCGTATAATTTGACTGCGACAGAGGGTCGCGACCCACTTCGTCTTCATCCTTAAGTTGTAGAGGGCTTTTAATACCCTAAGACTTTATAGAAAAGTTAATGTGAATTGAAATGGATGTTATTGGTATACAAGACATGTGTCTTGCTTCATCCTTCGACATTGAAACTTGTAAAGTACTTGGCTGGACAAATCTATGTTGTATAAAATGAAACAAGAGATTTTGAGGGAAATACGTTATATCATTAAGTGGGTAGGGAGGATTACATCATTTGAAGAAATGAACACTAAGACACCTACCATTAATGCTTCTTTCCCATGTGAGAAGAGTGCGTTACATGAAATTGAAAAAAAAACAACTAAGTGCTTTAAAAGAGTAAGTCTTATATGTAAAACTTACGGAAACTATTGTCACGACGTTTCTTTCCTGCCCTTCGAGCTCATATGCTTTGTTGTCGTATTTCTTCTTTTTGACACTGGGCTCTTCGACTTGGCTTTGCTTGCGTTTATTCGAAGGATATGTTCTTATATGCCCTCAGGACTTTGGGTAGCCTAACTACCCATTCATTCTGATATTGTCCCAACTTTGTCTCGATTTCTATGACAATATCTTTGTCAACACAAGTGAACATTTGTTTCACCTTCAGGCTTTCACAGAAAGATGGGAACACCCCTTCGGCAAAGTGTTTCCCTTTGTAAGAGGTAATGACTTGTGGGACTCCGAATCTGCAAATTATGTGTTCCCACTTGCTTTCCTGTTGCTGATGCCAATGGTTTGGCCTCGACCTACTTGGTGAAGTAGTCTATGGCTATGACAAAGAATTGTACCCCTCCGGGGTTTACTGCTAGGGGTCCGATCATGCTGAGTCCCCATTGGCCGAAAGGCCTCGCTGATGTGGTAGAAGCCCCTTTATGTTCTGATGGCTTCTGAGCTTTCGAGTGTATCTGACATGTTGCACATGCTTTGATTACTTTCGTCACGTCTTCTAGTATGAACGGCCAATAATATCCCTACTTTGTTATTTTAGAAGCAATGGACCTGGGACCTGCGTGTCTTCCACAAGATTCCTTATGAGCATTATAGAGAATACCCGAAGCCTGTTTTGGTCCCACACAATGAAGCCATGAAGACGAGAGAGACCTTTTGTGGAGATTATCGCCTATAAGCCTATACTGGGGGCTTTTGACTTTGATCCTTCGTGCTACTTTTGGATTGTCAGTTAGAATACCACTTATCAAGTATGTCCTTATTGGAGCCATCCAGTTGGAGCCTTCGTCAGAGGCTTCGTCTTGTGTAATTGACCTATGGGCCAATATTTCTACTAAAACCTCTTCGGGTAGATGAACAATAGCCGTCGAAGATAGCTTGCTCAGGGCACCTGCTTTCTTGTTGTGGCTTCTACGAACATGTGTTACTTCATATGGTTCGAATCCCTGAAGAAGCTCTTTAGCCACATCCAAATATTTTTTGATGGTAGGTTGCTCTGCCACGCAGGAGCCCTTGATTTGGCTGGTAACTGGTTGTGAGCTTACAAAAGCGGAGAGGTAATCAGCTTCCATACCCCTTGCGAGTCGGAGGCCAGCTAACAGAGCTTCGTATTCCGGTTCATTGTTCGTAGCCTTGAATTCGAAGCGTAATGCGTAAGCGTACTCTTTTCCTTTCGGGTTGATTAGAATTAGACTTGCTCCCGAACCATCGGAATTTGAGACCCCATCTGTGTATAATTTCCACTTCTCCTTCGTCTTTAGTGGCTTTTCTCTTCCCTGACTGCGTCCAGGAGGTGCTTCAGTGAGAGGACCTACGAATGTCTTACTTCTGACAAAGTTTTGCCCCTTATGCCTTTTTAATGACTTCAGAATTTGCAGATTATCGGTGGCTTGGACCTTCGAAGAGTTGACCTTGATCCCTTGCTTAATAGGTTCGATGTGTTTAGACCTATCAAGTTTAGATTTTGTGTCGAAGGACTTGTCATCGATCATCAGTGTTTTAGGGACTTCAGCCGTGTCATAACATGTCCGTGTTAGGACTTCCTTGTTGTTTTCGTATAGCTTCTCCAAATTCGCCTTGGGACTAGCAGGGTGTTGCTTTCGGGTCACCACCGCTTGCTTCGGAGAGGGCCCTTTTATCATAACGAGCTTTTTGGCGCCCGTACGACTTAGAATAGCTTTCGGAGGCTCTTGAGGACTTTCCTTGATCCTTCCACCAACTTCTCTTTCTCCTCCTGAAAGCTAGAAAGCATGGTTCCTATTCCATAAGGTGTGTGGAATTTTATTGTTGCATGTATGGTGGATACTACAATACCCATCCTCTGCATAGCTGTCCTTCCTATCAGCAAGTTGTAGGGAGAATTGGACCATACGATAGCGAAATTGAGTGTCTATGTCCTTGCGAATCTTCCTTCTCCGATTGTTATATCCAATGGTACTTCTCCCTGGGGCCATGAATGTTCACCTGAAAATCTTACCAAAGGTATTTTCAAATTGACCTTTTGTGATCTGATCGAAGGTTTGAGCTCTAGAAAACAATGCTCGTATATGATTTCGCAAGGGCTCCCGCAGTCTATGTAAGCTCCGTTTATTTCTTGGCTAGAGATGAGGACTTTGATAACTACTGGATCATTTGAAGGGACCTTGCCTGTGATAGGGGGAAACATTATTTCCCCTATCTCGTTCGCCTCCGGCTCCGGGACCTTTCTTTTCGAGCTGGTTTCGCCCCAACAAACCATGAGTATTGGGGCTTCGTGAAGGGTTGTATCCTTGGCCAACTGAGTGTCGGTCATCTTCTCCTTGCCCTTCTTAATACCTTTCACCAAGTGTCCCAATTTCCCTGACCTTACGGCCTCTTCAATTTGTTTCTTTAGCTCCCTGCAACTGTTCGTATCATGGCCATAATCTTCGTGGAAGTGGCAATACTTGCTTGTATCCTTATTTTTTCCTTTACTTATCATACGAGGAGGTGCTTCGAAAGCTTTAGCAGCCCTCTCCGTGGCAAATATTTCTTTCGGAGACTTACTCAAACTTCCTAGCAAACCATGGTTGGGGCCTTTGTACGGAGAAAACCTGTCTCTGTTTTTGTTCTTGTTTTTTGACCCCTCCCACTTTGAGAACTTGTTATTGCTATCTCTATCGATCGGAGCACCATTAATAGATACCTCCTTTGCTTCAATCCAAGTATATGTCTTCTCCATCAAGCCTTTGTAGTTGGTCGGAAGGTCAGTGGATAAGAACTCCACCAGGCTCTGATTTTGAAGGCCATGTACGAAACCAGAAATGCGCTAATCTTCATGAAGGCCTTGAATATGCAAATTTTCATCGGTATACCTGGTAACGAAGGCCCTTGTGCTTTCGTTTTCTTTCTGTTTAATGTTGTGCACCGTGAGATGGGTTCTATTGAATTTTTTTGCTGGCTAAAATGTGATCGAAATTTAGCCTTGAGACCATCAAGATTGACAATGCTTCCTGGCTTTTGCCCATTCCACCAAATACGAGCAGAATCCCGTAAGGTATATGTAAACATGTGATAGGCTACTGGCATAGCCCATTTTTGCATCTTAATGGCCCCTTCGAACAAATGTAAGAAATTGTCCGGATCCCCCTTTCCATCGTAAGTCCTAATATGCGAAGGCATTTTCAACCCATCAGGCAATAGGTAATCTTCTATCCACCTAACGAAGGGTGTAGCAGAACCCATGGGGTCCGAATATAGGCAATTATAAGGTGGTGCATATGTAGGAGCAATATTATATGGAACATGACTTGGGGGTACTCCCATAGGAGCTTGGATAGGGTAAGATGGATAAGATGTGCTAATGCCAAATGGGTAACCATTTCCTATGGCATACGGAGGGTATACCACAGGATGCCTGTAGGGTACGTTCCTGTATGGTTGGGGGAGACTAAGGTTGCTAGGCTGTCCACTAACGGGGGGATACAACCCTTGAGGGTAAGATTGAGCCTGGAGTGAAGGGTACATACCATTGGGAGGAAGATTTCCTCCCATATTAAACGTAGGCTGATTGCCTTCTATGCCTGATGCGTAAGAAGGCTGCAACGGAACCCCCGCCTTCGTCCTTCCAAGATGTGCTGCTAACAATGGGGGTAGGTTTACCCCCGTATCTTCCCTTCGCTGGCTCCTCCCATTGGAACCTTCAGCAACTACCCCTTCCCTTCTCGTAGGAGCCCTTTCAGGGACTCCTTCAAATCCAACAGACCTTCTGCTCAGCCTTCGGCCGACTGGCGACCCAATCCTTAATGCTGAAAGCGTTGCTACATGTGTCGGAGGCCTAGGCTCCACCTCCAACTCTTCATCATAGTCATCATTTGAGTACTCCAACTCCCTTCGCATTTAAACATTCCGAACTTGCCTTTTGCGAGCCCTCAAGAGGGATTCCAACACTTCGTGGTTGGCTTCGACAAAGTCTGGGCTGATAATAGGTTCTGGATTGGCTGATGTCGAAGCGTGATGGTTAGTTGTTATCTCTGGGTGAGAACGTGTTGTGAATGTGGAAGCGGTTATTGGGGGAAGGTTGTTAGAGTCATTGATTGGTATTGGTGCGAAGGTAGAGAAACCCGGTGGGGGAGTATCTTCTCTTCCTTGATCCATGTCGGATATATAGTGAAAGTAGTTGGTTGGTTATAAGCTTGGAAATAACGAGACCAATTGTAGCGGTCCCACGGATGGCGCAACTGATTGTACAATAAATTGCACTACCAGGCCTTCGATGGTGATCAAAGGAATTATGGGGTGTTGTGGTTGCGCCAAGCTTGTTCTTAACCTGAAAATAAGAAATACGAAGACACTACGTTAAGTGATTGCGTAAGGGTTGGACCCTGCGAACCACCTCCGGCGTGCGAGTAAGTATGTGTTATGTTTAGTTAAGTTGTAAAGGGAGAGAATGAAGTTAACTTACATTGTTCATGCCCGACTAAGCTATTTATAGGGGAGAAATAGGCCTTAGTGGGCGGTTGCACTTATTTCGGAGATCATGGGGGCGTCCCATGATTTGTGGTAACCGTTAGGGCTTTGCAGCCCACGATCTCTGTTTTGGCGGGAAAGCCAAGGGGAAGAGGAGACGTGGGTATGACCAGGTCATGGGAGTTCTCCGTTGTAGTCCCTCCGAGAGGAATACCCCGAAGGGCTTAAGGCTTCGATTGGCGGATTCCCACATGGTAACCATTTCATAGACGAATGGTTTTACGCTAATGAAACGTGTTAGGAGATTAACCTGGGCCTCCGAAGGGAGGGCTTTTTACAGGCTCGAAGGGGAGTCCTTTGACCCGTTAGGAGGGTACATCATCAATATATACAAACTATATTATTCAGTTTAAGAAGATGATGACATGAGTACCGAAATAAGGATATCGTTCTTGTACATTGTAGACGTCAGTAGTCAACATTTCTTAAACTATCACCACCAAAGCTTTCAAGGCTCCTGAATAATCATCTGAATTTGAGCCTTCTCAATTGTAAAGCTTTGATAGCTTCCCCCCAAACCGACAATCTTCTTTTTGAGCAGTTTCAAAGCTCTCTTTCATGCTTACATAAGGTAAGTGTACAGCGGAAACCATAGCAAACCACATCAAATATTGCTTCTCCTTTTAAGAATAATCATCGTGATTCTCCGTTCGGGGATCATCAAATGGATCAGCAACGAATCATCTCACACTTGAATAATTCTTCTCACATTTCTTCCCGCTGAAGTCTGAAGTAATGCATACCAAAAGAATCCAGAGACAACTTCCCCCAAGTAGTTGAAGAGATGCAATCAGTCTCATTGTATGAAGCTCAAAAACCCGAAGTACACACTCAATCCCATTAATGAAGTCAAAAACTTGACATCAAGATCAATTAAGACTCGGAGATGCACTTCTCTCCCTTTAGAAAATTGCAGATGAGAATTGTTACACCAAAGTCAACTAAGTCCCGAGTGTAAACAATTTATCCCGTATGTAGTCGAAATGATAACACCAAGACAGTACCACAAAAGCAACTGAGTACCGGATGTAGTCGAAATGATAACACCAAAACAGTACCGTAAAAATTCAAGTAAGTCCCGGATGAACACATTTCCTTCTATAGGATACCGACTAACCAGAGGAATCACCATACACTAGTCTACCTCTTTAATCATCAGAAACTGTTTCTTACATCTCTTCCCCCACGTAGTTGGAATAATACACCAAAGTCCACGAGTCAAAATACTGATTTTTTTTGCGGTTATGACATTTGTCTTCCCGGAATAACTTCTATTCAGAAGAAGTATAAAGTTCATCATGTGTACTCGATGTGCATTCAGATGTATGTCTCCTTCCCCCTTGCTGGTTTTGATACCTCAGAATCAGCAACACATTTTACGCACATATTCTTGAAATCTTGTGAGAAGAGCAAAATTGGCTCAAGTGTATCAAGTGAGAATCAACCGCTACCGAAACTGTCTCTGACCATCTTTACCAACCCTTAAGTAGGCTATTTGATGAGATGACTGATGGAACAAACCCGATATACCAAACTTGACACTGAAGTAGAATTCCCCATTCTCGTGACTTAAACTTGCACTGATGTTGGAAGAACGGTGTAGAGAATGAATGCTCCAAGCAAATCTCTAAGTACTTATTGATCCCAGTTGAGCTTAACTATCTTGTTAATTATCTTAGACAAAGATCTAAGACAATATGTATAGAAACTGTTCTTGAACAAATTATTAAATACTATGTGGAAACTAGTATTTCACCTTAAGAAGAATTATGAACAAACACACAAGAATTCTCTCTCAACACTTCAATATATTAATACGGTTGCTCAATAGCAACAGGGTTATAAGAAACCTTGAAGTGATAAACAAAACAATACGTGTACTAAACCCTAACCCTAGAACCTCCTTTTATAGCTTAAGGAGTTCTAGTCGGTTACAAAGACTTTCTATACAAGATAATATCAAATCGTATCTTTACCATAATTATCTTAACAAACTATACATATCTAATAAGCAGCAGAATGATTACTCTAGCAGCAGAATCTTCGTAGGCTAGCAGTAGAATCATACTTAGCTTATTTCACCATTCGTCAGTTAAACTCCAGCAGTAGAATGTTAACACCAGCAGTAGAATGATTAAGCCTAGCAGCAGAATCATACTTGGTGTATTTTTCCTTAAGTACCATGAGCAGCAGCATAACATACAAAGCAACAGTATCTTCAAACCCAACAATCCTCCCCTAAACTTGATATTTTTCCCCAAAAATCATCAAGTTTCTTCTAATCACAGACTAACACCAGGAGGATGCTTCCAAACACTTACTTCTGCTTTGAAGACTTAGATTTCAGCACTTTTTCATACTTCTTTATCAACTTATAGGCTTGTTTATCTGAATTGAATTCTCTCTGTAACTTTAACTTACCAGGTTTTACCATCTGAGTAAGAACAGCTGTGTTGTTGTTCAAGGGATAATCTTTTTCCACAAGCATGTATACCATCACACCTTGACCAACCAATTCATGTACTCCACAAGATTGATACAGATACCATCTATGAATTTTGGTGTTTAACAATTCCCTCCATTCAAGATCTCTCTCATCTGGCTCAACATGTTCTTCAAAAAATAATAGTTTATCCTTTCATATATCACCTCTGGTCTTTTATCACCATAGTTTCCCTTATACAGCTTCCAGAGTTGTATCACATCATCTCTATCCATATAGTGTAACATCTGTGAAAACCTAACAAATCCATAATATAAGCCATTTGATCTATTGAATTCCCAGTATGCTTCACTTCCATCTCTGACTGTGTGTGAATAAGAAATGATTGGATATTTTGTTGTTAAGGGAACTGCATTGGTCATCTCGGGTTCTTTTTGTGTTTCAAGCACTGTAAACTCCATGACCTTCTTCACATCCTCTGCAGTCACCTCTTCAGAACTGCTCTCTGAATCACTAAACTTTATTGGTGTAGCTCTCTTCTTCTTATTGGCCCTCATTTTCATCCTTCTCCCTGGCCTTTTTACACCAATAGTAGACTCAGCTTTTACCTCTTTCTCTTCATCTTTCTTCTCCTCAACCACTTCCTTCTCCTTCTCTTTTTCAGCTGCAACAACTTTCTCACTCACAACCTTTTCTTGCACAACTTCAGACACTTTAGGCTTTACCACATTTGTTTCTGTATTCATATAAGCCCTTGGTGCCACTTTCATTCTTGTAAGTTTTGCAATATCTGCATCTGACATAGGTTCAATAGGCCTGTTAATTCTTGCATGAGCCTCAAAGTATGCCTTCTCAATAGCAGCTCTAGTCATCCCTTTGAAAGAGCTAGCTGTCCAGTAAGCTTGATGCCTCAGATAAGTTTTCATGTAATTGATCTCCTCAGATCTTGAAGGCTTCTTCTTCTTATACTCTCCTTTCTTTTTACTCTGCTTCTTTATAAACTCTCCCAGCAGAGCATCTATTGCATTTTGTTGCTCTTCAGGAGTCTATTGAGCTTTCATGGCTAACTCCCAATCTGCTTTTTCTTGCTTTTTCCTTTCCATTTCATCTTCTGCTTCCCATTGTGCTTTCATTTTTCTTGCAACTTCTGCATCAGACTCACTTTGTTGTTCCTTTGCAGCAGCATCTAGAAACTTGAACTTCTGCTTGGGTTCTTCAACTAAGATGCCTTTGCCTTTGTCTGTAGATGAGATAGTTGATTGTGTAGGTTTGGTTGTTGGTGCAGGCTCTCTTATAACAACTCCTTTAGCCTTTGGTTTTGAAGGTGGTGGTACAACTTGTTTTGGTGCAGGCTTAGATAAGGTTGGTTGTTTTGTTGTAGCAGTAGGTTTAAGTGTTTTAAGTGTTGGGATAAATTGTGATGATTGTTGTGATTGTGCTTGAAGGTTCAACATGATTTGGGCTATAGGTATGGTGTCTTCATCTGACTCAGAAGCAAGATCCTTTTCCCCAGCAGTAGAATCCTTTCCTCTACCTGCAACAGTCTCTTTTACCCCAGCAGCACTGTCTTTTGCACTAGCAGCAGAATGTCCTGCACCAACAGCAGAATCATCCTGTGCCATTTTCTCACCAACACCAGCAGCAACATCATCCTTAACACCTTTTTCAACACTTTCAAGTATCACTTCATTTCCAGACCTATCTTTTACCACAAACTCTTGAATTGTTTCACCACTATCAACATCCATATCCACACCATCATTGAATCCTTCATTACCAGCAACACTACCATCCTTGTCCATCTCCACCTCCCCTAAACCCTTTACTTCACCCTCATGCTCATTCCTCCCTTTTTTGGGAGCATCCTCCCCCAAACTTGGTTTGGAAACACCCTTCTTGAGCTTTGTCTTTCCTGATGTAGAGACCCTTGGTTTTTGAACTCTCTCAAGGTGCCTAATTCTTTTCTTGAGCTTCTTAATTTCAGCACCATGAGTGGTCTTCATTGTCTGAACCTCCTGATTTAAGCCAAGGACCTCCTGTTTGAGACTCATCACCTCCTTTGACAATTTTGTACATTGAGCCATCAATTCATTCATTTGTTTCAGAATATCCTCACAACTTCGGTCTGTGGTACCTGACCCGAGAGGTTGATCACTGGATTTGGCATTGAGTTTTACCCATCAATTCAATAATAGGAGTTTCAAGACTAGCCTCAACACTTCGACCTGTGTTACCTGGTCCGAGAGGTGTATCATGGGCATTGGCATTATGTACATCAGTATCCATCAATTCATTTGTATCATCTCTGTCCTCATCACTTCGGGATGTGTTACCTTCCCTGAGAGGTGAATCAATGGACTGAAACTCAGTATCAACCCTAGGCTGATCAGCTGAGCCCCCCTTTTTAGCCATTTGGCTGGGGTTACCATCATTTGCATCAGGTTCATGAGAACCTTCTGCAGTAGATGTTGCCATGGTTGGGGTCTTAGGTATGTTAACACTGTCCTACCCAGTTGCTAAACCAGAAGCAGTAGTGCCAGCCCCTTCCATCATGCCACCTACATCACCTGTGGCAGCCTCATCTGCTACCATACCAACACTGGTCTGAGGTAACACAGTGTCCCTTAATAGTGAAGGCCTAGGTGATTGGGTATTTTGGGGTTCATTATGAGATGGTTCACTTGAATTTTCAGGAGTGGGTGTGTAATGGGAAGCTGTTAGGCTTTCAGCTTCTTCACCCTGGGTAGCAGCAATGTTTAAAATATGTTGGGACAACGGAGTTATTCTCCCAGAAAAACCAGTCCCATTTTTCCTTAAATAAGTAAATATTTTGCTGATTAGTTTAGGACTTGGTTGAGTCCCTCTATGTTCCAAAGGTTCTTTTAATTGTTTATTTATGAGTAGTTGTGAAAACCTTGGGTAAACATAAATTTTTCCAGAAATATGCTTTTTCAACCCTTCAAAAATCATAGCCGAAAAATTAAAAAGTTGGCCTGTGGCAAGACAAATCAAGGCTGATGCCTGAGTTGTGCTGAACTCATTCCACCCTGTAGTTTTAAGGCTAAGATAGTGTAAAAGTGTGTGAATAAGAAATTTCCATTGTGGGCAGAGAGAGCGTTTGAAAATTTTTAAATTATCATTTGGCCTCTCATACCCAATTTTTTCAAGTTCCTCAAAAATAGTAGAAGTAGGAAGACAAGTTGTTGCTTCATCATCTGCAAGATGAAGTATTCTTCTTACAAATGTCTCAGTAACAACAATTCTTTCTTCATCTACCATTGCCGTTAACCTTTCTTCCCCATGTTTAGTTTCGGCCTTGACAGTAGACCAAAACTCTTTCATGTGGGATTTATATATTGTGGGATTTACTGTTATTGCATACCTTATATGGGAAGCATTAAGAAAGTCGATAAATTCAGTAAAACCCTCGGCTTCTGGGACTTTTTGAAGAAATGCCACTTGATTATGGTCGGCGGAGTAAGTGCGTCTCGACATTGTGAATTAGGGTTTTACTTTTGGGGGTTTTTGATCGGATGATATAAAGATGTGTTAGGGTTTGAATTGGGTGTAAGTTTGGGCGCTCAAAGTTATTGGTGAGATCGAATTGGGTTTTTATACCGTTTAGATCTGATTAGGGCTTTTAGTAGCGCCAAGTTACACTTTTGACCCTTTACTTTCAAACGCAGCAGCAGAGCTCCAATAGTTGCAGCAGCAGAAAGTTTTTGCTTAGCAGCAGAAACTTTTGAAATAGCAGCAGAATGTACTCTGAGCATTCCAAACACCTTTTTCTCATCAATCAAGCATTTCCCATCAACTTATCCTGCAAAAGATTAGTCCAAAACCACAAAAACACAAACAAGACTATTCCACAATACACATAATCAATAGTTATAATCAGCAGTTGAATAAACAACTAGCAGCAGACTGAGTATAACTTAGCAGCAGACAACTCATTACTTAGCAAGCTTAAGAAACAACTTATTTGACTTAACAACAGCACAAATCCTTACAAAAACTTTTTACAAAAACATACAGAGATAAGATTTTTAAAGATTGATCATTCCTATACTAGCAACTAAAAATTGAAATCTACTTACATCAAAACCTTTAGTAAGTAAATCTGCAACATTATTGTCAGTATGTATTTTAACCACTTGAATTAGCTTTTTCTCATAACAATCTCTAATAAAATGATGTCTTAACTCTATATGTTTAGTTTTAGAGTGAAAAACAGGATTTCTTATTATACACATTGTGCTATTATTATCAATATAAATTTTGGTGTTCATAAAATTGTACCCATAATCCAGCAGTTTGTTCTGAATCCAGAGCACTTGTCCACAGCAACTAGAAGTAGCCACATACTCTGCCTCAGTTGTTGAATTAGCCACCACAGTCTGTTTCTTGCATTGCCAAGAGATCAACCTGTGTCCAAGGTACTGACATCCTCTAGTGGTTGACTTTCTATCCAAACTTGCTCCAGCATAGTCACTATCTGAGTATGCTACCAAATCAAAAGGTGAATCCTTAGGATACCAAAGGCCCAACCTAGGTTGACTCCTCAAGTACCTAAAAATCCTCTTAACAGCATTCAAGTGTGAGACTTTTGGGGACACTTGAAATCTGGCACAAGCACACACAACAAACATAATGTCTGGCCTTGAAGCAGTTAGATACATCAATGAACCAATCATTGATCTATAAAGATGTACATCAACCTCTTCCCCATCTTCATCCTTGAGCAAAGGTTTGTTGGTCTACATTGTTGTCTTAGCTGGCTTCACATCAGTAAAACCAAACTTCTTCAAAATATCAGCCATATACTTGTCTTGGCTGATGAAAATCCCATCTGCTTTTTGCTTAACCTGAAGCCCCAGAAAGAAAGCGAGTTCTCCCATAGAACTCATCTGAAATCTGCTATGCATGAGCTTCTCAAATTCCTCACATAACACCTTGTTTGTGGACCCAAAGTTGATATCATCTACATAAACTTGAACAAGTTGAATATCCTTTTGATCTTTCTTGATAAACAATGTCTTATCGATGGTTCCCCTTTTGAAGCCATTAGATAACAAATACTTGGACAAGGTGTCATACCAAGCTCTTGGAGCCTGATGTAATCCATACAGTGCTTTCTCCACCTTATCAACTTTATTGGGGAAGTCAGGATCCCCAAAACCAGGTGGTTGTTGAACATAAACCTCCACATCAATCTTCCCATACAAGAAAGCACTTTTCACATCCATTTGATACACAGTAAATCTCTTGAAGGAAGCATAAGCCAAGAATAGTCTGATAGCTTCTATCCTTGCTACTGGCGCAAATACTTCATCATAATCTATGCCCTCCTCCTGAGTGTATCCTTGAGCCATCAATCTTGCCTTGTTTCTGATTACTATACCCCTTTCATCTCTTTTACATCTGAACACCCATTTTGTACCAATTGCCTTCTTCCCTTTAGGCAAATCTACTAATGTCCAGACTTCTTGAAGCTTGAATTGCAGCAACTCTTCTTGCATTGCTTCCATGCAGATTTCATCTTTTAATGCCTTATAGGCATTTTTGGGTTCCTCTTGTGACAAGAAACAAGCAAACATACAATTTTGTAGATCCTTGTGGCTATTCCTCTGATGTAGAGATTGAGCAAATAATCCCTGATCAAGCAAATCACTCAACCCCTTTGTTTTACTTCTGGTCTGTACAGCAGATTAAACATCACCAATTATCTGCTCCTTTGGATGATTCTTATGTATCCTAGTTGTTGGAGTAGGACTAACAGGAATATCATTCTCCATATTTGATAAATCAGCTCCAGCTCCAAAGACATCCAAAGCTTCATCATTTGTGTCTTCATAAATATTGACCAATTCAGGTATCTCATCAGAAGTATCATCATCAAAATTCCCAACTTTGTCAGCAGCAGAAGACTTGGGCACAGCAGCAGAACCACTAGGCTTAGCAGCAGAATGTTTGGTACTACTGCCAGGCATAGCAGCAGGATATTTTGGCCTAGCAGCAGAATGAGAAGTACTACTGCTAGCTTTATTTCCTTGGCTTCCTTGATTTGCTGACCCTTCATTCCTTACTTCATCAACATTCTTGCCATCATTTGAAGGTTTATCACCACCTTCTGCATCATCCTTTGGTACTTCCTCATGAACAGCATCATCCTTTGAACTTTTGCCCTCTTTCTCTTTTGGTGTGAAGAACTGATCAAACTTCCATTTCTCAATCAAGACAAACTCCTCTGCAGATGCATCCTTCTGAGTTTGTGTACCTGCATTGGCGTTAGCTTGTGTACGTGCAGACATGTTAGTAGAACTTGCCAAAACTGGCTCATAATTCATGGTCTTAGTCAAAGAATCAATATCAAAGAGCCATTTAGGTTCAGTTACTGCAACATTTGGGGTGTTTCTCACTAAACCTAACATGCAGGTTTTCTTCTACATGCCTAGTTCTGTTATTGAATACTCTAAATGCTTTGCTATTAGTGGAGTATCCAACAAAGAAACCTTTGTCTTCTTTCTTATCAAAGTTGCCTAGCTGGTCATTGGTATTTAAGATAGTGACAGGACACCCAAATGGTTTCAAGAAATCTATCATAGGTTTCCTACCATGCAATAACTCATAAGGGGTCTTGTTATGAGGCTTAACTACCTTACTCCTATTTTGCACAAAACAAGCAGTGTTGACTGCTTCAGCCCAAAAAGTAGTGGGTAATTTTAACTCAGACAACATTGTCCTAGCAGCCTCAATTAATGTCCTATTCCTCCTCTCAGCCACACCATTTTGCTGAGGAGTTCTAGCCACACTAAACTGTCTTAATATACCTTTTTCCTCACAGAACTGATTCATTACATGATTCTTAAATTCAGTTCCATTGTCACATCTGAGTATCTTAACCTTATGATTTAATAGGTTTTCTACTCTTGTTATGAAAGCCTTAAGAATGCCAGAAGTCTCATCCTTAGTTGCTAAGAAGAATACCCAAGTAAATCTACTAAAATCATCAGTGACAACTAAGCAATACATCTTTTTATTCAAGCTCTTCACAAAAGTTGGTCCAAACAGATCCATATGTAACATATACAAGGGCTCAGAGATAGAGTTCACCACTTTAGACTTACAAGAAGCTCTGTGTTGCTTTCCTATCTGACAAGCAACACAGGTTTCAGAATTTTCAAAAATTTTTGAATGTAAACCTCTAACAAGGTTTCTCTTAACCAATTTATTTATTGTTTTGAAATTTAAATGTCCCAATCTTCTATGCCAAAGCTTGGATTCATCAACAGTGGCCTTTTCAAACAGGCAAGTTAAATCTCTTTTGGGAATAATGTTCTTTATGTCCACAATGTATATATTGTTTGTTCTAGGGACTCTAAGTAGCACAGATTAATCATCAGGCAACTTATAGTTAGGAGATAAAACAAGACATTCAGTGTCTGTAAAAAGAACAAAATTCTTTTTGTCACACATTTGTGAGACACTAAAAAGATTGAACTTAAGCCCCTCTACAAAGTACACCTTTTCAAAATCCAATTTTCCTGTTCTAAGAGTACCTTTACCAACTATTTTTCCACCTTTTGGATCATTACCAAAAGCAACATAGCCTCCATTGAAAGCTTCAAAATCATCCAGGTTGCTTCTGTCTCCAGTAATATGTGAAGAGCATCCACTATCAAAAATACATTTGTCCTTTAGCTCCAATGGTAGATTGCCCTGCACAAAAAGTAAGAGAGTTAGTTTCTCTTGGGGACCCAAGCCATCACTGACTTGGGTCTGCCTTGTGCATCAACATAATCAAATTTCTTCAAGTCCATTGATGCACTGCTGTGTCTGAGAACATGATCTAAAACCTGGATTTTAGGCTTTCAGACCCAGCATGCTGAGGCCTTAACAACATAGAAGTGATTGCCCACAACAGTGTCTGTTATTACTTTAGGCTCAGCAGCAGAAACTACCTTTGCCTTAGAAGTAGAAACATCACTGTTCTTTGGAATGGGCCTTTTTGGTGCAGCAGTAGTAATAGTCCTAGTAGCACCATTTCTCAACAAAACTTGTCTGGGAACCATGTTTCTATTGGGATGGGGGTGAGTCTTTCTAGCAAAATTCTTATGGTTCACCCTAGTATATTGGTTCCAGACGGGTCTTTGGTAGTAGTAACAATCTTCCTGAAGATGCTCAAAACTACCACAACTGTAACAGGCCTTTTTAACCAATTCAAAGTCACTACCTAACTTTTGTGAGATTAGGTTATTCCAGTTTCTTTGGTTTCCCTTAGGCCAGTTAGTTGTTTTCCTAGGAACTTCTCTAGGTTTCACTTCAAATTCAGCCATTTTCCTAGAGATACAGCTACCTAACACAGGTTTTATAAACTCAACATGTTTAGCTTTTGATTCATTTGTGTTAACTTTAGTGACTTTTGACTCAACAGATTTAAAAATTTCTTCCTTTTTAACTTTAGGTGTTGACTCAGTCTCATCATCATCACTATCTGACACCCAATCTTTAATGATTGGTGCATCAGAAAACAACTTTTTCTCTACCTTAGGTGCACAAGTTCTATCAGGTTTTTCCTCATTTGATACACTGGTTTCACCTACAGGTTTTGCATCCATCTCAGTTATGAAAGACAATTCCTTCCTAGAAGGTGCAAAGGCACTTTTAACAGGGGGAGCTACTTCAGTATAGCCTAAGCCACTTCCTCTTTTCATTAATTGACTTTCAACAGCCTTATTTGCTATAACAGAAGCATATTGTTGTTTATCTATCCTAACAACATGTTTTTCTTTCTCATTCAAAGCTACGTATCTAGCTTTTTCAGCCTCTTCTACTCTCTTATTAAGAACATTAATTTCACAGTTTTTCCTAATAAGTTCACCTTCTAGACCATTAATCTTATCAACATATTCAAGTTCATTTTGCTTAAGGCACTCAAGTCTCTCTTCAACAGATTTTAAACCATGTTGATATCCTAAGTTATCAAGTTTTAATTTTTCAACTTCCATTCTTAAACTCTCATTCCTATATTTGAGTTCCTCTATAGTATCTAAGCATGATTTAAATGAACATGAAGACTCATTTGATACCTCAGAGTCTGATCCAGAGGAGGAGTAACCCATAAGAGCAAAGGGTTGTTCTTTGGGTTCTTCATCAGCCACCAATGCATAGTTGGGTCCATCCTCAGCTTGGTCACTCTAGTCAAAGTCTCCCAAGCCATCACATGACACCATAGCAGTAGTAGGGTTAGCCTCTTCAATTAGAATCTGCCTTGTGTTCTCCTTATTCTTCTTGGGTGCTCTGCACTCCCTTGCAAAGTGCCCCTTTTTCTGGCAGTTGTAGCACTCAAACTTTGATTTATCAAACCCCACACTACTCTGTCTTCTGTACTTGAGTTCCCTACCAGTCCTCTTCAGAAACCTCCTAGCCATCATAGTTAGCATTGCAAACTGCCACTATAAATCAATCTCCTCAAGATCATCAGGATCAATTTGATCCAGATCCTGAGTCATGACAGGAGTACTTGTAGTAAGTTCAGCCAAATAAGCACAAATAACAGCATCACTAATGGTGTCACTATTTGTAGAGCCAGCAGCAGAAACATGTGAACCAGTAGCAGAACCAATATGACCAGCAGCAGAATACGTTTCTTGAGAGCTACCAGAAGCCTTGCTGTTTGAAGACATAAAAGCAAGATTGTTTGAACTAGAAGAAGAGCTGGATGATCCCTTGACTTCAGTTTCATATATCTTCAAGTTATTGTACAGATTATCCAAAGTCATTGTTTCAAAATCAGGCTTGTTCCTCCAAACCACTATACGAGTATTCCATTCAGGTGCTAAGCTCCTTAAAAACTTAAGATTAACATCTTCTTGGGCAACAGAAACCTTCAGAAGTGCCAACTGACTTACCAGCTTCTGCAATCGATCATAAGTGCCATCAATGTTTTCATTGCTTAAAGCCACAAAAGTTTCAAATTGTTGCTTCAGCAAATTCTTTCTTGACCTTTTGGTGGCATCATTCCCACCAAATCTGAGTTCAATCGCTTCCATCAACTCCTTAGCAGACTTTGTGTTACTGAAGCTCAATTGGTACTCATTGGGTATCCCCATTAAAAGAAGATTGTGAGTCTTAACCTCAAGTCTCCTTTAAGCCTTCTCCTCATTAGTCTTAATGGGCAACAGTGACCCATCAGCACCCTTAGCAGGTAAAGTATCCCCAGTTTCAATGATTTCCCACATGGAGTAATCAAGCATCTTTACATACTGCTCGATCCTCATCTTCCAGAGTTCATATTCTCCAACCTTGAGCATTGGTACCTTAGAAGCAGTCACCATATGAGTAGTTTCAGAATCCATTGCTTTAGCAGATGATGAACAGATTTGAGTTTTTCAAAAATTCTTCTTGGTAACAGTCTCTAGATCACAAGCTCTGATACCACTTGTTGATCCCAGTTGAGCTTAACGATCTTGTTAATTATCTTAGACAAAGATCTAAGACAATAAGTATAGAAACTGTTCTTGAACAAATTATTAAATACTATGCGGAAACTAGTATTTAATCTTAAGAAGAATTATGAATAAACACACAAGAATTCTCTCTCAACACTTCAATATATTAATACGATTGCTCAATAGCAACAGGGTTACAAGAAACCTTGAAGTGATAAACAAAACAATACGTGTACTAAACCCTAACCCTAGAACCTCCTTTTATAGATTAAGGAGTCCTATTCGGTTACAAAGACTTTCTATACAAGATAATATCAAATCGTATCTTTACCATAATTATCTTAACAAACTATACATATCTAATAAGCAGCAGAATGATTACTCTAGCAGCAGAATCTTCGTAGGCTAGCAGTAGAATCACACTTAGCTTATTTCACCATTTGTCAGTTAAACTCTAGCAGTAGAATGTTAACACTAGCAGTAGAATGATTAAGCCTAGCAGCAGAATCATACTTGGTGTATTTTTCCTTAAGTACCATGAGCAGCAGCATAACATACAAAGTAGCAGTATCTTCAAACCCAACAGTACTCAATACCCAACCAAAGTATAAGACATTAACACCTCTTGCGATTATCCACAACGTCATCGGCGTGTGACACTGAGTACTACAGCGTAACTCCTTTAAGTGAAAGTTAACCAGGTCATCAAACATTTACCCCGACTGCTGGTAACTACATAAACTAAGTCTTTAAATTAAATCTTAAGCACGAGCAAGTTATCACTGAGAGTCATGCATCCAACCAACCCCGAATTCAAGATAGAATAAGATCATGCCTTTGAGAAATTCAACTTAAACCTCAAATAAGTGATACCTGATCAACTCCGTAGTCACAATTATATGCCCAACAAGTGAGTGAACAAACGATCAAATGTACGTTGATCTACTTGTTCACACTTCTCCCCCTCAAAAATTGCATATGAGTATGCCATTTTTGATTGAACAAGTGTATATGAGCTTGGTCCACTGTTCACACTTCTCCCCCTCAAAATTGCATTTGAAGTTGCCATTTTTGATCGAGTAAATAAATGTCCAATCTGATGAAAGTAGATCCACTTGATGTCTGAACGAGCATGAAGCAAGTATGAAGTTTTTTGATGAGAATAGTCAGAAACAAGAAGATTTCTCTTCTTCCGAAGATAAAGCGCACTCAAGCGTACGTCTTTCTTTTCTTTGAAGAACGGGGCCTGAAGAGATTTCAGCAGACGCCATTATGTTGACAATGAGGCCCGAGGCTTGAACTGCAGTGTTCAAACGTCATTGTCAATGAAGAACGAGGCCTGAACTGATGTGAACAGACGTCATATGTCAATAAAGATCGAGGCCTGAACTGATATGAACAGACGTCATTGTCATTGATGTTCATCAAGTTTGAATTGCTTGAACCCCTACTTCATGAGATATCAATCTTTTCGGCACCCAAACCCTGAGTCTTTCCTTACTATGAGTGAACGATGTACCTGCACTTAAGTAAAGACTACCTGCACTGACATTAAGAGTTTGTTTGCATTTATGTGGGTTAGTGATATCAGCATTTAGACCATTTGGGGTTTCACTGTCAACCTTGGTTTCGCACTTAGTGAACATCTTTCGAATAGGTATCCATCTAAGACCAACAATCTTAAAAATTCTACCCGTCGGTATCCACCTAAGGCAAGATCTAGGAGTGTTTGGTTTCTCATGTACAGTGAAAGACTTGTTTAGAGAAGACGTTTGTCCTACAGCAATCTGCCTAACAGGTTTCTGAGTATAACTCTTTGGTTCTACGGGCTTATTGTTGTTTCTAGTCTTAGAGGATTGAACCTTATTACGAGCATGTACTTCCTTCAGGAATTTTGTTATACAATCATCATGGTTTGCATTAAACACACATTTCTGACAAGTTGAGCAAATATAGTGTTTGGAGTCTGAAAAAGATCTAGAATTCTTAGAGTGGTCAGCTACAGGAATCGCTTTAATCAAAACGCAACTACTCTTAGAAGCAGGCAACTTCTTAGTCTTTTCATTTGTGTTCTTCTTAGCATCCTCTAGGTTGTGATTCTGAACACTGTTTTTATGTCTAACATGTTCCTTTGGTGTCACAAATGACACACGCGTTGAACTAATCCTAGAAGAGCTAGATGCACTCATATGATGAGGTTTTGCAAGCGTATATTCCTTTTCCTTAGGTCTAGACTGTGAAGTGACTGGTTTTGACAAAACTAGTTTCGAATCAACTTGGGAGGCAAACTGTGGTTTTGAGGATTTTGGTCGTTCAGATCTAAACGCAGTCGGTTGTCTAACAACTTATTGGCTTCTTAGTGGTGGTTTCCCCAAGATTGATGGTTTTGAAAACTTAGTGTTTACACTATTTCCTGTCGATTTTCTTAACTCGTTTTTCAACGCTGCAATTGCAAAACCCTTTTCCTGAAGTTGAGCTTTGAATTCATCATTTTTGGCAATCAAAGAGGTTGTTTGCTCTACAGTCTTAGTTTTCGCTTCTTTGATTGAGTCACACAGTTCTTTGCAATGAATTTTCAAAGTCTCATTTTCATAAAGTAATTCAGCCACTTTATGTTCTAATTCAGCATTTTTTGTTGCAAATACATCATTGTCATGTTTGGCCTTTACTTCATTACACATATCATTCATCTCAGCAATACGTTTTTTCAGGTTGTTGATCGTTAAGTTTTTGGCTTGTAGCTGAGCTTTCAAATCATTTATGATAAAAAATTCACGGAATTTAGGAAATTCCGGATTCCTACATGGTTGGTTAGTTTGAAGACTTTCTTCCTTTTGTTGCATTGAGATTTCAAGTGAAATACAATGTTTTTCAAGTTGTAAAAATCTGTTTGAAAGTTCATTATAAGCTTCTTTTTCAACCATATCGTTTGATTTGAAAGGCTCAGTCGTAGGCAAAGAACTTGACGTATCATCATGTTCAGCATCCTGATCAATTTCTCCCCCCTTATGACTCATATTTTTTGAATCAGAGGTGATATTGCTATCAGTCTTTTTCAACAGATATGTGTCATAAGTAGGTTTAATTTGATCAGTGTGTTGATGTTCAGTAGCAAGGACATTATGTTGAACAGTTAAATGTACCTCAGCAAATGGCACTTGGTCATTTACTGGTCTGATATCAGCATCCACACCATGTGTGATATGAGTCACATAACTGCTGCTTGCATCATGCTTATCTGACTTTGTCCCTCTGCATTCTGTGACAACTGAACTAGCACCCAGTGCTTTACACGAATCAACCTTAATCTCTCTTGATTGCATCCGACTTTCATTCTTTAGTTGGTGTTGTGCTCTTTCCTCAATGTACTTCTCAAAATTACCCATGTGTTGGAGTAATGTTTCTCTGAACAGGTTAACTTCAATCCCAGTGTAATCAGTAAAACACTTTTCTGCCATTTGACTATCATAATCCCAAGTGTATTGTGAATTGATGAACAATTGAAGTTGTTTATTGATCACCCGAAGAGCAGCCATGGATCCAATTTCATGAAATTCTTCTTTCTCAAGTTGTTGTTCTAGTTGATCTAAGTTCAGGGACATAGTGCCTGTGAAAGTCTGAACATCTTGACCAAAGAGTGATGCAAAAGCTAGTTCGAATCCTCCCATGGATCCAGGTCTTTCTGAGAGAACCTTGAGATGTGAATGAAGTAATCGAAAACATTCAATGCAACTTTCCTTTGCATTAGATAACATAAGTGACTGATGAAACTCTTTCTCTTGTGAATTCGGGCACGAAGATTCCACATTAGTATTATCAGAATCACCCACGTTTATTTGTTGTACAGAATTGGAAATCTTTTGTTTATCATACGTGTCGTATAACTTGAGTACCTCAGATATGAAGGAATCTGAAGTAGTAGACATGATGTAAACGTGCACGGGATTTTACAATTCTATGATTTAAACCGAGAAATAGATTCTTTCGCGGGATTTTACAAAAATAAAGAATAAACCGTGAAATGATAATGATTACTTGAATGTGTTATGATGACAGTTTGGATCAATAATGATTGGTGATTGTGTGTTAAGATGATGATCGTTTGATGGACTAGGTGATATGTTGTTTAGTTGAGATTTGGTTCCAGTGAAGTGCCTTAGTTGTAGTGAAATTTTTTGTTCTAAAAACTTCACAGCTCGATAACTTCTTTCTGGAGCAATTTCAGGCTTCGAAAGTTGGGTTAAATGAATAAATTATGGCCGTTTGAAGTTTTGACGTAAAAAGTCAACTTTTAGTCAAACCGCAAGATCCACTGGTCAAACCGCAAGACCAAACCGCAGAAACACCTCAAACCGCAGTGCCTCAAACCACAGACGTCAAACCGCAGTACCTCAAACCGCAAGAAGTCAAACCGCAGTACCTCAAACCTCAAGAAGTCAAACCAGTACCTCAAACTGCAAGAAGTCAAACCGCAGAGACTTAAACCGAAAGTAACTAAACCGCAAATAGTCAAACCACAACACCTGAAGTCAAACCGCTATACTCAAACCGCAGGAATACCAGACAAACCACAACGATCAAACCGTTGTACCAGAATACCAAACCGCAAGAATTCAAACCGCTAAGACCTGGACCGCAGTTAGTCAAACCGCTACACACAAAAGTCAAACCGCAGGACAAAATGAGAAACCGCAAGCAACAAGAAATAATAAACCGCAACCGCAAATAGACAAAATGTCATTTTCAGTACTTTTTGTCCTTTTCCTGTTTTGTTTAAAATGCCAAACCGCAGTCAGACGTTTTGATCAAACCGCAACAAACACTTTCCCAAATATCTCAAACCGCAACCACAAAACCTTTAACGTGAGGCAAACCGAAGTGAAGAAACTCCTTCTAAAAGTCAAACCGCAGCCAAGAAAAACGTTTCAATCTTCCAAGAAACACACCAACAAGGATGTAAAAATGTAAGAGACGACCCTAGTGCTATTTATGAATAAGAAAGTACCAAAGTTTTTAACAATTTGAACAACAAACAAAGATCAAACTAGGGTTTTTTGTTTCGTACTTCGTACGACCCAAAAACCACCACAAATCTAAATATGTACTCACACGAACCTAACCATGACTTTTGATACCAATTGTAACGTATTCATAACACTTAAACACACATATGGTGGTGATCTTGGCCGAATCTTTTTGAGAAAGAAAGAGAGAAGAGAGTGGGAGATCTAGAGAGAGAAAGTGAAGGAAAATGTGAATGTTAGATTAGAAGCTCCAACCCTTCCCAAGTGTGGGATGGGGTATTTATACTACAAGACATAAGTGCCCCGAGTGGGCTGTGGAGTGAGCTGACAGTGGGTAAAGACCCGACCCACTCCACGAATACTATAATAACTAAACTAATATTACAATATCTAAACTATTACTAATAAGCCTACGAGCTACATAAATGCTAAATAGATACTCGGGGTGACCGAGCCTTCACATGAATATTTATAAACATCCTTTTCAACCATATCATTTGATTTGGAAAACTCAGCCGTAAGCAAAGAAGTTGACGCATCATCATGTCCAGCATCCTGATCAATTACTCCCCCCTTATGATTCATATTTGTTGAATATGAGGTGATATTTCTATCAGTCTTTTCCAACAGATATGTGTCATAAGTTGATATCATTTGATAAGTATGTTGTTGTTCATTAGAAAGAACATTATGCTGATCAGACAGATGTACCTCCGCAGATGGTACTTGGTGATTTACTGGACTGAGATATGCATCCTCACCATGTGTGAGATCAGTCCCTGAGCTGTTGCTATCATCATGCTTATCTGACTCTGTCCCATTTCCCATATGTTGTGCCCTTTCATTAATGAACCCCTTAACATTACTCATAAGATGGAGCAATGTAACTCTGAACATGTCAACCTCGGTTCCAGTGTAATTAGCAAAACACTTTTTCGTCATTTCACTGTCATAGTCATAATCCTCAGTGTATTGCGAATCAAAGAACACTTGGAGTTGGTTGTTGATCACACAGAAGGCAGCCATGGATCTACTTTCAGAGAATTCTCCTTTGTCAAGTTGTTGATCTAAGTACATAATCATTTTGACTGTGAAGTCCTCAACATCTTGACCAAAGAGTGTTGCGAAAGCCCGTCCGTATCCTCCCAAGTAACCAGGTCGTTCAAAGAGAACCTTGAGATGTGAATGAAGTGATCGAAAGCATTCAATGCGACTTTCCTTATCATTAGTCAACATTAGTGACCGACGACACTCTTCCTCGTGAGAATTCGAGCATGACAATTCCATACTAGCATTATTAGAATCACACACGTTTGTTTGTTGTACGGGATTGGAAATCACATGTTTATCATTTGCGTCATACAGCTTGAGTACCTCAGATATGAAAGGATCTGAGTTGTTAGACATTGTGTAAACGTGCACGGGATTTTACAAGTCTATGATTTAAACCATGAAATCGTTTCTTTCACGGAGTTTTACAAAATCAAGAGGAAACCGTGAGATAATGATAAATTGGATGTGTTATGATAATTGTTGGAACGGTACGATGATTAGTGATTGTATGTAACAAATAATGATTGTTCGTTGGTGTAGGTAACTTATGGTTAGGTAGGTTATGTTGTGATTAGGTTGGGTTGAATTGAGTTTGTGTAATGGTATGAGTGTAAAGAAGTGAGTGCACATGAGCAGATCTCAATGAAGAATCAGGAGCAAATCGCAGCGAAGAAACAGGTCAAATCGCAATCATTGATCCATTCAACACTCAAATCACAGCAGTGAAAACTCAAATCGCAATCCTCAAATCGCAGGACTCAAATCGCAACCAGACTACCCAAATCGCAACTTGTCAAATCGCATGCACTACCGGACAAACCAGTCGCTGTCAGGTCAAATCGCAACCCACCAAAAGTCAAAAGATTCCCTGCACGTGATTTGTCAGGTCAAAACGCAACTTTTTTCTTTTTTAAGTAAAAAAGGCAAATCGAAATTTCGATGCACGAAATCGCAACTACAACTTTCCTTAATTAACACAAATCGCAACGAAGAAAGTCTTAACGAGACTCAAATCGCAGCGAAGAAATAACTAACTTTTTCACCTAAAACCACCTAGAAATCACCCTTTTGAACGTTTTTGCTTGGTTTCTTTTGCATAACTTGATCCTAGAAGGTTATAGCATCTATAAAAACACAATCTTTAACACCACAAACGTGAGAATCAAAGAACACCAAGAATAAGCCTATAAACCTTCAAAAACCAAACTTTTGATCTAAACTAACCAAGAAAACGCACACACAATCAAGCTAATCAAACCATGCGCTCTGATACCAATTGTAGAATATTGAATATCATAAACAAGGATGGATCTAGTGTATGACCGATTCACAAGAAATTAGAGAGAGAAAGGGGGAGATGTTCTATTGAGAGAAAGTGAAGAATATTAAATTAAGATTATGAGAACATCCAACCCTTCCCATGTGTGGGAAGGGGTATATATACTTACAAGCATAAGTGCCCCCGAGAGGGCTGTGGAGTAAGCTGACAGTGGGTAAAGACCCGACTCAACTCCACGAATATTACTACGACTAAACTAATATAATTATAACTAAAATTGTATTAATAAGCTTACGAGCTAACTTAGATGCTAATGAGTATTCGGGCTGACCGAGTCTTTCATAGGAATATTTATATTCCTAACAAGACAAAACTACACCATTATTTGACAGTTCATTTATCAGGGTCTTGTATCTAGTATATGTCTGAGAGAGACTTTCAGAGTCCTTTGCTCTGAAAGTGTTGTTTTGAGGTCCATGATCCTATTTTTCTTGGTATTTTAGGGACCTTCAAAGCTGTTGATCAAGTCAACCCAAGTTTACTTGGCTGTAGAACAGTTAATGACTGATTCCATTATATCGTCAGGAAGACAAATTATAATTATGCTTTTCAGGCGTTGGTCTTGATTGACCACCCTTCTCTCATCAATGGTCCACTGAGCTGCAGGCTTGTCCAGCCCTTCAACAGTCTTAGGGAAAAAAGGACCATCCCTGATACAAGTGATGTAGTATGGTTCCATACCAGTCAAGTAGCAAAGCATTCACTTTTTCCACTTGCTAAATTTTCCAGCTTCGAGTCTGGGAGCAACAGCTGAATAGCTGCCACCCTTTTTATCGACGAGCTGGGGCACATTAACATCAGCCATAGTAGGATCTTGGTTTTAAAAACCTTGAGCACTCTTAGTTTTGAAAAGATTTTATAAACCAGAGGCTCTGATACCACTTGTTGTTCCCTTAACACTTATAGAGTTAACTAAAAAGTTAATCTAATTGTGTTTATGACTGAGATTAATGTATTGATTAATTATAACTAATGAGTAAAACGTAAATATAAAAACACAAGTTTTTCAACGTTTAAATTCTTATTAGAAATCAATCAAAGAATCTATTACCCAGGTGTTTTTCGAAATAAACACTTGGGATTGAATAGACAAGGTATGGTGTGTCTCCTATCTAAACTCAAGATGTTTTTGAGTGGTAACAATAAAGGTCCACTGAGCTATCTCAGGGACTTGGTTACTCTTTGTAGGAGAAAAGTGGTTTTGTGAAAGTCTAAGATTTTAGTGCACAAAATGTAACCCACTTTTCTCCTATCTGTTCCTATTTATACAAAAGTATAAAAGAGCACAAATGATTAAACAATACAAGTTGATAAACCTAGCGTGTCTGACAACTAAAACAGTATTTGTCATTTCCAAGAACCAATAGGAATGGTATAAAGTTCTTTCCGAGTGTCAGGTCTGACACATCTTGACTTTAGGCCGTTTAAGGTATGGGTTGCTTCTGGCAAGATAAGATTTCATCTTATCTTCTCAAACACTTCCCGCCAACTCCTTCCTTTCTTTCAGGCTTCGGGTTCTTCAATCTACGCCTTCAGTCTTTAATCACTTATTGTTGTTGAGGAGACTGGGGTTCCATGAGTTCTTGTCCAACACTCACTGAACCCATTACCTTCTTCTTTGGCTTAAGTGACACTCAAGGAGTTTCGCCTCACTAAATGGTGAATCTTTCTTCTTAGACTCGTCCTAAGCATCTTGAAGGTAACTCACTGAGTGACTGTTCACTCAGTGACTTAAGATTATTTATGGTTGATTAATCACTTAGTTAATTTGTGTCTAAATCCAGTTTTAAGGACTCTTGGGTACTGACGGACCCAACACTTGGAGAATCCTTCGATGAATCTCCTGTAATAACCAGCAAGTCCTAAGTATTGGCGTATTTCAGTTGGCGTTGTTGGTGTTGCCCAATCTTTAATTGACTCAATCTTTTCAGGGTCCACGTGAATACCCTGGCTGTCAATAACGTGAACGGGAAATTGTACAGTGGAAATCCAGAAATCACATTTTGAAAATTTTGCATACAATTCTCATTTCTTGAGTAACTCTAGAATCATTTTGAGATGTTTTTCATGTTCTTCCTTGTTTTTGGAGTGGATCAGGATATCGTCTATGAACACAATCACAAACTTATCCAAATATGGTTTGCACACCCTGTTCATAAGGTCCTTGAATATTGCTGGTGCGTTTGTCAAACCAAATGGCATAACCTGGAACTCATAGTGTCCGTAACGAGTTCTAAATGCTATTTTTGGGATGTCCTCTTCTCGGACTCAAAGTTGGTGGCATCCAGATCGAAGTTCGATCTTTGAATAAACACTAGAACCTTGTAGTTGATTGAATATGTCATCAATTCTAGGAAGTGGGTATCGGTTCTTCACTGTTAGCTTGTTCAGCTCTCTATAGTCGATGCACATCTGAAAGGATCCGTCTTTCTTCTTTACGAATAGCACAGAGGCTCCCCAAGGTGAGGAAGTAGGCCTGATGAAACCTTTTTTTGAGAGTTCTTGTAGTTGTTCTGAAAATTCTTGCATCTCGGAAGGAGCTAATTGGTACAGTGCTCGCGCTACGGGTGCAGCACCTGGAACTAAGTCAATTTGAAATTCTAGTTGCCTGACTGGTGGAAGTCCAGGCAAGTCTTCGGGAAAGACTTCAGGAAAGTCACGTACGATTGGCACATCTTCTAGGTGGTTTTCTTTAGGTTCCTTCTTTATCTTCTCAACTTGTGCTACAAAGAGGAGACATCCGTCCTCAATGTACTTCCGAGCTTTGGTGCATGATATGATTTTCAATCGAGATGGGTTTCTCACGGTCGCTTCTATCTCCTAATACTTCCAATACTTCATTACCGTATGGTACCCGAACAATCTTCTCGTCGCAGATGATCACCGGATGGTGTTTAGATAACCAGTCCATTCCAATAATAAAGTCGAAACTGCCCAGTCCGACTGGCATAAGGTCTATGTTGAATGGATGGTTTAACAGATTCAGTGTACAACCTCGAATTATAGTGTCTACTCTTTCTATGTTACCATTAGCTAATTCTACATCGTAACCAATGCCTAAAGCTGTAGGGATGACATCTAGCAACTGACTAAATGTGTTTGATATGTAACTCTTATCTGCTCCAGTATCAAATAAAAAAGATGCATGGCGGTTGTTTAGAAGAAACGTACCCGTAACAACGTTCGAGTCCTCTGGTGCTTCTCTTCCTCCAACCACATACACTCTTCCTCGGGCATTTCCTGCATAACCCTGGTTTCCTCCAGCGGCTTGATTCCCATTGTTACCCTGGTTTCTCTGTTTCCTGCACTCATTCCTGAAGTGCCCTTTTTCTCCACAACCAAAGCTGTTAATGGATGATTTGTCCTTAACGGTAGGAGCTCTTTGATTAGTCACTGGTGCCCTTTGACCAATAACAAGAACTGGTGATCTACAATTCTTGGCCATATGGCCGATCCTTTGACAATTCCCGCATCTCATGGAGCATGGCCCATTGTGATGAAGTTTACAATGGTTGCACAGAGGAGATTTTCCAGCATAGACCTTTTGGTCACTGGGTCCAGCAGAATAAACCTTAGCAACTTCCTGTCGTTTGTTTGACTGATGGTTGGATCTTGAGTTGTCCTCCTATTTTCTTTTGTGATCTCCTCCTTTTTCTGCCATATATTGGATCATTGATCCATTAAGTTGTGAGAGATGAAGATTGTGTTATGTAAGTCAGTTGGATTTGCAGCCAATATATTTCCTCTGATGTTCATGGGTAATCCTCCGATGTAACGTTCTATCATTCTTGATTTAGTAGCAACCAATTCGAGACATAGTAATGCTAATTCTTGGAAACGTTGTGTGTACACCACGATGTTGGTGCCTTGAACCTTCAAGTTCCAAAATTCGGCTCAGTGCGAGGGCAATATTTCTGAAGCATTAAAGTTTGAATTGTTCCCACGCCATAGCGTAAGCAATATCCATTCCTGATGATTTCATGTAAGAGTTCCACCAAGTTAAAGCACTGTCTGTCAAAGTATATGAGGCATACTTAACTTTGGATTCTTCTTTGCAATTACAGATGCGAAACACAGTTTCTAACTTTTCTAGCCATCTTGCCAAACTGACAGCTCCCTCAGTACCTCCAAAACTTCCTGGATCACAAGCAAGAAACACCTTGTATTTGCAGGCCCGACTAACATTAGTGGGTCTCGCGGCTCTGTCACCTGTGTTAGTGCTTGATTCTACGTTGGCAACAGCTGCCATGGCTTCTGCCACTTGCTGTGCCACAAGTTGTGCCAAAGTCGGCTGGTTGACTACATTTGGAGGGGGAGTGGCATTAGTTGCGTTGCGAGTACGGTTTGATTTGCGCTGAGCCATTTGTCTACAAAAGAGAGTAAACAAATGATGAGATTTTGAAAAAGAATATGAAAATTCATTACGTGAATGAATAGCATTACAGGAGAGCATGAAAGAATGAACTAATTCAAGATAATCAATAGCAGAGAGATATAACAAAATGGGCTTGTTATAGATTGACAGTCGGTTACAAGTTGTGAAAAGTACAAGCTTATTAGAAAATATTTGAGACACTAACCAAAGACTACTCGGTTTAGTGGGTACATAAGTGATAAATATAAATCTAAGATTAGTTACGTCCTCGACGTAAACGTATAGCTTCTGCCTCAAGCCCGAGTTGTGCAGCTTCCATGTCGGTGAAGCGTATCTGGAACTCCTGGCACATCCTCATCTGAGTAGCTAACCTGGCTTCTAAGGCTGAAATCTTTTGATCCTGGTTCCTAGCCGTGTCTCTGGCTAACCATAGGGTTCTTTCAACGCCTTCTATTTTACCATGTACCTGAGTATGGTCTCTACTCAAATAGCGGATTTTGGAATCCAAGTTTCTAAGTTCATAGTTATAAGTATCCTTCATTTTACTAACCTTCATCCCTAAGTCAAACACTTCTCGCCTCTCAGCATCTGCTCTTTTAAATAGAGTGTCAATGTTTTGATCATATCATTCGAATCGTAGTGGTTGTAGCCCTTCCAGCTGATTAGTGTGGGCGTCTAGTGTGTTGGCTTGCTGATGAAGAAGGGTCCATATTGAGTCACGTGTACTTATAGTATCGTCAGGGGGATTAAGTGAGGATACGTCATCTGGGATTTCTGGCATTGGGGAGTCTGGAACGTCAGATAGTGGAGAGTTTGGCTCAACATCTTTCCAATTTATCTCTTGGTGTGTTCCCCTCTGTAGAATATAAACATAGTGATTGTGTGGATGATTCGGGTGGTCTTGGGTTATGGAAGATGAGATCCATGGTGGAGTTTTAGAGATAAGTTAGAGAGAGAGAGAGAGAGAGAGAGGGAACCTTGTTGAGAGAAAAACCTGGAAATTAGATTAGTGTGTGAAGAGTTCCACCCTTCCCATGTAAGGGAAGGGGCTTTATATAGTTCCTAATATTTGTGCCCCTAGTGGGCTGTGGAGTGAGCTGACAGTGGGGAAAGCCTCGACCCACTCCACAAATATAAATACGACTACTCTAATAATACTACTACTACTAATAATAATAATAAGCCTTCGAGCTATATAAATGCTAAATAGATCCTCGGGGTGGCCGAACCTTCATCAGAATATTTATATTCCTAATAATCTCCCCCTAAGGGAGGTCACCCCGAAAATAATATTTTGAATTCTAGCATTCTATCATCTGAACTTGTCTTCATAGCTCGTAGTCTTCGATTCTTCAACGTCTTGAAACTTTGTGCATTCAGCAGTGATCTTTTGATGACTGTTCTTCTATCTTGGATGATCTTTGAGTATTTTCCGAATTTATCATCCACCATGTGTCTCCAAGTCATCTTTCAGTAGTATGTCTCCATGTGATGTGTAAATCTTTGAGCCGACATGCTCATACTTTTCTGGATCATGATTTTTGCATCAGAGTTGTGGAAGCCGTGTTGAAGGTCTTTTTGGTTAATCATGATTTCTTTGAATATGATGATGTAGTATGAGCATGTGGTGATGGATTGGCATCTTTTCTGAAACCAGCTACAACAGCAACCAGCTACAGCATCCAACAGCTACAATCGCCAGATGTTCCTGCATACAACAGTTAGCAATAAAATGTCCGGTACTTACAGGTTCGGACTTCGAGATTGTTAACAGCATAGTGTAAAAACTCTCTCTAATCCTTACCAAGACCGTTTGATCGGTGTATTTTACATACACCTCATAGCATGTTAATTACGCATTGTTGCATTGTTATTCGTTGTTATACATGTACTTTGAGGTGTTTTATGTTTATGCAGGTTATGCACAAAAAGGAGCTAAAGTTGTGATATTACAAGCTTAAAATAAAGATATGAGATATTTGGACATTGTCGCACTATTTTGGTCATAACTTTTTCATTCGAGCTCCGTTTTTGTTGATTCAAAAAGCCACGGAAAAAGTAAAAGGAAATCCTCAAATCTAAATAATGAGCAGCCTGGATTTCGAAATGTTTATGGTGAATATATTGGTTGCAAAAATCAGCTCGTGGCATGTGCTAAAACTAATCATTTATGGAATATTTGGGCCTATCATTAAGTCGTGGGTTATAAAGAGAATGGAGGCACATGTGTGAATTAAATGTTGGGATTTTGTTTGAGCTATAATTGGACGACGAGAAAGACAGCCCAGTTTTTTTTGTTTTTAGCTTTGGCGAGAAGTAGGGGTGTTCATGGATCGGGTAATATCCGCAGTAACCGAAAACCGAAACCGAACCGAACCGAAAATAACCGAACGAATTCTTAACCGAACCGAATTGGTAAAAACCGAACCGAACCGAACATTTTAATCGGTTTATGGTTCGGTTATGGGTTTAGCATATTGACAACCGAACCGAACCGAAAACCGAATTATAATTAATATTTAATATTTTTTATATATTAATTAAAAAATATAACTTGACTAACCCTAGGTCCTATGATGTTAGGGTATTTTGTGTTCAATAGATGTTAAAACTTGTCTAGGTATGTCGTTTTGCATATATTTTGGCATACCGTCATGGGGTCATGTGCTATGATTAGTTATTTTTTAGGAAAATTTTGGTTTTCGGTTTTGACCCATAACCGAACCGAACTTCGGTTCGGTTCTCGGTTCGGTTCGGTCACAAATATTTTCGGTTCGGTTCGATTTTCGGTTATGACCCAAAAAAAAATTTTAACCGAACAACCCGAACCGAATAAACCAATTAACCAAGAACCGAACCGATAAACACCCCTAGCGAGAAGAAACAAAAGGGTTGAGCCCTTTATATGATATCTTCGACAGTATATACATAGAGAGGACCCCACCCCCTTTTTAAGGGACCATTCGACAGAAACAAAGAGGAAGATGCAACCGTCATTATTTTATTAATTCGGAGGACAGCAAGACGCAAGGGACATTCATTTTTGCAATTCATTCTCAGCCGCCAATTCATATATCATATATATATATGATTTGCTTTTCTCGACGATTGTGCAATATAATGGAGATGATGTCTAGTAACGTGATGCGCGGCTAAGTTTTTGTAATCTCTCCCGGTAAAAGATTTTTGGTTTGATCATGCTTACGGATTATATTATGTTTGTCAAACATTAATTCATTTGATTTTAATGCATATCTTTTATTTGATTTTAATGTTTAATTATTTGATTGAATAATTATGAGACATATTATTGCGAGTCAACGATTCGTGCCGAGCCTAATTAGTATAGGGGTTAAGACGGTCGTATGTTAAACATAATTTGTACCCATAATTGTTCACTTGAGTAATTATTAAATTAATTGATAAGATTATTGTAAGACATGTTATTGCTAGTCAACGAGTTGTGCCGAGTCCACTAGTTTAGGGATTAAGACGATTTGTATGATAAACATAACTTGTGCCCAAAATTATCCTTTTCAATTAATACAAACTATGTCTATGTGGTTTGAAGACAAACATTAGAATTAATCCGTAACTTGATCATATCAATATATCCGGAGCCGGGAGGGATTGCTTTTTACTCAACTGTTTACGAATCTTATTTTTATTTGCTCATTTAATTTTTATTTGTTTATTTACTTTTTGTCATTTATTCACTTTCTAGTTTAATCTTTAGCTTAATTAGTATTTAGTTATTAATATTTCAAAACCAAAACTTTTATTGATCAGTGATCACCCTAAAACTTAAATTAAAACCACATACTCCTCGTGGATACGATACCCACTTGCCCTATCTAGTATAAGGTAATTAGGTTTATTTTTGATCGGTACAACGACATCGGTCAAATTTTGGCGCCGCTGCCGGGGAGTGAGTGCGCTTTTGATTTAAGTTTTTGTTAATAGTTTTAATTTTTTTTTTTATTATTATTTTTTTTTTAAAATACAAATTTTTTTTCTTTTTCTCTTGTTTTGTTTGCTTGTTTGTTTTGTTGGTTGTGAGTGTGCAGGTTAGTGTATGCGCACGCGTAGATCGGGAAGTACATCACCGTTAGTTTACGATCCCGAGATTTCTAGGTAATCTTGCATGGTCAATTTCATCATTTGTTTAACCTAGAGCTTCTATGGATTCATGCTGGACTTGTGGGAATCCATTTCATTCTTATGAAAATTGTCCGGAGGAGAAAGCAAGTAGGAAGGAGCGAGTACTTGAGACATATGACTATCAATCTCAATATGATGATTATGAGCATAACACATATCATGCTAATTACAATATTGAGATGGAAGATTACACGAGGTATCGAGGGGAATATGGTGGTCAATATTATCATCCTTCATATGAGAGCTCTGGTTTCTTCAATCAACCACAGAGACTGACTCAACAATATGATCATCAAGGCCAAGGACAAGGTGATAACCATCTCTCGTATCTTGACCAAAAATTGGATATGCTCATTTCAATGATAAAATCCAACAGAGAGGAAAATCAAAGATACGCTAGTATTGCAGCTTTTGAGACACATGTGGATCCATTGGCAGATCAATTTAATAGGCAAGAAACATATGAATCTCAAGGCGTCACCATATTTGATTTTGATGATGAAGATGAAGATGAAGAAGATGAATATAATACTAATGTTCATAACAATTCATTCGATGATGTCATTTTTCCGGTTAAAGATGATCGTGAAGAATTGGTTCCTCCTAAAGTTGGGGAGGGAGTTGTGGAGACTAATACCACACCTTATCTCCCAACTTTAAATGAAACAACACTTTCATCAGTTGAGGATACAAAATCAAATGAAGTTAAGGACTCTTTGGCTCTTTCGCCATATGAAGATGAGTGTTTAGATTCATTGAAAGAACAACAACATCTCAATGAGGAAGAAGTCGAAGGCCCTCGTATCGACCCAAACCCACCACATGTGCTTCAAGTATTAATCAAGAATTTTGGTATAGGTGACTCAACTTATACAAAGGGGAAAGTACAAGCAAGGTTGTTACTAATAGAAAATCATTATGCTTTTGAGCGGTGTAACAAGAACTCTAGCAGGGCACTCCTTCATATTATTCTTGAGCAAGTTCATAGGAAAGCACGAGTAGGAGTTCGTAAATTGAGAGAACCCCTGCGCAAAGAAGAGAAGAACTTTCATGGAGTGCCAAATTGTGGTAAGTTGATTAAGGATGCAAGCAAGAAGTCCCGTGTGAAACAGGTTCGTAGTGCATCCAGCCGACGGAAAAGGAAAAGACGAGTATGGGTTTCAAAGCATAAACACTTCTTCTGCATAAGGGAAACTAATATTCATAAAGTGTTTGAAAAGAGGGATATGGCATGGACCCGTAAAGTTTCATTGAATCTAGGTAACTCGTTTGGTAAATGTTCCATCATACCACCATGAAACTAATACCAAGTGTTATGTCGGGCTGACGACGGTAAACTTAGCGCTTCGCGGGAGGCAACCCGTGGGTTGTAGTGTGTGTTTATGTTCTTTATAATTTATGTTTCTTTTTATTTTCTTATTTTTGTGTGTGTTAAAAACTTTGTGGGTGTGTTCACTACAAACCCTCACGAGACTAAACTCGTCCACTCGGGCTACCGAGTGGTTTAAAAGGCTTGTTGCATACGCTAAATGCAACCGTGATTCCTACGAAAGTGAGTTAGGTTTTTGTGTTGAGTGAGTTTATCAAAGTGATTTTTAACCAAAATTTCAACTTAAAGTTTTTGCATTAGGGACAATGCAATGCTTTAAGTTGGGGAGGGGTGTCACATGTTTTACATGTTTTTGCGTGAAATTGTGGTTAAAAATGTGTCAAAATGTGATTTATGAAAAAGAAAAAAAAAATTAAAATATATATATATATATATATATATATATATATATATATATATATATATATATATATATATATATATATATATATATATATATATATATATTGAAATCACATTATAAGAGTTTTGTGCTAATTGGATGTGGAAGTTTCTTCTACATATATTTGTTGAGTGTTTGCAGATTCTGAAGATTAGCTTATGGATGACTTATTGGAGCAAACTAGAAGATCCAGCCATGATTATAAGGTGCACCCGATTCCATTGTATCATTTGGTTATAAAATTAATTTGATGGTTTGCATTTAGTTAGGCATATGTATAATTAGTAGATGATCAAACCATACCCGATTGAATTTCCCTACTTACTTTTGCTTAGATTGGAAAGGAAGTTAAAATAATATAATATGAAATATAATAATGTAATAGTTGAGTTAGGACACATAAATTGATCTTATCCGGCTTGTCACCCGCGCACGTTGGCCATAGAAAAAAGTTGGAGAGCTGTTATAATTATTGGTGGTAGTCATATGCTGGGCTTGCCTATCTGATTCGTCACCCGCGCAAGGTGATATTTTAGTTGTTAGCATGGGTCAGACGCCAATTCTTATGATGGATAGCATTGCACTTAGCTGAGACAATTTTATGTGAAATAACCTAATCCTTGTATTGTTGTTATTGAAATTAGAAAGGTTGGTTTAAGTTAGTGCATTGATTAATTAGACTATGTGGTCGATAACTCCATCGTATGATATACCAGTAGCCACGAAGCATATATGTTTCCATTTAATTAAAATGGACTAAGTTAACCGGTTCCCGTGTGCCGATGTGTCTTAGTATACACCTATAGGATAGATATTCATACTTCCGAATGATTGGTCTTTATATCAACCTTAAAAGGAGTGTATTAAGCATTCGAGATGACATGTATAAGAAACGGTCCCGGATGGCTAAAAAAGGAGCTTATGTATATTATGAGCAAAAATGCTTGAAATATGAAGTAAAATTCATGTGCAAAAACTGAGTAAAAAGTGAAAATATGTAAGCTAATGTATGATGGCTTATGTGCTCTTAAAAAGTTTGCTCCTATGGTATAGAAACTCCAGTATTATAAAAGGTATAAGGTATTCTCACCTCTTGTTTTGGATTTATGTTTAGATTGATTATAGGGGTGTACTAAGTATGTTGGGCACATGGTTAATTATATGAAACATAAAGTAAATGGAACCAATGAGAACGGTTATGTTAAGTGTTTAAGAAGGACAAAAATATTGGTAATCGTTTTGGATTATTGGTCACATAGGATGATTATTAGTGTACTAGGTTAAATTTGATCTTTTTGATGGAATTTCAATGATATGATTAAAAATTATGTAATTAACATGCTAATAGTTAGTAGATTTCTTCCTCGGGACGAGTAAGGGTTAAGTTGGGGAGGTTTGATCGGTGTATTTTACATACACCTCATAGCATGTTAATTAAGCATTGTTGCATTGTTATTCGTTGTTATACATGTACTTTGAGGTGTTTTATGTTTATGCAGGTTATGCACAAAAAGGAGCTAAAGTTGTGATATTACAAGCTTAAAATAAAGATATGAGAGATTTGGACATTGTCGCACTATTTTGGTCATAACTTTTTCATTCGAGCTCCGTTTTTGTTGATTCAAAAAGCCACGGAAAAAGTAAAAGGAAATCCTCAAATCTAAATAATGAGCAGCCTGGATTTCGAAATGTTTATGGTGAATATATTGGTTGCAAAAATCAGCTCGTGGCATGTGCTAAAACTAATCATTTATGGAATATTTGGGCCTATCATTAAGTCGTGGGTTATAAAGAGAACGAGTCGGGCGACATCGGCCGCGTTGCGGCCTCACGGGTTTTTTGCGGGTTTTGTTGGGAAAACTATTTCGTTAATAATGATGCAAGTTTCATAATTTTTCTGGGCCGTTTGGTACGAAAAATAATGAAAACAAAAAAAAAAAAAAAAAAAAAAAAAAAAAAGCCGGGTACTGCGCGGAAAAATTATTTCGTTAACAATGGCGCAAGTTTCATAATTTTTCGGGGCCGTTTGGTAAAAAAAAACCAAAGGCAAATATATTGATTTCGATAGAGTATTGCATATTTATACTCGTTTTGTTGGGAAAAGTATTTCGTTAATAATGGCGCAAGTTTCATAATTTTTCTAGGCCGTTTGGTACGAAAAAAAAAAAAAGGGCCGGTACTGTAGCGCTACAGTAGCAGGCCCAAAGGAAAAGCCCGGTACTGTAGCACTGTTCATATAGCGACGTCGTTTTAGTTGATGTATAATATATATAGTAATGGAGGCACATGTGTGAATTAAATGTTGGGCTTTTGTTTGAGCTATAATTGGACGACGAGAAAGACAGCCCAGTTTTTTTTGTTTTTAGCTTTGGCGAGAAGAAACAAAAGGGTTGAGCCCTTTATATGATATCTTCGGCAGTATATACATAGAGAGGACCCCACCCCCTTTTTAAGGGACCATTCGACAGAAACAAAGAGGAAGATGCAACCGTCATTATTTTATTAAATCAGAGGACAGCAAGACGCAAGGGACATTCATTTTTGCAATTCATTCTCAGCCGCCATTCATATATCATATATATATATATATGATTTGCTTTTCTCGACAATCGTGCAATATAATGGAGATGATGTCTAGTAACGTGATGCGCGGCTAAGCTTTTGTAATCTCTCCCGGTAAAAGATTTTTGGTTTGATCATGTTTACGGATTATATTTTGTTTGTCAAACATTAATTCATTTGATTTTAATGCATATATTTTATTTGATTTTAATGTTTAATTATTTGATTGAATAATTATGAGACATATTATTGCGAGTCAACGATTCGTGCCGAGCCTAATTAGTATAGGGGTTAAGACGGTTGTATGTTAAACATAATTTGTACCCATAATTGTTCACTTGAGTAATTATTAAATTAATTGATAAGATTATTGTAAGACATTTTATTGCTAGTCAACGAGTTGTGCCGAGTCCACTAGTTTAGGGATTAAGACGATTTGTATGATAAACATAACTTGTGCCCAAAATTATCATTTTCAATTAATACAAACTATGTCTATGTGGTTTGAAGACAAACATTAGAATTAATCCGTAACTTGATCATATCAATATATCCGGAGCCTGGAGGGATTGCTTTTTACTCAACTGTTTACGAATCTTATTTTTATTTGCTCATTTAATTTTTATTTGTTTATTTACTTTTTGTCATTTATTCACTTTCTAGTTTAATATTTAGCTTAATTAGTATTTAGTTATTAAGATTTCAAAACCAAAACTTTTATTAATCAGTGATCACCCTAAAACTTAAATTAAAACCACATACTCCTCGTGGATACGATACCCACTTGCCCTATCTAGTATAAGGTAATAGGTTTATTTTTGATCGGTACAACGATATCGGTCACCGTTCCTAATCGAAAACCCACAGAGGGCTTTTTAAGATCGTACCGTAGTATATCAACGATTAGGTGAGTCGCTGGAGATCACTCCACGACTGTAGACCGTTTGAAACCGCCGCGATCACTAAGCGTAATCCACAGGGAATTACCGAAGCGACCTGCTTTCAGGGCTGTTTGATGTTGACCCTGACAGGAATTTCCATTCAATCACTGAGAATTACATTTGTAAATTCTCTCATAAATGTTCTGGCAAATTGCTAAGATCTGCGTAGGACTCATAAGTTTACAACTGGTGTCCTTAATGTTGAACAACCAGTGTAGAAATAATTCGTGTCCCTATGAGATCTTTTTATGCATCTCGTGGCTCTAGACTCGATAGTGCGTTTTTATTTAGTGAGCGGAGGCTGGAGAGGACTGCCACCTTTTCAATATCATCTAACTCGGAGTGAGAGAGACAATAGAAATGTAGTGAACTCCGTGACAATTGAAACAAGAATCCTTTGAGGGACCTTGAGTGGCTAGCGAGGGTAGTGCAGCGTATCACTGGGTCCATGATACTTTGTCTTCAATGCCAGCAATCAACTATGTGATTCTGACAGCATATGTATTGACCCGGTTTCTGCCTAAAGTGTAAGGAGGGCTTCTTTCTTTTCACCCTTTATCTTTACATTTCTTTTTCATTCTTCAACCCCTTCAGCGCTTACCGAGACTTCATTACTAGTACCTTGTTGGGTTTGTTCCAGTACTAGCTCCATCTCAGTCGGCACTCTTCCCTTAATCACACTTTTCTCCATTTTAATCATACCTAAGGACTTCTACACTAACTAGTGGATTGTCCCTGGGTAGATCCCTCCGGCTCTGGCGGGATCGTGGGAACTTGTACCTAACCTTACCATCCTTATAACTCCAATACAGTAAATAAAATGGTCGGTCTTTGGTGTTCTTCCACAATTTTCATAAACCAAATCTTTGAAAGATCTCTCAAAGTGTTCATGATTCTGAAACACATTTTTGCTAACACTTGAGAGTTTTATATTTTTCAAATGCTCCCCCTCAACATGTGCTCGAATGATTGTTTTATAAATTTGCACATGTTAGGTAGAGCTTGCACTTTTTTGAATTGATCAACTTTCAGTGAACATGACCGATTCGAGACACGCTTACATCACTGGTTAGACCAGCTTGAAATTATTACCTGGCCTGGTTAAGTCCACAAAAAGTTTCTCGAAACGGTACACTCTACTCAGACACATCCTTTTCGAGACACGCTTACATCACTGGTTAGACCAGCTTGAAATTATTACCCGGCCAGGATATGTCCTTTCGATTGATGACAATATATGTTTCGTCAATTCATTTGTGAAGTCTGAGCCTTGCTCACATAAGATGCCAAATCCTTTTGTCCATTTGCTCCCCCTCAATATGTGCATCGATATACGAAAGAGTTTAGCACATATGGGAGAGCTTACATTTATGTCCAAACATCACATTTTATCAGATTTCATATTTAAATCACATTCTCTCCCCCGATCAAAAATTTCAAACCATTTGAGATTTGTGATCCCAATTGATTTAAATAAGTTAGAAAATGTGGGAGAAAATGTGTCCGATTTAATGTTTTCTGATAATGGAACATACTATACTCCCCCTTAATCTAAGAGGGAGATTCTGATGCGTGGTTTTGCAACCTTACAGCAGGTTTTACCTCTCAAGGGATCTCAAGAGGCTTACAACCCCACCAGGCAGTGTACCTGACCGATGTAGTATAGTGTAGTGGTAAGTACGGGGGATTGATCGTTCTCCACAGGGAATAGTGTTCGTTAGGTATGAAAAACTACTCTAATTAGGTCTAAGGGTTGAGGAAGATTCTTTTTTGTATTTTTATATTTTTTATGAAAGCAAGTAAAATCTCGGGTTTTGAGGAGTGGGCGGAATTAGTTGCTAATCAACTAACCCAAATAACTACGAATGCAAATAAAATAAAATAACGAAAATGAAAATGTGGTGAAAACTTATGTGTAGAGAATTGTGTTTACTTAGATTTCCTTACTCCCTAACTATCTTTTACCGGTTGATTAGTGTGTATTAGTTGCGTGGATGACGGGTGTATTCCTTAATACCAATTGTGGGGTGGCGTACGTACTTCCCCAACTCTATGAACTCCTACTTCACTCCTATGTCGAGCCGGCTAGGAAGCTCCTAACATGGGATCACTAGAATTCGCTCATGCATTAAATACAACCATAAAAACCTTTAGTACGCATTTGGTTCATGTTTCTTAAGACGTTCAAGCAAGTTACCGAATAGGAAGTTAGCCAGTTTTCTTAAGCCTAACATAGATAAACAATCATCCAATACAACTAATAACAAACTAATAACCAATAATCAATAGCTAGGTTTCATTAGATCTAAGCAAACACAAGATAAATCTAGCCTAACATGTTAAACAAAAGACAAGAATAAGATAGAATCAAACAACACATAGACATATTGAATGATTAATTGATAACTTATCTTCAATGTAACATGGAAGATCTCAAGGCAAAAAGCCTTGAAAAAGAAGCTAAAATCGTCTTAGGGTTTTCTCCCAAAAATTCCACACTAAGTTCCACACTAATGACAAAGAATTGCAAAACTATATATAGATTTTTACATCTGACGGCGTCACGTTATGGAGTGTGACGACGTCACCTCGCCGCTTTTAGGGTTCCCGGATGGCCTTCTTGACGCCGTCCCTCTTTAGCTCTCCAAAATCCGTTCTGGCTTATCAAGGCTTGACGCCGTCAGACCTTGAACGTGACGCCGTCCCTCTTTAAATTAAGCCGTGACGCCCTTGATCAGATTAAAGGGTGACGCCGTCAGAATTCCATGCAAATTTCTCTGGCTTATCATGAGTAATTTTCACATCCACCTTTTTCTTGCCAAGCCATGACGCCGTCCAGGGTAAATCCTGACGCCGTCAAAGGTAACTTTTAGCCGATTTTGAGACTTTGTCGTTTTCTTCACTTTTATGCTCCAAAAACGTCCAAAATGCTTCCTTTTCCAGATTTCTTCTCAAAAGTACCTAAAATGACAAAAGAAACGATTTAGGGCAATATTTGATCAAATAAATACGATTTAGGGCTTAAATGACCCCTTAAAAGCGGTACACTTTTCGCTTCATCAAATACCCTTACACTTGAGATTTGCTTGTCCTCAAGCAAATGCGCTTTTATTCTAATCAAAATACAAGTTAGGGGTCATTTAACGCTAACATAAAAGTAATTACAACAAATAATCGTTCCACTTCAATCATAATAAGCACGGAGATTACATACTAGCACCTCACAAGTAGTGTTTAGATACTCACATCTCTCAAGTGTCATCAAAATAAATCTCATAAATGAAAACGGATAATATCTCTCACTACCTGTCATAGCAAATAGATTACCATAGGCTTGGGAAATGATCGAAAACCTCCTCCACTAGGCGTAAGCACCAAAGATAAACTATCAAAGAGGGCTTTTTCATGGGTTATAACGTTAGGTGTAGGGATATGATAAACACGGATTTGTTGGATACGGGATATTTTACTGGTGGCGAGTTAAAGATCTTGATCAATTACATGTACTATACAATGTTGCTAAGCCAAGACTAGACTCGATCTTAAGCTAGAAACAAAATAACAAAAACATAAAATAAACATAAAATGAAACGGGATGGTAGTCCGTATGTTTTTTTCTATTTTTCTTTTTCTCATTTTTTTTGTATTTTTCTTTATTTTTTCGATTTTTTTTTTTTTTTTTTTTTTTTTTTTTTTTGAATCCACTTTTGCCCTACCATCCAAAATAATACATCATAGGGGCATTGCATTCCCCTTACACTTGAACTTTTACATAACTTTACAAATACTTATTCTAATGACTCGAATTAAGATAATTGAAAAACTTGGAGTACTTTTTAAAATATTTAGCACATATGGGGTAATAAATGATGTTCTTCCCCATTACTCCATTACACTAGTACTTTACCCATGAGTCCCAATCGTCCCAAAACAATATGTACAAGGATATGACTCGACTTAGCAACCATGTAATCAATTAGATAATTAACTTGGGTTTAAACAAATGTTGTAACAATAATGCACTAAAAATGAGTGCATACAAGGTAGGCTAAGGCGATTTGGGTGTACATTTAAGTGGGGTGTAACAAATTCTTCCTTTAAGTAAAATGCTTAAAGGTCGAAACGAAAAGATAGGCTCTGAGGGGTGTACTAGGGGTATCGTGTACTAAAAATGAGTACAACGCAAAGGGTGTGGGAGAATTACTTGACCAATGTAGCCAAAGTAATTATAACAAAAACACAGGTGTAAAACAATGGGTTAATCCTAATGCCTCTTATCATGTAGTAAATCTAACTACACGAATGTAGTCTCACTTGTGGCCTCGGAATGGTCCTAACGCAAGTTCTAGAATCTAAGTGCTACCGGTACACACATCATAGCATAAATGCTTTTCCTACCAATTCTAGGGGCGAACCTCACATATTTGGGGGTGGAAAATTTTTTTAGTGGTACGATTTTTGTGCTAGTCATATAACTCCTATCCGTGAGACGCTCATTAGGATCAAAGTTTCACTCCTATATGTTGTAAAAAATTTTAAATTTGGCACTAAAATTACCCTAACAGGTATTTATCTCAGTTTTATTACACATCTACTATTAAACAAACAAAAATCAAGCGTAATTGTATTCTCTAAAGTATCGTACTTTTACCCCCCTTACACTTAAGATGAACATTGTCCCCAATGTTCAAATAACAAGATGTAAAAGTGAAAAGGTAAAAGAATGAAATCAAATACTCCCCTGATTCGTTCGGTGGATAATGAAGTAACACGGCTAGATCTTCTTCCAAAGTAATGTTGAAGCTCCATGACTAATGCATCGCCAAAAGCTTGATTCCATATACATTTCCTTGTCCAAAATAACCTGTTAAACCTGAGAAAACAAACACGAAAACCTGCATAACATCGGCGGGATAAATCTATATATAAGGATATAATGCTTGTGGATTGATAATTTTGCAGATTCCTGGAGATTATAAGTTGGAGATTTAATAAAAACTTTTTATGAAAACAAAACTTTCAAAAATTTCTGAAAATTAAATCTGACGCCGTCAGGTTATAAACCCTGACGCCGTCAGAAATGACCTGACAAAATTCTCATGTTAAGTTTCCGGAAAATTTCTGGAAAAACCTTTACCTTACTTCCTGGAAATCCTGCAAAACATCACTATGACTCGATACAAGCATTTGACTCTAACAAATACTAATATGTATGCTAATTTAATATTATTACGATTCATGTTCATTTGTGTTCTAATAAACCGATTTGGATTTCCCTTACACTTATCTTTTGCAAAATACCTTTATATGTAATTAAGACGAAGTTAAAAACAAAATAAAGCATTTTCACAATTTAGTTTTGAACATGAATCAATAAAAATAAAAATTAAACATACATACGGAAACAAATAAAATCAAACAAACAAATAAATAAACACACAAAGCAAATAAATAAAGCTTGGGTTGCCTCCCAAGAAGCGCTTTTCTTTATTAACGAGTCTTGTAGCTAGACTCAAAGTCACGTACATTACGTGACTCCATCATTGGTCACGGTTCCTAAGCCATTCTCCTTTCCGGTTTTATATTCTGGTCCTAATTTCAAACAATCCTTGTAGAAACCGAATATCCTTTTCATAACATAGTCTACTCCTTTACTTCTATCCTCACCATTCCTATAGTAGACCGCTTGCTTAAGCTCCTTCTCAACATTTGACAAGTGTTGGAATTGCTCTATCTTATATGGCATTTGGTAGTTTACCTCATCGGTCTCATCCTTAAATCTAACTATCCCTAAGGAAGGTTCATAAGTCATTCTAGAGAGCTCAACAAATGGTTTTCCAAAAACCACTTGAGTTAAGGATGCATCGACTATCGGGCGGATATCTTCTACAATTACAAAGTCGGTGACATAGGTGAAGTTTCCTACATAAACCGGTAATCCCTTAACTCTTCCCGTGAAGTTACTCATCCAACCCTTATCAGGGAACATCCTATACCCAAGTTGATCCTTCATTATCAAGTTGTAGTGGGCTCTAGTCATGATGTTTATGGGCGATCTAAGGTCGATGTAAGCTTTCCACACATGTAGATGTCCGATGTTGCATGGTATGTTGAGATTAGAAGGGTCGCCCATTTTTATAATTGGTCTACCTAGGAAGTATGGTGTCTCGGGGTCATCGAATAAGTCCTTATGATATGCGCGCTCTTCCTTAGTGGGTAGCCTATTGAAGTAGTCCTCATCATCATCTACTTCTTCAATCTCACTTTTCCTAACTTCCTTATCAACCTCGACTTTCTTAACCTCATCCTTAGGTTCAATTTCTATCCTACCCTCATTCTTGTCACTTTCTTCCATGCTCCTATCGATTGGTTTAATAGTGACAACGTTGACGAAGTGGACATGTTTGGATGAAGAAGGGTCTTTGACTTGGGGTCCGCTATTTGTGTTCCTAGCGTCCTTATGTGGAGGTGATAGCACTTGGTTATTGAGGGCTTTCAACAAGTTGTCAATTTTATTGGTCATCTCCGTTTGTTGCTGATTGAATTCGGATTCGAATCTAGCTATCCGAGCTTCTTGAGATGCCATAAATTGGGACATCAATCCTTCAAGATGATTGGTACTACCATTTCCGGAAGGATTGTTGTTGAAAGTACGGTTCATGTTGGAACCGCTTGATTGGAAACGATTAGGTGGGTTGGAAGAATTGGGTTGTTGTATGTTTTGGTTTTGTTTCCACCTAAGGTTTGGGTGATTTTTCCATGAGGGGTTGTATGAATCACCATAAGGGTTTGGCTCGGGTTTGAAAGTGTACCACTTGTCTCCCGCTCCGTCGGTACGCGAGGATGCGTAGTCCGCAAAAGCTTGTTCGGGGAGTTCCATGCAATCACGAGTGTCGTGGGGACCACTACATAATTCACATGAAGAAGTGATTTTGTTCACTTGGCTTGAAGGTTTAGGAGCCTCGTAGGATTTCATAAGAAACTTGACTTGGTCTTCAAGTTCTATGATCCTACGGTCGGAAGTGCTTGAATTGTTCAAAGGCAAAGATATTGCCTTGACCGTTTTATTCAATTCACGGGGATCACTCCAACTTTCGTTGTCATAAAGGGCAAGATCTTCTAGGAGATCCCATGATTGTTCCGCACTTAGATCACGTAGCTTACCACCAGCCGATTGGTCAATGGTTTGCCTCGTGGGGAGATTTACATGGTCATAAAAGATTTGGACTTGGAGCCAAAGTTCTATGCCATGGTGAGGGACTTTTTGGAGTAAGTCCTTGAATCGAGTCCATGCCTCGTAGAGGGTTTCGCCTTGACGTTGTTGGAACATCAAGATATCATTCCTTAGCTTGGTAGTTCTTCCCGGTGGGAAAAACTGAGCAAGGAAACGAGTGGTGAGATCATCCCAAGAGGTGATGGATCCTGCGGGTTGACGTTCTAGCCATTGACTAGCTTGGTCCCGCAGAGAGAATTGAAAGAGACGCAATCGGGTCGTCTCTCGAGTGGCAACATCAAGGTCTATAGAATCAACGATTTTAAGAAAGTCCTTGAGGTGTTGATTAGGATCTTCAGAACGAAGTCCATGGAATGCGCATCCGCTTTGCACCAACCGGATGGTGTCGGATCGCAAGGGTGTGACATTGGCTCCTTGAGTGAGCTCAATGGTGTTTCGATAGCCATGGTGGCTAGGACGGGAATACTCTCCTAAAGTACGGGCTCTAGGAGGTGGTTGTGGTTGTTGTGGTGGGTTGAGGATATTACCACCTTCCATGATGTCGGATGGTAATGGTTACGAACAAAGACACGAAGAAAAAAGATAGACTAAAGAAAACCTAGAAAAATAAAATAAAAATCTCACTAGAAAGGAATCTAGTGAGTAGACCTAATAGAAATAACAATTCAACCTAAACAATAACTATTCCCCGGCAGCGGCGCCAAAAACTTGATGCGTGGTTTTGCAACCTTACAGCAGGTTTTACCTCTCGAGGGATCTCAAGAGGCTTACAACCCCACCAGGCAGTGTACCTGACCGATGTAGTATAGTGTAGTGGTAAGTACGGGGGATTGATCGTTCTCCACAGGGAATAGTGTTCGTTAGGTATGAAAAGCAACTCTAATTAGGTCTAAGGGTTGAGGAAGATTCTTTTTTGTATTTTTATATTTTTTATGAAAGCAAGTAAAATCTCGGGTTTTGAGGAGTGGGCGGAATTAGTTGCTAATCGACTAACCCAAATAACTACGAATGCAAATAAAATAAAATAACGAAAATGAAAATGTGGTGAAAACTTATGTGTAGAGAATTGTGTTTACTTAGATTTCCTTACTCCCTAACTATCTTTTACCGGTTGATTAGTGTGTATTAGTTGCGTGGATGACGGGTGTATTCCTTAATACCAATTGTGGGGTGGCGTACGTACTTCCCCAACTCTATGAACTCCTACTTCACTCCTATGTCGAGCCGGCTAGGAAGCTCCTAACATGGGATCACTAGAATTCGCTCATGCATTAAATACAACCATAAAAACCTTTAGTACACATTTGGTTCATGTTTCTTAAGACGTTCAAGCAAGTTACCGAATAGGAAGTTAGCCAGTTTTCTTAAGCCTAACATAGATAAACAATCATCCAATACAACTAATAACACACTAATAACCAATAATCAATAGCTAGGTTTCATTAGATCTAAGCAAACACAAGATAAATCTAGCCTAACATGTTAAACAAAAGATAAGAATAAGATAGAATCAAACAACACATAGACATATTGAATGATTAATTGATAACTTATCTTCAATGTAACATGAAAGATCTCAAGGCAAAAAGCCTTGAAAAAGAAGCTAAAATCGTCTTAGGGTTTTCTCCCAAAAATTCCACACCAAGTTCCACACTAATGACAAAGAATTGCAAAACTATATATAGATTTTTACATCTGACGGCGTCACGTTATGGAGTGTGACGCCGTCACCTCGCCGCTTTTAGGGTTCCCGGATGGCCTTCTTGACGCCGTCCCTCTTTAGCTCTCCAAAATCCGTTCTGGCTTATCAAGGCTTGACGCCGTCAGACCTTGAACGTGACGCCGTCCCTCTTTAAATTAAGCCGTGACGCCCTTGATCAGATTAAAGGGTGACGCCGTCAGAATTCCATGCAAATTTCTCTGGCTTATCATGAGTAATTTTCACATCCACCTTTTTCTTTCCAAGCCATGACGCCGTCCAGGGTAAATCCTGACGCCGTCAAAGGTAACTTTTAGCCGATTTTGAGACTTTGTCGTTTTCTTCACTTTTATGCTCCAAAAACGTCCAAAATGCTTCCTTTTCCAGATTTCTTCTCAAAAGTACCTAAAATGACAAAAGAAACGATTTAGGGCAATATTTGATCAAATAAATACGATTTAGGGCTTAAATGACCCCTTAAAAGCGGTACACTTTTCGCTTCATCAGATTCACTGCTTATTATGCACAAGTCAACTATTATGACACAAATGATATTGACGTTTTTGCGCAGATGATGTAATCACCCCGCTTTTCTGAGTGAGTCAGTGGTCAACATCGATTATCCATCCACCAACAAAATGTCCAAGTATTGTAGATCCCCACTTGGTGAGATCGGAATAAATATTGCTTTGTTTCACTGAAGGTGGTGGTGGTGATGACAGTGTTGTTGTTGTTGTTGCTGCCGATGTTGTTGTCGTGGTGAATTCTGAGCTAAACAATAGAGTTTGAATGTCTGATCAAATGGTTAGAGCGGGAACTGGCACATTCATTTTGGCCATGGAATCTGCATAAGAATATCTACACAGATATACATACATACAGATACACTGGTCATTAATAGCTACCACATAGCAGCTTGCCACATCATAATACCAAGTTCATCTCATAATCAAACCACAATCAGGAAATACATCAAACCACTATCTAGCATGAAGAGCAATTAGCAATCATGAACATGGCAATTCACACAAATTTCAATATTGAACTCAGGATCTTAGGGACAAGATTCTAACATGATAGCTATATACCTAAGCGAATCCTGAGAACATATGCACAATATCAACAACAATTAAGCAACAATCGACTAACAAAAGTCAAACAACATTTGAAACTCATTCATTCAGATCATACAAATGCCACTGGAGTATTCAAGAACATCAAACACATCGGGTTTTCTAACTTCTTTCAGATTTTGAGTTTTAATGTATCTAGGTGATTAAACGAGGATTCCAAAGTGATACAAATGAACCTTCTAGTTATATGAAGCTAGGATACTATAAGCAAATTGCACATAATGTCCTAAACAGTCTAGCAACTAACACATTTGGCCATTTGATATAAATTTTAGCAATTTCCTCTTCAACTAATACCCCATTAACTACAAAACCTTTTCTAAGAGTTATGAATTAATCAAGAAACCCGTTTGATGATATAAAATTTGAATTCACTCTCCCCCTCAATCAATGACCCGTATTCTAGTTAAAGATTTGTAGTTGTTGATTGAGTGACAAATTTTATGCACAATCCAAGTCTAAAAGAATTTCAAGCAACACATAATCACTGATGCGCGTGCGTGTCGTTGCGGTTTAGCAGTATTAATGCCTACTCAAGTTTTAAATTTATATTTCGCCGACTTATCAATAACACACACACTTAACGAGCAGTGTACCCGGTCATTATGAATATAATGGTAAGTAGAGTGTCGATCACTAAGAGTGGAACGTATTATCTAGTTATTCTAATCAGTATTTTAATATCCTAAGTTAGCTATACAACCTAATCTAACGCAAGGGGGTTCAGCCTGAGAGACTAGCACGGTTTGGTTATGATTAAATAGAAAACTAAACTAATGAGCACGAATCAGCGATTAGCACACACGTACACAGATAGATACTTGAGATAATAAGAAGACCTGTCCTGATAATTAAGTAGCTTGTCACTTGTTTTATTGCTAGTTTTATATGAAGTGTATATAATTAAACCTTTTTCGTTGGCTCTAATCTTATCGGCGAGTAAACCCTTAATGATTACTTATGTCTATCCTTCTTTTCTAGAGTATTGGGCATTTGTGGTGCCCACGTCTCGTATACGCTAGAATAGATAGGCGAGGAAGGGGCATGGCGACCCAAGCAAGACTCAGCTAGACACAGAGGTTATCAATGCACTAATAAAAGTCACCAAAGACATCAACATATAAACTTTAATTAATGGGAAAGCAATATTAAGGGGAGTGCATGATTTTCCGTAGTCACATGACACAAGCCCATCAATCCTGATGAATTAAAGCGTACTAATACAATAAAACAAAACTACTTAATGAATTGAATACATGCAGGACCTTCTTACAGCTCTTGTATCTTTGTTTGAGGTGTGTCTTGTGCTGCTTGGTCGTCTGAATTCGGCTCTAGGGTTACGTCTTTTCTCTGTCCAAAACTAAGCTCTCGAAATTCGTCTGGCCTTGGGGTATTTATAGTTTCTGTCTGAGGGATCGATGCGGCGCATTGACTTAACTTCGCGTGGGGTCCAAGATTAATATATTCAGGAATATTCGTACACCGTCTTCAGATGCGGCGTATCTTGATCTCTGTATGCGGCGCATGTACTTTGGCAGTCTTGGATTGTAACTTGTGAAATCTTGATAGTGATACGCCGTATGTTAGAAGTATGTTGCGGCGTATCTGGAGTAGAACCAGCTTGATCTTGTAGATTTCAGTAGGCTTTTGACATCTTGCTTGTTTTGCTCCATAATTAGTCCAAAATCGCCAAGTTTCACATAATGCTTGTTTTTACCTGAGAATTACTAAAGTAAACATTAATGTATCGATTCTCATGTATAATATAATAAATCAAGTCAAATAAATAGGATAAATGATGATAATAAAATGTACTTATTTGAGTTCATCAAATATCCCCCCACTTGAACTTTACTTGTCCCCAAGTAAACCTTAGAATCAATCGTATGAAAATGTATCCTAAAAGATATTAGGATTTATTTTTATATTTAAGCACGTATTCGTTTTGTCATAATCACACAACCAAACACTTAACGAAGGAGAAACCAAAATAATTTTTAATGTAAAACAATTCTAAATCGTTTAGTTGCTTAGTTGTGACGAATATTCTATCATAGGCTTGGCAAGTGTACGCATCTCCCCCACTAAAGCAAAGGAATAACAAGTCTAAAGCGGTAAAAAGGGTTTGTTGGTTAAGGGTTGATCATCCTTTTTAATCTCTATCGATCTCATATTCCAGAAAAGGTGACAAAATTACAAATACATGATCGAATCCACGACCACGATACTTGCAATTGCTCAAATCCTTAACTCGAATAGGCTAAAGATAGGACCAAGTAATCTTCACCAATAATATTATATCAAAAAGGGCGACAAAATCATAAATACATAGCCGAATCCACGACTACGATACTTAAGATTGCTCAAATCCCTAATCTCAATACATCAAAGGTTTGGATGAAGAATGATATAGGGTATGGATAATATTTGGGATACAAATTGGTGTAAAATAAAAAATAAACAAAACAGATAAATTAAAATCCTAAGTGTGGTTAATCACTTTCCCAACCATCCCATGAATAAGACTCATATCATTGAATAACTCACGCTTTAACACTTGAAACACACGCTTTAGGTAGACACGAATTATACTCAACAAAATCTCAATCAAAGAATAACCTTAGTTGGCGTTCCCATAACGGCCAACTCCCATTCAATCCATAAATATAATATATAACAAATAGTGGTGATATCACCCACTTAATACAAAACTTTACATAAGTTGGTTAAAACAAACTTCCAACTTTTCCTTTTTTTTTCCTTTTTCTTTTCTATTTTTTTGATTTTTTTTTTTTTAAAGACATATATGTGTAAAATTTCACAACTTTTCTATCACTATTTTTCCGGATAATTTTTCCATACTCTTCATACTTTCAGAAATAACTGTAATAGTGAAAGTAGCAAACACACGAAAAATAAACTAAAAGTTATACAATATTTACTTTCATACCAATTGCATTGTGCAATTTCCAAAACTAACCAAAGATAATGAATTACGCACGCAAACACAGGTAATGTAAGGAAACACACTTTGCCTAAAGCAATTAACCACGGATTTTAATCTACAGGGTAGGCTAAGGTGTAAGGGTGTATCGAAACATTATAACAAAGGTGTAAGAAACGAAAGGAATGGCTCTGAGGGTTTTTCTAGGGGTATCTTACTCTAAAAGTGAGAGTAAACAAAAGGGTTTATACGGGGGTTAACTAACCAGTGTAGTTAGTTAATATCACATAACATATAAAGGCTATTTGGGTGTAATCCTAGAAATTTACCAATTTAGACAAGTCACTCCAATTATATTATTAATACTCATTATGGTGGTCTCGAATAGTATACAAACCAAGTTCTAAAGTTTACAAGTCACCAGCACACTAACGTTTTAATATTTTCGAAAGAATAGAGTTATGTGTGCGGTTATGTAATTTAGACTTTAAACAAAAACATGCTAAAAAATTTTAAATTTTGATATATTAAGCGCATTTTAAGCATATTTTGAAAAAGTTTAGGACAAGTAAGTGTTCTAATTCTCCATCCCCCCACTTAAGTTAAACAACGTCCTCGTTGTTTGTGTCAAAGGTTAAAAATTGGAAAATAAAAGAATTAGAACAGAAAAACTCCCCTGAGATTTGCTCGGTATGATCCTCCATTATTCGTATAAGAGCAAAAATCAACTTTCTTGTGGATGAGAACGTTTAAGCTTCATAGATGATGTATCCACAAAAAATGCAGGAATCTATAATACCATTTAGACTTTAACACACCTGAGTTAAGAAGGTTCAAACTTGCATAATACATTAGTAGTTAGTAAAAATAAAACATAAAAAATTAAATCTGTAAATCATCAGGTCAGTCGATACGCCGTATCTTATTGAAGAAGATACGCCGTATCGAGCCTGGAATAAATACGAATCAGAATAAAAGATGCGTCGCATCCTTAACCAGGGATGCGCCGCATTAAATAAACTAACAGAAAGTTTTAAAGTCAAAAATAAAAATGCAGAAAATGAAATAAGATATGACCAGTGCAGGTGATGCGTCGCATCTTATGATGGAGATGCGCCGCATCTTCTGCAGGTCTGACAGACTCGACACAGAACAGAAAAGTAAAAAATTTTCATCGGGTTGTCTCTCGGTCAGCACTTGTCTTTATTCCAGAGTCTTCAAGTTAGACTCACGTTCAGCTCCTTATTCCAATACTTCGGGTTCAAACTCCACCACCTCGTTCTCAGTATCCTCAATTTTATTATCAAAGTATTTTTTAACTCGTTGCCCGTTTACCTTGAATATATAACCATTTTTATCGCATATTTCGATAGTCCCATATGGATACACTTTATTGACAATGAACGGACCTGTCCATCTTGATTTAAGTTTACCTGGATACATTTTTAATCGAGAATTAAATAGCAGCACTTTTTCTCCAATAGTAAACATTTTATCCCCATGTAACCTCGAGTCATGCCATCTTTTAGTTCTTTCTTTGTAGATCTTAGTATTTCTGTAGGCCTCATCTCTTAGTTCGTAGAGTTCATTGAGTTCCATGAAACGGTTCTTCGTTGCACCCTCCATATCCATGTTACATTTCTTCAAGGCCCAATATGCACTTTGTTCTATTTCGATCGGTAGGTGGCATGCTTTTCCGTATACAAGACGAAATAGAGTGCATCCCGTCGGTGTCTTATAGGTTGTACGAAATACCCATAAAGCATCATTTAACTTGTCAGACCACCCTTTCGGATTATATCCAGTCGTTTTTTCTAAAATCCGTTTTATAGCCCTATTGGTTACTTCAGTTTTCCCATTGGATTGAGGATGGTATGCAGTGGAAACCCTATGATACACTCCATATCGTTGCAAAGCTCTTCCTAGATGGTGATTACAAAAGTGTGTTCCCCTATCACTAATCAATGCTTTAGGAACTCCAAACCTAGCGAACAAACTTTGCAAAAATTTAAGCACTACCTTGCTGTCGTTTGTTGGTAACGCTTGCGCTTTGACCCATTTTGATACGTAATCAACAGCAACCAAAATATACTTATTACCTTTAGATTCAGGAAACGGTCCCATGAAGTCCAATCCCCATATGTCGAAAACTTCACATACTTGGATATATTTTTGCGGCATTTCGTTTCTTGATGTAATATTTCCGGATCGTTGACACGCATCACATCCTTTTATATAAGCTTTTGCATCATCCAGCATAGTGGGTCAATAAAATCCTGCATCAAGGATTTTCCTTTTTGTAATAATTGCACCATGATGTCCCCCCGTCGGTCCTGAATGGCAATGTGCCAATATTGCCGAGACATCATCTCCATCTACGCATCTTCGTATAATATTGTCAGGACATAATTTAAAGGCATAAGGTTCATCCCAAATTTACTCACTAGCGCGAGTTAGAAACCTTCTTTTCTCGTCGGATGTTAGCCCTTTTGGAATTTCATTTGCAACAATAAAGTTTATATAGTCGGCATACCATGGTGTATTATTATTGCTCTTAATTCTTACCATCATAAGGTGTTCATCAGGAAAGTCATCAGCGATTTCCCATTCATCAAGCACCTCCATGTCAGGGTTTTCAAGTCTAGATAAGTGGTCGGCAGCTAAATTCTCGGCACCCTTTTTATCTTTAATTTCAATATCGAATCCTTGGAGCAATAAAACCCACCTAATAAGCCTTGGCTTGGCATCCTGTTTATTGAACAAATACTTCAAAGCAGAATGGTCAGTGTAAAGCATAGTTTTTGACAATATAAGATATGACCTAAATTTATCGAATGCAAAAACTACTGTTAAAAGTTTTTTTTCCGTGGTGGTGTAATGTTCTTGGGCATTATTTAATGTTTTGCTAGCATAATAAATTGGCTTAAATTTCTTTTCTATCTTTTGGCCAAGTACAGCTCCAACTGCATAATCACTAGCATCACACATTAGTTCAAAAGGCAGATTCCAATCTGGCGAAATTATAATAGGTGCAGAAGTTAGTTTTTCTTTAAGTATATTAAACGCCTTTTTGCAATCTTCAGAAAAATCAAACTTCGCATCTTTTAGCAATAATTGGGTCATAGGCCTAGATATCATTGAAAAATCCTTTATGAATCTACGATAAAATCCAGCATGCCCTAAAAAACTTCTAACACCTTTTACATTAGTGGGGTAAGGTAGTTTGGCAATTACATCAATTTTAGCCTTGTCGACTTCTATACCTTTCCTAGAAATCTTATGTCCTAACACAATTCCCTCTCTAACCATAAAATGACATTTTTCCCAATTAAGAACAAGGTTAGTTTCTTCACACCTAACAAGCATTTTATCAAGTTTAAAGAGACAATCACTAAATGAGTTACCGAACACCGAGAAGTCGTCCATGAAGACTTCCATAAAGTCTTCTACCATATCATGGAAGATAGCCGTCATACAATGTTGGAAAGTAGCAGGGGCGTTGCATAGTCCGAACGGCATTCTCCAATAGGCAAAGGTTCCATAAGGGCAGGTGAAAGTCGTCTTCTCTTGATCCTCGGGGGCAATGGGTATTTGGAAGAAACCTGAAAAACCATCTAAAAAACAATAATAATCATATCCTGATAGTCTTTCTAACATTTGATCAATAAATGAAAGAGGGAAGTGATCTTTTCACGTAGCATCATTGAGTTTGCGGTAGTCGATGCAAACTCTCCATCCAGTAACAGTTCTTGAAGGGATTAGCTCATTGTCGTCATTGAGTACTACCGTCATTCCTCCTTTTTTTGGTACAACGTGGATAGGACTGACCCACGAGCTGTCGGAAATTGGGTAGATAAGTCCGGAGTCAAGTAATTTCACAATTTCATTTTTCACCACATCTTGGACTTTTGGATTCAAACGCCTTTGGGGTTGAATAGTAGGTTTGATTTCATCTTCCATACGGATTTTATGTGTACAAAATGACGGGCTAATTCCCTTAATATCAGACATCTTCCATGCTAATGCTCCTCTTCGTTTATATAGTACCTGCAGAAGGGATTCTTTTTCTTTTGGCGTTAAGTCAGATGCAATAATAACGGGTGAATTAGTGTTCCCGTTTAAATAGGCATATTCCAAAGTAGAAGGGAGATCCTTAAGCACAGGTTTAACATCATCAATTTTATTAGCACTAGCGGAATAAACTTGTTCTTTTATTACGTCGTTGCTGTCATCAGATAAATACGCCGCATCGATATTTCCGATGCGCCGTATGGCGTTACAAACAGCGGAATCAACAGCGAAATTATTATCAATAGTATTTTCATCAACTTGATCTTCTATGGCGATTGTGTTTTCTAAATTTTAAGCAGATAAGAATCAAGCAAATTATTTTTTAACAATTTCTGAGTAAATTGATTAATTGTGTCATCAGAAACATCGATATTATAGCATTCAACATCTTCATAATTAGTTTTACTCATAGATTGTTCCATATTAAATTCAACCTCATCTTTTCCTATGGTAAGAGTTATCTTTTTATTAAAAACATCAATCATGGCCCTAGCAGTGGCTAAAAATGGTCGTCCTAATATTATAGGAGTTCTAGAATTTTCGGGCATATCGAGGATAACAAAGTCAATAGGTAATTCAAATTTATCAACTTTTATTAATATATTTTCAGCTATTCCTAATGGGTATTGTATGGACCTATCAGCTAGCTCTAAGCACATCCTAGTAGGTATTGGTTCACCAAGGCCTAATCTTTCATACATAGAAGAGGGCATAAGACTTATACTAGCTCCTAGGTCGGCTAAAGCATTTCCAATATGTAAATTTTTAATTTGACAAGGAATAGTGAAACTCCCTGGATCTATCTCCTTAGATGGAAGTTTGTTGAGCAATGCTGCTGAGCTTCTTTCCCCCATTGTTACAGTGCAAGCCTCTTCAAGTTTGGACTTGTTTGTAAGCAAGCTCTTCAGATATTTAGCATATTTTGGCATTTGCACTAGGGCTTCCATAAATGGTATGCTTAGCTGCAGCTGCTTGAGATTTTCCAGGAACTTCCTTTGATAGGCATCTTCTTTCTCCTTCCTTACCCTATGTGGAAAAGGTAGTGTTGATCGTTTAAGTTCAACAGAAGGTTCTTCTCTAATCACAGGTTCTGGATTAGTCTCTTTTGGTTGCTCTTGCTCAGATGATAATAGATTCAGGGGAAATCTTGTTTGTGCTGTTATCCTCGGTGTCTCTCCATTAAAGTTGATTTTGTTGTAATCCCTTTCAAATCGTGTTTTACCAAAGAATCTTGTTAACACGTTGCAATTGATGCACTTAATTGCAAATTATCATGTGTTTTTTCCTAGCAATAGATATCTTGTTAAATAAAAAGTTTCTTAACTTCATTTGTTCGTGTATGCAAATCTGATGCAAGTTCTTTTTCCGAACCATATCACCGGGAATTAAACATTGTTTGTAATTAAAGTAAAAATTAAAAAGTTCCTTTAAGTTAAAATCACTTTATCAAAAAATACGCTATTAAATGTAAATTAATCATCAGAAGTAAACCTAATTTCTGTGCTTCATAACATATTGCTAATTAATTTCATTGAAAACACATAGTAAAACTGAAGATTTGAGGTTATGCGTTAAGTATAAGTATAATAAGTAAAGAAAAAGAAAGATGAAGAGAAAACACGAAGAAACTGTAAGAGATTATGCGCATAAGGAGAAATACGAGAAAGAAACCACTGATACTTCAAAGAATTGATTAGACCAAGACTTCTATGCTTAACATATCAAGAAAAGATCAAGATCTATGAAGGAAATCAATGGTACAGCGAAGGATCGAGCACGTAACGAGAAATGAATAAAAGAAAACAAAAGTGCATGGCAGGATCATCCATCCGATCGGATGCTGCCCGCATCCGATTCGGATGGAGTGAAGTTAGAAACACCGAGAGCTCCAACCGATCGGTAGGAGCCAAATACCGATCGGTTGGCCAACACTGAAGTTACAAAGTTGCATTAAATGGTGAATTTAAGCCCCATAATCACTAAGGCTTATCATTTCTCAGCTGTTAAATCATATGGGACGTTTTTACTTGGATAAGAAGGGTTTCCTCACTTATTTAAGGAACCCCTAGTTAGTTTGCAAAGAGAGTTCTTTTGGGGAAGTGACATAACCTAAGAAAGCTACACCACTATTATTATTATTGCCCAAAAGCTTGGAGTTGCTGTGAAAACGTCCAGGAGATCTTGAGTTCGAGTCTCAAGAGTTGCGTCCGTGTGTGGAGTTGTTTACTTGTGATAATAGGCGATTGGAGGAGTGTGGATTGCTATAGTTCCACAATTCTAGTTCTTGTAATTCCTTGATAGGTATTTCTTGTTGAGTTATCATGAACTACTTTTACTTTTACTATATGATGAATGAAAGTTTGGTTAATTATGTGTGTTTGGTTATGATGTTTATGGAGTAATTTAGTTATACTTGTGTGTGGATGATGTGACAATTGTTAGAGTAATCTTATCATAGTGATGCATGAAAACATATCTTATTTTATGAGTTTGTTGAGATAAAATCTAATCTTGCTTAATTGGTTGGTAAAAACATTTTCAAAGATTCACAAGGCCGAAAGGAGTTTTCTTTATGTTTTTATTCCAAAAAGTTAGTGCACGAATTAGTATGGATTGTGGTGTGTGACAAGCAACACCTTTACTCATTAAAATGGATTTGGAAACGATTTCATCACGAAAAAGGCCGAAAGGATTCGTAGGAATTCTTGAGATAAGACATGCTTTCAAACAACAAAAAGGACTTAATAGAATTATCGTAATAGTTAATAATGGCCGAAAGGAGTTAACTAGGAGATTGAATTCTTAGATATGATTTCTCATGATAAAAACCATTGATTGTGAATCATTCATTTTAAGTTGTGCATCATTACAAGTAACACCCAACTTGATTGGTTACTCTAAACAATTGTCATGGAAACTACACACAAGTATATTTGTTTTTGATTGATTGAACCTTGCTTGTTTGTTTTTAATTTGCTTCAAATTGGATTGACACTCCATTTTGCTAAAACTTATTTACTAAACCTAAACCCCAATTCCCTTGGGACGATCTCGACTTACCCACCTTTACTACCACGGACGAGTATACTTGCTCGTATGTGTGATTAGAGAATTGGATAAATCGTGTTTATAAATTTTAAAACTTGAACACAACGACACGCACATCAAGTTTTTGGCGCCGCTGCCGGGGAATTGTTAAGATTTTCTTGGTAGTTGGGCTTAGTAGTCTTAAGTTTTTTTTTAGAAAGTTAAAAAAGGTTAAAAAGTAAAAAAAAAAAAAAAAAAAAGTTTGGTTCGGACCAACCGAATCGGATGGATTTCCATCCGATCGGTTGGTGGTCTCGGTAATATATTTTTTGTTTAATCATTTTTGTTATTATTCAGTTTTTATGATTTATTAATGTTATGTTTAATTAGTATAGTAATTAGATTAATTAATTTAGGGTATTAGAAAGTTTTCTTATGTTTAATGTTAGTTAATTGGTTAATTTTAATGTTTGGTAGTTTTAAAGTTTTTATTGAATGAGTAATAATTAGTTTTTATGATCATTAGTTCATTAGTTAAAAGTTAATTAGGATAATTTAATGCTTGATAATTAATTGTAGGATTATATTAATTAGTTTTAGTTATTAGTTATTTCTTCTTTTTAGTTTTTATTAAAAAAAAAAAAAAAAAAAAAAAAAAAGCACAAAAACAAATTAGAAATAGGTTGTGATTAGTTAGTCTTAGTATTATTAATAAAGTTAAAAAAAAAAAAAAAAAAAAAAAAAAAAAAAAAAAAAAAAAAAAAAAAAAAAAATTCTCGATCTAACCGATCGGAGGCCGCCCGCATCCGATTCGGTTGGTGAGATTTCATCTTTTGCAGTTTACCCATCCGATCGGATGGAAGGTGATACCGATCGGATGGTTGCCTCAGTAAAAGTTTTTATGATTTTTTATTTTTAGTTGTTTTCATGTTTTGATGATTTGAAGTTGTTTGTTAGCTTATTTTTGTTTGATATTTTGATAAGGTTCGATTATAACTAACCCTCACGCTAATAGTTTGGAATTTTTTTGTTTTGTGGTTATGTTATGATAGTGTTTAAGTAGAATGGAGAGTTTAAGCAATGTTTCGGAATATTTGAGAAATTTGGAAGAGATGTTGAGAGATTCAGGAGATTCTTTGGAGAAATTGGAAAGCATTTTGGATGAAGCTAAGATTGGTTTAGAAAGGAAAGAAGAAGTTGGCGAAAGCAGTGTTTGTTTACCTAAGGAGAAAAGAGTAGTTGTGTTCACACAAGCACCACCTAAAGAGTTTGATGTACCATGTATGAGGTATGCTACACCATGTGGTGTGGAAGGAGTTAAGGCTTGGGATGCTCAACTTAATATGGAATATGGTGAGAATTACATTACGGAAGAAATGCTTGGTAAGCTTGGCTTTGTTAGGCTTGATTATGAGAGTTATGGTAGGAAGATAGTGAGAGATGTGAAAGTTAATATTCATGGTCATGTTTTCAAGGTTGATTTTGTTGTGTTGGAATATGGAAATGTGGATGAACCGGAAGTTATGTTTGGTAGAAATTTCATGGTGAAAACTAAATGTAGGGTTGATTTTGCTATGGGAAAGATGAGAATTGATGTTGATGATGATATGGTAGAGAAAAAGGAAGGAAGAGGAGAGATTGTTAAAATGGGAAAGGCTAATCGCAAGAAAACACCACTTAACAAACTTACCCAACCCTCCACCCCTAAAAATGAGGCTAGTTCATCTAGTTCATCACCCAAATCACCTCAAGAAGTTAAACCATTGACAGAAGAACAAAAGGGAGCTGTTTTGGAGAACTTGGAAATGAAATTTAAGGAGCTTATGGAAGAGAAGCCGGTTATAGAAGTATTGAACAATTACATGGTTTATCGTAAGAAGTTAGATGCGGTTATGATGGCAACAGCTAGGCTAGAGGATAAGAATTTTGATGAGTTTGCAAGGGAAAGGATAGTTGAAAATGGGTTGCCTAAGAAAGAGAGTGATCCGGGAAATTTTGTGTTACCAGTGAAGGTAAATGGAACCGATGCAATGTATGCATTGGCCGATACAGGAGCAAGTGTGAATGTGATGCCATACCCGTTGTACAAAAGATTAGGACTTGGTAATCCTCAACCAAATCAATATAATCTTACAATGGCTGACAATTCAAGAGCAAAAGCAATGGGAGAAGTGAAGAATGTTAGAGTGCAAGTAGGATATCAAGCTTTCTTAGCCGATTTTCTTGTACTTAATATCCCGGAAGATAAGGAGTTACATTTGTTGTTAGGAAGAACGTTTTTGAGAACTTGCGGAGCTATTATAGATATGGGTAGAGGTACTATGACTATTAGTGATGGGATCTTGAAGCATACCTATTATCCAAAACCTAGAGGCAAGATTATTAAGGAAGTGCATGATGAAGAAGAAGAAGAAGAGGAATATTTAGGTTGTTTTGAAGTTGGTAGAGATGAAGAGGGAAGACCTAAATATGGGCCGATTGTCCCTAGTTACTTTGGTATTGAAGATGAGTTGGAAAGAGCATTAGCTATGGAGGTTTTCTATAACCCATTCAAGAATATTTTTGTGTTCCATAAATTGACAGATTTTCTTGGATCTTTACCGGTTCAATTGAAGAATTTGGAATGGGGACCCGAAGGAGCTAGTGTTTACAAGAAAGAAGAAGGTGATGGAGAATGGCATGTGAAGTTTGATATAGTTTGTCCGGATGGAAGAAATTTTGCAAGGAAGTTTAAAACTCAAGTGACTAATCGAAAGTTATCCGGTAAATTTTAAAGTGAAGACATCTTGAAGCATGAATATTTTGAAGGTTGAAGGTTGAAGAGCAAGAGTTGAAGAATAAAGCACAAAGCTTGTGCTCATGTTTGTTTGTTTATTTTTAATGCATTTTTAATAGTAGTTTAATGTTTTGCATTTAAGTTTGATTTAAGTTTAAGACCTTTTGGTTACCTTATGGTTTATTAAGTTTTAATCTATGGAGTTAAGTTTTGTTTTAGAAGTTGTAGAGATAGTTTGGATAACAAGTTGGGAGAATAAGTGTGTTGGTGGTATTTTTACTTAAAATGAAGTCTTTATAAGGAAGTCAAATACTTTTTATTTGTTCTTACAAGTGTCAAAGTATTGAAGAGAGAAAGAAAAAGTGAAGTTTGCAAAAATTCAATCCGAATCGGTTGGATGAAATACTGATCAGATGGATTGAAGTATAAATACTCAAGATTTCAAAATCATAAAAACACACACACACTCATTCCACCACACTTGGGGTTCATTAATTCGACCATTAAGATAGTTTTAAGAGTTGCAGGAGAGTTGAAGGATCATCAATGGCACCAAAACAAGTAAGTAACATCATTAATTTGTGTCAATTAGGTTTTAATTCGAGTTGATTGAATTAGGTCAAAATTTAGGCGTTTTTGATATAGTGCGAATTAAGGCATGATTTTTCTGGAATAGATGGGTAAATGATTGAGGAAATCGTTGCACAAAGAATGAGGTGGATTGATTAAGTTTTGAGGAAGAATGAATTAATTGATTTTTTTTGAATCATAAGGGTCAAAACTTTGAATCGATTCTGGGAAGAAATTAGTGATTTCCAGATGTTGTTTAGATGTTAATTATTGTTCCTAGGATGATGCATTGTGGATTAGAACATCAATAAGGTTTGATTTTGAATATGTTCATAGGTTCTAAGATTGATTATGCGAGTATGTTATGGATATGATTCGGAGATAAGTGGGATGTGTAGAGACCATAGTGATTGATGAAATGCAGGATTAGGAAGAGTGGAATTAGATAGGATTGATTTGGAGTCGGAAATTTTTTTGTTTTGAATACAGTGAGTACAACCGAATCGGTTGCGAATTGCTACCGATCGGCTGGACAATGTCACAACTCCATCCGATCGGATGGAGAGAGATACCGATCGGATGGAGCCCTCGGTAAAACTTTTTGAAGATTTTCAAATCGAATGTTTTGGACTTCTTAATCATCTAACTTTGTTTCTTATACTCTTATACTAACAAATAATCATGATTTCTACAGAGTTATCTTGCAGGTGGATCAGGAATCGCAAAAAGAACGAGAGAAGGAATTAGAAAGAGAGAACAGATGCCGATACCGGAATGTCATCCCAATCTATTGTGGAAAGGGGAGGATGCAAGTGTTCGAAAAGCTTTTAGTGCTATACTTCTCAAGATTGGCGGATGGGTGATTCATTCACCAAGGATTATGAACTGGAATGACATGAAAGAGCTTGGTTGTGATGAGTTTCTGGAAGACATGTTTCTTATTAGGATTCTTTGGGATGGACGAATTTTGACTTCCAACATGTGGATGAAAGCATTGAGTATAAGGGAACCAATATACAAGGAATGGTGCTTAGAATTTTTGTGCTCAATGAGAATGAAAGAAAAGATCACTGATATCGGTGTTACCACCGATAAATTCCTCGAATTCAGACTTGGGGGACAAAAACACGAGGTTACACTATTTGAATTTGGAAACCTATTAGGTCTATATTCGGACGAAGATTTAAATAATAGGGATTTCAAATTTTTGGTAATGAGTGGAGAAAGAAATAAAAATAATTTTGATGCTAACGGATACTGGAAGAGGATTAGTACGGAAAGCAAGTTAGTGTTTGGAGAAAGTGAAGTGTCGACAATCAAGAAACCAATGTTACGTGTGCTTCATAGGATAATAGTGCAGTCATTGTTACATAGGACGTCTGGTGTGGAAGTGATCTATGAAGATGATTTATGGGTACTACACGCATTAGATGAGAAGCATCCCTATAGGCATTTGAACGTAGCATGGGTAATAGTGCAACATTTGCACAAGCATGCAGCAGATGGGACAAGAAATTTCATATGTGCGGGCATTTTATTTCTCGAATTGCTAGGAATCTTGGGTTGTTTAATGAAAAAGAAATGAGCGATTTTGGAGAACCAGTTGTTCCATGGAGTATTGATATAAAAAAGTTCACAAACCTTAGAGAGAGCAGGAATGGAAAGTTAAGAGGGCTTCCAGAAGTCTTGGATATTCAGCCAATAACCACTTGGGATGGTTTATGATTATGGTTTCAAAACAATGATGGTTGAACTATTTCTATTTTCTATTTTCTACTACTTTAAACTTTAACTCTTGTAGGATTTATTTGTTTTGATTTTGGTTTGTTTGGATTATGTTTATTTTTATGTTTGTTTGGTTTATTGTTTTTGGTATTTTGTTTGTTTGTTTCGAGAATAGTTTGCAGTATTTGCAGGGAAGAATTGACAGAAGCTTAGTGTTGATCAAATTTTTGAAGTTGGAAGAACTCACGAGATTACTTGTGATCAACTAGGCTTATGCTATTTTTTTTCCGGGTAGTTTTTTTTTTCTATTTTTCTTTCCATTTCCTTTACTTTGAAGTTCGTTTTATTACATTGAGGACAATGCAAAACTTAAGTGCGGGGGAGGGAAGTAAATAGGAAAGTTTTTTTTTTTTAATTTTTAAAATTTTTTATTTTTGGATTTCAAGGACTAGAATTTGTGAATTTATTCGCCTTTGATTTTTCTAGTTGATAGACAAATTGATTCAATGGTAAATAATGAGGTTATTTTGAAATTTTTTTGTGAATGTAGTCAAGTTTTGAGAGTTTTTGGTAGCTATTGCTAAGTACATTTTACCACCACTTTAAATTGTGAGGATTCATATTTCGTATGAGTGTGCCGGTGATTATGTCAATTCTAGAACTTGTACTTGTTATGCATTACGGTTAAAATTACTTTCAAGTAATAAAATATATTCAAATGATAAGAGGCAAATTAGGATTTTCACCAAATGGCCTTCCGTTTACAATACATTTTTGCTAACCACATCGGTTAGTTGTCCTTAGTAATTGGAACCCATTTGTTAGCATTATATGCTAGATACCCTTAGTTACACCCTTTTGAGCCTATCTTTTCTTTGATTTAAACCCGTAAATTATTGCACCATACACCTTAGACTTTCCCGAATCAAGTCCAAATGAAGTTCGAAACTATTTATTTTTGATGATTGCATGATTGACCACACCTTGTATGTGTATATGTTGTTCCAATGAAGAAGGAGGTCGCTACTCTTATTTATATTTTTTGTAGCGTGTGCTCATCCAAAGTGTGGGGGAGTTGTTGAAAAAAAAAAAAAAAAAAAAAAAAAAAAAAAAAAAAAAGAGAAAAAAGAAAAAGCCAATGAGCTATGTATGTGTGGAAATAAGATATTCAAAGAGTTATTATGGAAGAAAGAGTTTATATGAAATGCAGAATAATGATCGAAGAAGTTTGGTGAGTAATCATTTGTGATGTAAAGAGTTAGGATTGAATTTGGGCTTGATTTTTGTTTTTATTTAGAACCAAATCAAATTCCCATGTCTTATCCCTTCCCCTTACCAATTACTTTATTCGAGCATTCGGATTTAGTGATGGCTTTGTTTAGATATGTAGCACATGTATGTTTTAGTGACCATCCGAGTTTTTGGGTAGTTGAAAAGCGTTGTTAGCGATCTGGAGAGTAAATTGGTGACCATCCGTTATGCAAGTAACGTCGTTAGCGAACCAAGGCACGATCTAGTGACCATCCGTTGCTTGACTACACAAGGATTCGTTGTTAGCGAATTATGATATACTTGTATGAAATATCTATACATTAGCTAGGTAATCAAAACCCTTTTTGAAGCCTAAACCCAAATAAAAGACCTCTTTGATGTTTTATTTTGTTGTTTTGATACAAGTACAAGCTTATGGTAAGAGACATGAATCGCGCCTGGGCAATTGAGTGATATACAATCAAATCTACTACCGAGAGTTGTGTGAATTTAAAATTTCCTTTGTGAGGTACTTGGTGATGTTAACAAAATTTAATTTAATTTGCTTACATTTCAAGGATTTTTTCATAAACATATGAAAATGCCATTGAGTTCAGTTTTTCTAAAAATTAGACTTGCTCGAGGGCGAGCAAAACTCAAGTGTGGGGGATTTGATAACGCTTAAATCTAACATGTTTTTAGGTGCGTTATTGCTAGTTTTGTGCATTATATTTGGTTATATCTGCATGTATTTGTTGCTAAATGATGAAAAAGTGTGTATGCAAGTAAATATAGCCAAGTACAGGAAAAGTGGAGGAAAACACGAAGAAATGAAGAGATTATGCGCATAAGGAGAAATACGAGAAAGAAACCACTTGATACTTCAAAGAATTGATTAGACCAAGACTTCTATGCTTAACATATCAAGAAAAGATCAAGATCTATGAAGGAAATCAATGGTACAGCGAAGGATCGAGCATGTAACGAGAAATGAATAAAAGAAAACAAAAGTGCATGGCAGGATCATCCATCCGATCGGATGCTGCCCGCATCCGATTCGGATGGAGTGAAGTTAGAAACACCGAGAGTTCCAACCGATCGGTAGGAGCCAAATACCGATCGGTTGGCCAACACTGAAGTTACAAAGTTGCATTAAATGGTGAATTTAAGCCCCATAATCACTAAGGCTTATCATTTCTCAGCTGTTAAATCATATGGGACGTTTTTACTTGGATAAGAAGGGTTTCCTCACTTATTTAAGGAACCCTTAGTTAGTTTGCAAAGAGAGTTCTTTTGGGGAAGTGACATAACCTAAGAAAGCTACACCACTATTATTATTATTGCCCAAAAGCTTGGAGTTGCTGTGAAAACGTCCAGGAGATCTTGAGTTCGAGTCTCAAGAGTTGCGTCCGTGTGTGGAGTTGTTTACTTGTGATAATAGGCGATTGGAGGAGTGTGGATTGCTATAGTTCCACAATTCTAGTTCTTGTAATTCCTTGATAGGTATTTCTTGTTGAGTTATCATGAACTACTTTTACTTTTACTATATGATGAATGAAAGTTTGGTTAATTATGTGTGTTTGGTTATGATGGTTATGGAGTAATTTAGTTATACTTGTGTGTGGATGATGTGACAATTGTCAGAGTAATCTTATCATATTGATGCATGAAACATATCTTATTTTATGAGTTTGTTGAGATAAAATCTAATCTTGCTTAATTGGTTGGTAAAAACATTTTCAAAGATTCACAAGGCCGAAAGGAGTTTTCTTTATGTTTTTATTCCAAAAAGTTAGTGCACGAATTAGTATGGATTGTGGTGTGTGACAAGCAACACCTTTACTCATTAAAATGGATTTGGAAACGATTTCATCACGAAAAAGGCCGAAAGGATTCGTAGGAATTCTTGAGATAAGACATGCTTTCAAACAACACAAAGGACTTAATAGAATTATCGTAATAGTTAATAATGGCCGAAAGGAGTTAACTAGGAGATTGAATTCTTAGATATGATTTCTCATGATAAAAACCATTGATTGTGAATCATTCATTTTAAGTTGTGCATCATTACAAGTAACACCCAACTTGATTGGTTACTCTAAACAATTGTCATGGAACCTACACACAAGTATGTTAGTTTTTGATTGATTGAACCTTGCTTGTTTGTTTTTAATTTGCTTCAAATTGGATTGACACTCCATTTTGTTAAAACTTATTTATTAAACCTAAACCCCAATTCCCTTGGGACGATCTCGACTTACCCACCTTTACTACCACGGACGAGTATACTTGCTCGTATGTGTGATTAGAGAATTGGATAAATTGTGTTTATAAATTTTAAAACTTGAACACAATGACACGCACATCAGTCGTATTAACAAAAGCTAATGCGCCGTATTTTCGTTACGTTTCAAAATACAAGATTTTTGATTTAGTAGATGCGCCGTATCGATAAAAATTGATGCGTCGCTTTTGTTTAATTAATTCAAAAAACTGTTTTTAATTTAAATAGAAAATATGCCGTATCTGTTAAAACAGATGCGTCGTATGGCGTTAGGGTTTAGAAAAATTTCTTATTAAAAACAGAATACGCCGTATCTTGGGGAAAGATGCGTCGTACTCGAATTTATTAAACGCGTTGTATTTTATAAAAATTAAACGCAATACGCCGTATCTGTGAAAACAGATGCGCCGTATCGTTTGTATTAGCACAATACAACGACAGCAGAATGCAGAAAAATACAGAAAAAGAAAAACAAAAATAAAACAAACAAAAAGAAACACAAATTTCAGAAAATAAAAACACACGAAAACAGAATATATGCAAATAATGCAATGAATGCGATCTATCTAATATATAACAGGGTTAGTGGTTAGAATCTTTAAAAAAATTTAAAAAAAAAACCTAATTAAAATACTAAATTAAATTAACAGATAATAACAATTCACTCCCCGGCAGCGGCGCCAAAAACTTGATGCGCGTGCATGTCGTTGCGGTTTAGCAGTATTAATGCCTACTCAAGTTTTAAATTTATATTTAACGGACTTATCAATAACACACACACTTAACGAGCAGTGTACCCGGTCAGTATGAATATAATAGTAAGTAGAGTGTCGATCACTAAGAGTGGAACGTATTATCTAGTTATTCTAATCAGTATTTTAATATCCTAAGTTAGCTATACAACCTAATCTAACGCAAGGGGGTTCAGCCTGAGAGACTGGCACGGTTTGGTTATGATTAAATAGAAAACTAAACTAATGAGCACGAATCAGCGATTAGTACACACGTACACAGATAGATACTTGAGACAATAAGAAGACCTGTCCTGATAATTAAGTAGCTTGTCACTTGTTTTATTGCTAGTTTTATATGAAGTGTGTGAAAACGTAGAGGGGGGTGAATACGTTTACCGTTTTAAAACTTAAAACTTGTTGTATCAAATTTCCAATTTGGCTTGTTCTAATATGAAAGATGTTTGTTGTAGTTTATGACTACCAAGTTGTCACACAAGTATTATCAAATAATCACAACACAAGCAATCACATAATGCAAATATAAAAGTAAAGAGATAAGTAAAAGAAAGCGCAAACCGAACACGATGATTTATAGTGGTTCGGTCACGGAGCTCCTCTCTGCCCTACTCCACTCCCCGAGTACCCAACTTGAGAGTTACTTCACTAGATCAACAAGCTCCCTTTCTTAGGCGGAGAAAACCTTTACACGTCGCTTACTTCCTTTTCCGGTACTAAGCTAAACACCGGGTTCTTTACAAGGGTACAACCACTCCCATCGTCGCTTATACAATTTCTGACACTAAGCTAGATGTCGAGTTCTTTACAAGGGTACAACCACTCCCGTCACTCTTTGTATTTTAAGGACTAAAATACTAACCTCACTCTAATGATCTAAATGATACAATGATGGTTACAACAATGATCCATGACATAAGTGTATCATGGATATGTATACCTACTCTACATGAACTTCCATTGATGGGAAGTATTCAATCATTGAGGATGTCAAGTGTCCTTGAATCTTCATATGTTGGAATGCTACTTCAAGATCTTCTGACCTTCATGAAGTATGCTATGCTTGTGATGAATGATGACACATGATCATGAGCTTGCTTCACAGGATCATTGACAGTGTATGCTTACAACATAATGAAAGTTAGTAGCATTATGATCATTATGAAATGGATGATTAATGTGTGTTTCTACATGATTTTCTAATGATCTAAATGTATGCAAAGGGTAGAGAGAATGTGTGTTTGAGTTGGATAAACAATGGGTAAACAATGGGCTTCTATTTATAGCCAACAAGATTTTTGCCCCGCGGATTTGAAGGATCCCTTAATTTGGATCCGCGCTTTATGTCTTGACAGCTAACAAATCTTACTAAATCATATGAAATCTTCAAATGTCAACTATGTAACTTGAGAATCTAAACAAGATATTACAAAATCTATCCAAGATATCATTCATGATGCATGCCATGATGTCATCCTAATATTTAACTAATAAAGTTTCCATTTTAAGAAATAAACATGTAAACTTGTATATGTTATTCCTAGTGAACTTTGTAATGTGTATATGTATGTAACATGTATCCTAGAGATCATGTAGCATGTAAAATGAGGTTCTAAGTAGAATGATTAGCCTTTTTAAAATACTTAATTACCTAACCGTATTTTAAACATTCTAAATGGTTTGTTAAGGTTTGATCATAATGCCACATAACAAACATGTACGAACCTGTGTTGTATCATACGAGGACTCGAGAGATGTTGAATGTATGTTGAGACAAGATAAGATTACAAGTAACTTGTACATTTTACGTTATGTATCAAGTTACATGTTTGTCATCAATCAAAACAAACGAGATTGCTTGCACTAGCAATCTCCCCAACGAGACTGCTTGCACTAACAATCTCCCCCTTTTTGATGATGACAAAATATGTAAACGTGATAGAAAGTAAAATGCAAAAAGTTACTTGTGTCCGTAATTACTTACTTTATCCTTGTGTTCGTTTCTCCATTTACACCTTTCTCCTTGTGTCTATAATTACTTACTTTCTCCGTTTACACCTTTCTCCCCCTTTTGTCGAAGCAAAAAGGGTGTGTCCTTGGAGTTAACTTCATTTCTCCCCAAAAAGGCGAGCTTGCATCATCCCTAGTGAAGTTAAATAGACTACTCCCAATCTCCTATGGTTGTTGCGTCTCCTAGGTTGTAAGCGGATCCATGGATCAAATTAAGACTCTTAACCTACATCAAGGTTAGTGGTGTGCAATAAAAAGAATATATATGAAAAATGCATGATGAATGAAAAGCAAACACCCAATGATACACGTGGGTAAGCTATGTTGGACTGTGTTGACCTATCTCCTCCTTTTTGTCGAAATATAAAAGAAGATATGCGTAGCGGAATGCGATTTTGAGAACTTTAAAGCTCCCCACAAGGATATGCTGTATGATGATGCATGATCCTACAAAACAAATAGTTAGACTATGATATGCTCCCCCTTGATGTATACTCCTCATTGCTAGAGTACCAACGTATACGGTTCAAGGATGAGAAATGCTAAAAATGATGAGTTAGTATATGATATACTCCCCCTCGATCTATACTCCCCGTTGCTAGGGTACCAACGTATATGATCCAAGGATGAAGAATCCTACAAAATAAAGATTAGTATAAGACAATATTTATCCTTGGACAAGTATGTGATATACACCAATGTGTGTATATGATGCATCCAAAAAATGCTTGACGAAAACTCCCCCTTGCTCTAGGGCGTCAAGATGAACCTACAAAACAAAAGATTAGTGCACTAGAAGCTATGTCTTAAGTCGTATACGACCAAAGTGTATAGACGATGCAATATGAGTGCTAGACTGATAATCCTCCTGGTTTGAGAGCGTCAAGAAGCACCTATAAAAGAAGAAAAATAATCGATGCAAACTACATCCTATGATGAGTATGCTATATACGATCGAGCGTATATGATGATGAACCTACAATAAAATGGTTAGTGCAATATATTTTATCTCAAGGAAAAATATATGCAACATATCTAATTATAAACAACTTACCAATTGTGATTGTCTAATCAAAAAAAATATGATGCAGCATACGAATTGTGATATCAATCGTGATTATCTAGTAAACCATGTAATCTTCTAATAAGAATTACATTTACAAGAATATAATATGATAAAATCCTACAAAGCAGTGCCTATGAGGAGGATATGAGAGATCCTAGTGTTGGTGTTAGTTTACTAGTAATAACTGGATAACTAAAAATAGATGCAAGTAAGTTTTTAGCTAATCCATGTGGATGATGATTAGTGAAAGAGGTGATGGAAGGTTGTGGTTATAGTGAATGGAATGAATTTAGACAATCTAATGTATAGCAAATGCTATAAGAGTATTTGAAGACTGTTACGGTTATGATATTATCATCTACCAAAGATGAATCGTGCCATAGTAAATGTTTGAATGAAAATGAGAGGAAGTGAAGACAATGATCACTTAGGAATAGAGATTCCATATGTAACAATTGGAAATACTAGATACCTATATGTGGATAAAAATGACATCATATGATGAGAGTGTTGATTGGACCAACGTGTTTAGAAAGATGGTTCTGTTTGCACTGACAATGACATGCTTGATATGTATCAAGAATGAAAAGGATGAGATCCTATGATGGTGTTCTAGACACTGAAGATGTTCTAAACAATTGAAAAATTCTAGATTCGTTGGTTACGAGAAGGTTTTTTGGTTTCTGAATGGTTAAAAGCTGACCAGGTACCCGCGGATTTGGCGGAACCAAAATTTTGGTTCCGTCATTCTTATCGAAGGGTTCCGTGACATCAAAATTGATTTGGTCATGTTTTGTCGTTTTTGATCTAACAAAGGTTCAAGCTAAGGTCTATTTACTTACAACTACTGATTTGGTTTCACTAATCCTAGTCAAATTCTAAGAAGACTTAATGTATCTCATTTAAGAGGTTTGTCAAACACATGATGTATTTTTGATGAGGTATTGGTGCAGAACTGTGATGTTGAGCTAATAAGGTTTGAAACACTTTGTGATTTTGTGAACTGATTTAACTAAGTGATTTAAACCTATATGTCGGTATTTGAGAATGTAAGAAACATGAGTACATGTTCTTTAATGCGAAAAGACAATTATGTGAATGAATTTCTCTCCTCCTTAATTGGTGGACATTCAACATAATCTGTGATGCATCAAATGAAGAATGACGATGAAATGTTTAGGAGGTTGTAGCTTAATGAAAGCAGTGAGCTTAGCAATGTTTATGTGGATGTTGGTTAGCATACAATAAACTTTATCCGTGAAGTTACGTAGCTCTTCTCTATCAATGCGAGATGATCGCACGATGAGGCATGTGGTTTTCCTTATGGGAGATGTATTGTTTTAACTAAAAGATGATGGAGATATTGTTAGGTAAGCGGAAGCAACAATACGATTTGGAGAGAGGTATATTGAAAGATATCCAAACACAAATTTCAAACCTCTAAAACTTAATCCTATTAGCTTTTAAGGCTATATGCAAGAAAATGGATCCCATAAACATATTACTAATCTAAGTAGCAATAATGAGATAACAATTATGCAAAATAAGCATAACAAGGAGAAATAACAAATAATTTGTTATCAATCTACAAGACAAAAGTCCTAATGACAAAAGATGTGAATATTATAGAAATCATAACATCTTATGTAAACAAAAAAAAAATATTCATCTACCAGACAAAAAGCTACCACATGGCATCAAGACAAATAATCATATTGTAAGATGACATGACATTGTTTTTTATATTACATTGTGAAATTGTTTTGAAGTTAGGCTTAGTTACTTAAGCATACTTACCCATTAATTAACACAATGATCTATGTGATTAATAAAACAACTTCTAAGTGTTTATCATACCAAAAAGCACTTAGACATATAGGTGCACACATGGCAAACAAATAGTGTGACGTGGTCACAAAAGTAATGAAACGACAGGTTCATGCAAACAATTTCTACATTTTAGAAACATGCATTATTTAGACTATCCTATGAAAAAGACTCAACGAATGTCAACAAAAGACACGAGCTTTCAAATATAGAAATATCATATAAGAATGACATATCATGAGTTAACAAGTAATACATTAATCTTGCGAAATATCATATAACGAAAGAATGAACATATTATTTAAATCATGTTAACATGAAGCATATAATCATGCAGACAAAAACCTTTTCAAGGTTTACACATTTGACAATCAATCAAATAATTATTATAACATTAAGATATCAAACAAATATCATGTAATCAATACATGTATATGTAATGCAAGTGATTTTATTAATTATTCCTAAGACAAGATAATTTACCAATACATGACTTAATGACACTCAACTATTTCTATTAAAACTAGTCATGTTATACACGTAAATATGTGTCAACAGATTTTAATCATTGTGTTTGGAATCTAAAGGGTGACATCCTTTGAGTTGAGTTTAAGTATGAGTTATGCAAGTGATCTAAGATCAAGACATGTGTTTGTGTGTGGTAATGGGATATGTCATGAACGTTCTGAAGAAAGTTCTTTGGAACAAGAATCTAAATAAAGTTACCAACTTTAATAGGTCTTGTGTATGCTCCAGAGATGTGGATATGCACAAGGTTTGACCAAGGTTTAATGTACGCTTGAAAGGAAATAGATACGTATGGTATCTTTCAACAAGTAAGATTTAACCAGTGCTCAATGAGGAAGATAGTTCATAGAACTAGTGGATGTTTATTTGCCCGATGAGGTGTAATGAAATTTCTTGTAACACAACCGTTCATGTTGCAAGAAGAGAATGATGCATAGGATATATGTTATCCTTTTATGAAAAACAAACACATAATGTTTTTTCGAAACATCATAAATGAAGATATGAAGCTTAAGTGTTTGGATAGACCTATCCTAAATTTACTGGATGAATTCACTTTGAGTTTCTTATATATACTTCTCAAGTGTCATTGTTGCTTGGGGTGTATGAGGTTGTCATTGCATTTCAACATATGTTGTTAAAATATTGATTTAAGGTTTAACGAGACTTATTCAAAAGCTTGGTGACAAAGTATTACTAATACTTTGATTACTTGTGAAAGTGGTACTACTAGTGGAAATTGATAAACACTGAATGTGAATATCATGCTCATTTGATGATTGAAGTTCTAATTCTATAGGTGGCAAGGTATTGTTGAGTTGATTCAACGTGTATTAGATTTGGTGTTGGACTAAGGGCTTTTTGAGCAATGCACTCAATGGCGTGAATTATGGTGATGTAGGAGTTTGTTGCACTATGGATGAACTTTTGGGTTTCATGAATGTTGAAGATTACAAGAATGGATACTAATTCTTGTGGTTCACTAGCGGATGAAGTGTTTGGTTATGTTTGTGAAACCTAGGGGCTGAAGGTGATGAAGACTAATTCTTATGTTCCATTGGTTGGTATAACTAGTGTGTGATGTGATCTAAAGCTTAGGGTCTGAGACGTATCACAGAAGTGAATGTGTTGGGATAATGGTGAAAGTACAAGTGTACTTAGGTGATAGGATAAGTGTTTTAACATACGTTGTTAAAATACTTGGGAGTTGATTCTTTCGGATATGACTTTTAATGACTACACTCGTAAGTCAAATTATGAAATACTTAAGTTGTCAATCCTACTTTGAGAAAAGGATAGCAAGACTTGATAATTACATCTATAACTTAAGTGTGAGTTATGACTCGATGTAAATCCTCATCGTCTTGAAGAATGACATGTTAACCAAGTAAGGCAACATATGTGGAAACTGGACAATATCCACAGTCATGAGTTGGGTTTGTAATCTGTGATATATTTGCAAACAGTGAGTCTGGATTAGTTTGGAAGTTGTCAATTTACAAATCAAGCTAGTGAATGAGTAAAGGACGGGAGGATGTAGTGAATGTGTGTAATGATCACAAATACTCAGTGGTTTACCGAAAAGGTACCTTGGAGCATTTTCATGAAATTGAAACTGTGATTAGATATGATTATCCTATTTGGTGTTTGGTGAGATGTCCTAATCCTAATTTGAGTGAACATTAGTGATAAGAATCCTAAGAACTAGAATCAATAATCTAAGGATCGGAATTAGTCGGGAATTTTGAAAAAGTTATTGTTGACACCCACGGATCCAATCGACAACAAAGGCGGAGCCAAAGTTTGGGAGCCGTGGAATCCGTGGGTTCTGGACTGGCGGATCCAATGATAACTCTTAGCGGATCCAAAATGAGGGATCCGTTGAACAAAAGTACTAAAAACAAACAGAGAGATATGCAAAATTCGCGTTTTTCGACCAAGACCCGAAAATTCTCCTGGAACATATCTATTAGCTAATATGTAATGCAAAACTACTAAAAATGTTTATTCTAACACACATACACACATAGTTTAATCTGATCATATTAACTTACCTTAAATGAGAGTTAAGCCAAACAGTGGCTTAAACACGGAAACTTGATAACATCAAAGTGTTATCGTCCTGCATGATATGGTTAGTTCACATGATTATTCAAAGATAAGTTTCTATCCTAATAACACACAAATCATCACATCATTGTTTGAAATTTTCTTATGCCAAACATTCTTTCACAGATACTACATGTTTACACATTTTAACACTTGACATTAAGTGAGATTTTGTGCAAGACAATACATTTTAAGACTCTAAACTCGTTTCATTTAGTTCACATTTCTAAGTAAGATATGTAAGATTTTCACATGCAAACAAAAATATCTAAAACAACCACAATTTATTAACTTAGTGTATACGATCTAGCAAAAGTCCTATTGTGCATCAACCAAGCAATTGCTAAACAAACAAATAATTGTCATGGCAAAACACTTATGTGTTTCCTATCAACAAATGCAATCACAATTACCAACATGGAAATCACATGTATGCAAATAACTTACAACAGATAGTCACATAGCACACTATAAATGAAAAGATACTTTTCGTCACTTTGCGTTTAAATATGACGATGTATGCCAAGCTTGATTTGTTTCCTTTATATTACCAAATACTTTAGTTTCAAAAGAAATCATATCAATGTTCAAAGGATACCAACTTACATTGCTTGACTCAAAAATTTAAGTTACTGTGACAAAACAAAACTAAATATTTTGGATAGGTTATACCTTTTGATTTGTTTTACCTATTTCAATTTAGATTCAGGCCATGATATTATTTTTAAATGAAAGTAGACTTAATTCCCTTCAAAATGATAGGTGGCGCGACTCCTACGGACTTACGGTTAATTAGTTATGAATTTTTGAAGTTTGACAAAAAACTGCATACTGCATAGACGGATCCGACGGATCCTTTTTGAGGGATCCGCCCTTTGTAACATTTGGATCCGCCGAGACCTATGACAGATTCTCCTAAACTCATATTTTGACATAGCGAAAGTGTGTGGGACTTGCTACACTTAATCTTAGGCATATATTACAAATATTAACAACATTTCTACCTATGTGACTTATCTAAATATTACGGAGGTGATTTTTCAACTAACTTAATGATTATTCCAAACACTCCCTTCAAAACGGTATTTTTTGTAAATTAGTTCTGAGCACATAATTTGACACTTACAAATTCTTTTGAGAAACATTTTTCTTTTATTTTTCAAGAACACCTTCAAGCTTGTATACAAAGTGATATTTAACAAAAAAATTTCAAAGTATACTTAGCGAAATATTTTTCATATTATGTTCTGCTTCAGAGGCAATTTGATACATGGATCTTACTCTATTTTAAAAACCATTTATTTTGAAAATGAGAGCCAACCCGCTCTGATACCAATTGTGAAAACGTAGAGGGGGTGAATACGTTTACCGTTTTAAAACTTAAAACTTGTTGTATCAAATTTCCAATTTGGCTTGTTCTAATATGAAAGATGTTTGTTGTAGTTTATGACTACCAAGTTGTCACACAAGTATTATCAAATAATCACAACACAAGCAATCACATAATGCAAATATAAAAGTAAAGAGATAAGTAAAAGAAAGCGCAAACCGAACACGATGATTTATAGTGGTTCGGTCACGGAGCTCCTCTCCGCCCTACTCCACTCCCCGAGTACCCAACTCGAGAGTTACTTCACTAGATCAACAAGCTCCCTTTCTTATCCGGAGAAAAGCTTTACACGTCGCTTACTTCCTTTTCTGGTACTAAGCTAAACACCAGGTTCTTTACAAGGGTACAACCACTCCCATCGTCGCTTATACAATTTTTGACACTAAGCTAGATGTCGAGTTCTTTACAAGGGTACAACCACTCCCGTCACTCTTTGTATTTTAAGGACTAAAATACTAACCTCACTCTACTGATCTAAATGATACAATGATGGTTACAACAATGATCCATGACATAAGTGTATCATGGATATGTATACCTACTCTACATGAACTTCCATTGACGGGAAGTCTTCAATCATTGAGGATGTCAAGTGTCCTTGAATCTTCATATGTTGGAATGCTACTTCAAGATCTTCTGACCTTCATGAAGTATGCTATGCTTGTGATGAATGATGACACATGATCATGAGCTTGCTTCACAGGATCATTGACAGTGTATGCTTACAACATAATGAAAGTAAGTAGCATTATGATCATTATGAAATGGATGATTAATGTGTGTTTCTACATGATTTTCTAATGATCTAAATGTATGCAAAGGGTAGAGAGAATGTGTGTTTGAGTTGGATAAACAATGGGTAAACAATGGGCTTCTATTTATAGCCAACAAGATTTTTGCCCCGCGGATCTGAAGGATCCCTTTATTTGGATCCGCGCTTTATGTCTTGACAGCTAGCAAACCTTACCAAATCTCATGAAATCTTCAAATGTCAACTATGTAACTTGAGAATCTAAACAAGATATTACAAAATCTATCCAAGATATCATTCATGATGCATGCCATGATGTCATCCTAATATTTAACTAATAAAGTTTCCATTTTAAGAAATAAACATGTAAACTTGTATATGTTATTCCTAGTGAACTTTGTAATGTGTATATGTATGTAACATGTATCCTAGAGATCATGTAGCATGTAAAATGAGGTTCTAAGTAGAATGATTAGCCTTTTTAAAATACTTAATTACCTAACCGTATTTTAAACATTCTAAATGGTTTGTTAAGGTTTGATCATAATGCCACATAACAAACATGTACGAACCTGTGTTGTATCATACGAGGACTCGAGAGATGTTGAATGTATGTTGAGACAAGATAAGATTACAAGTAACTCGTACATTTTACGTTATGTATCAAGTTGCATGTTTGTCATCAATCAAAACAAACGAGATTACTTGCACTAGCAATCTCTCCAACGAGACTGCTTGCACTAACAAAGTGTATATAATTAAACCTTTCTCGTTGGCTCTAATCTTATCGGCGAGTAAACCCTTAATGATTACTTATGTCTATCCTTCTTTTCTAGAGTATTGGGCATTTGTGGTGCCCACGTCTCGTATACGCTAGAATAGATAGGCGAGGAAGGGGCATGGCGACCCAAGCAAGACTCAGCTAGACACAGAGGTTATCAATGCACTAATAAAAGTCACCAAAGACATCAACATATAAACTTTAATTAATGGGAAAGCAATATTAAGGGGAGTGCATGATATTCCGTAGTCACATGACACAAGCCCATCAATCCTGATGAATTAAAGCGTACTAATACAAAGAAACAAAACTACTTAATGAATTGAATACATGCAGGACCTTCTTACAGCTCTTGTATCTTTGTTTGTGGTGTGTCTTGTGCTGCTTGGTCGTCTGAATTCGGCTCTAGGGTTACGTCTTTTCTCTGTCCAAAACTAAGCTCTCGAAATTCGTCTGGCCTTGGGGTATTTATAGTTTCTGCATGAGGGATCGATGCGGCGCATAGAGTTGATAGATGCGGCGCATTGACTTAACTTCGCGTGGGGTCCAAGATTAATATATTCTGGAATATTCGTACACCGTCTTCAGATGCGGCGTATCTTGATCTTTGTATGCGGCGCATGTACTTTGGCAGTCTTGGATTGTAAATTGTGAAATCTTGATAGTGATGCGCCGTATGTTAGAAGAATGTTGCGGCGTATCTGGAGTAGAACCAGCCTGTTCTTGTAGATTTCAGTAGGCTTTTGACATCTTGCTTGTTTTGCTCCATAATTAGTCCAAAATCGCCAAGTTTCACATAATGCTTGTTTTTACCTAAGAATTACTAAAGTAAACATTAATGTATCGATTCTCATATATAATATAATAAAAAAATTCAAATAAATAGGATAAATGATGATAATAAAATGTACTTATTTGAGTTCATCAATCACCAAGTGTCTTACAAATAATTTTCAGAAGAATCTTAGAATGAAAACTATTTGTATGCAAAGAAGACTTCTCTTCTTATACAAGAAATGATGCACTGAAACGTACATCAGATCGAAGAAACATGGACATAAAGTAATCCATGCCCAGGTGAACATCACCCAGTTGGAGGAACACCCGTCTTTTTGGCGACGTGCTTTCCCCATTTTGAAGCGCGGGTTGCTATCTAAAGTAATAGCAAGCCATTTAGACATGTTTTAACCATCCATTTTAACTTCTGCTCGAGCATCATTTAAAGACCCGTGCCATTATTGAATGACATTTCTAAGTCCGTAAATGTTATCGATAAACAGAAGACATGCCTAGGTGAAACTATTTTTGGTATTTTCTATTTTTTAATTTTTATGGTTTTTCTGGTTTTACGTTTCTCTATTTACAAATTGCAGGTTTTCTATATATCTATTTACAAAATGGTATAAGATATGAACAAAAATGTATGAAGCAAATATATACAAGGATACGAACCAAAAACCATTACTCCTCAGCATCCTGAATCTTCTCCGCTTCCATCATTTGACTTGCTGAAGAGCAACGTGAGCACATTTAATCAGGGATTGATTCAGGCTTTTCACTCTCCCCTAATTAGTGCTCTCCCCCAATCTGACAACCTTTCTGATGAACACCCATAATAGAAAAAAGACTTTGAATGAACGCCCATAATATGAAGAAGTCTTTTGATAACCAAATGCATGCCGTCTTAAGTCTTCTAACACATAGCGGAGAATGTAGAGTAGACTATAGACTCGACCTTCTTCAAGATTGCCCAATATGGAGGAACAGAATACCAACCATATTCATCTCACCAAATGCCTTCCAGTAACCTTACATATAACCCATCAGCCCGCAGCATACACATGAGATGATAACACACAACAGAGAATGTAGAATAGACTGACGACTCGACCTTCTTCAGTCTTTAGTATAACACCAAAGTAACAAGTTGAACCACTGATCATCTATAGTATGTATCCATCCTTGGATATTAAGCCCTGATCACGTGAGCCTGTTGTGCGTCCTTGATGTATACATTCTCTCTCCCCTGATGGTTACGATTAATCAGCCCATGACGTAACAGTGAAACGTTAATACCAAGGTAACAAGTTGAACCACTGATCATCTCTGCGGTTATCAGCACCGGAATAAATGATTAAGCCCGATCACATGAACCTGTTGTGCATCCTTGGTGTACACATTTCTCTCCCCCATGATGGTTACGATTAATCGGAATCATCATCATGATGTGTACATGCAGCGTAATGATGTGTACATGAAGCATTGACTAGAAACCCTTTGTTGCTGATTGTACCAGCCCGTGAGACGATGTCGATTAGCATTCCATGACCATGTTCTTCAACACCTTGATAGACGGAGGAAGATGTAGTGTTGGAGAACCATGGTTTGCAGGACTCCTGAACTGACGTATTCAGGAGTCGTATGACCATTTCTCAATCATCAATCAACATGTAGAATAATATTCACCCTTCCCCCCCCCCCTCCTCAAAAATTGCATATGCCAGCCAACTGCAATTTTTGATGATTGAACTGGTGAATATGAATACCATCAACGGTAAGTAGCTCCACTTGACGGTTCTTGAAGACTGACATGTTGTTTATTCACCCTTTCCCCCCTCAAAAATTGCATATGCCTGTCAACTGCAATTTTTGGTTGAATACGTGAATAAAAATACACTCCAATATGCGTCGATCCACTTGAAGACTGAATAAGCACGGAAAGAGCATAAAACTTGTTGATGAGAATGGTCATAAATAAGAAGACTCCTCTTCTTTTGAAGATAAAGTGCACTCAAGCGTACACTTTTCTTTTCTTTGATGAACGAGGCCTGAACTGATATGAACAGACATCATTATGATGAAGAACGAGGCCTGCACTGATGTGTACAGACGTCATAGCTAATGAAGAACGAGGCCTGAACTGATGTATTCAGGCGTCATAATGTTGAAGAGCGAGGCCTGCACTGATGTGTACAGACGTCATCTCTTTCTTTACTACTTCTCTCATCTAACTCGTTACCAACCCCATTATCATTTTGTCGGCTTGATGTCGTGACTACTGATGGAGAGAACCCAATATGATGAACTTGAGACTGAAGTAACATAACCTGAACTTGTGACTTAAACTTGTACTAGTGCGTGACAAAGAGCGGTGTAGAGACTTCGTGCAACATTGAATCCCTATGTACTCTATACTCTTCAACCAACCAACCATCAAGTATAAGACGTACATCACCTCTTGGATATCCACAACTTCGTGTGACACTGAGCACTACAACGTAACTCCTTAAAGTGATAGTTATTTTGTAATAGAGAAGAAGAAAAAATAACTAGATATCCAAGTCCTCATCATTGTAAAGGTTAAACGCTCGAACAAGGATCTCGAAGAATCTTCATCCAACCACCCCGATATCTTCAGATACTAAGTACACGCACCCATGAAATTTCACTTCAGCCTCAAATAAATGATAATGAATTATCGCCGTAGTCACATCTTGTCGTTTAAATGCCCCGATCTAGCCCTTTATGATGTTTTAGCTGAACGTTGATAATGGTTTTAACCCGATCACGATCAAGAGCGCGTAACCCATTATCACGGGATTTTACAAATCTATGATTTAAACCGAGAAATAAGTACTTTCGCGGGATTTTACAAAACCAAGAAGAAACCGTGAGACAGGAACGAATTGAATGTGGCATGACTGATTTGATTTTGGCTAATATCAGTTTGGGTTAAGAATATCTCGTGAGAATTACAGATCACATCACAACTTTTAAAACCTTTGTCCAACTAACCAACCTCGTACACAAACAACTATTTTGTGACCACTTGATGAAGGAAACCCGATATACCAATATTGCAAATGAAGTAGAATTACTCAAATTTGTTACCTAAGCTTGCATTGTTGTTTGAAGAACGGTGTTAAGTCTCTAAGTACGTAATGTTATCCTAACAAAGTATGAGACTTTCATCACCTCTTATGATTATCCACAACGTCTTCTACGTGTGACACTGAGTACTACAATGTATCTCCTTTAAGTGATAGTTAACCAGGTCTTCTACCATCCACCCCGACTTCTGGAAACTAGATAACGCAAGTCTTCAACTTACATCTTAAGCACAAGCAAGTTATCATTGAACTCATGCATCCAACCATTCCCGATTTCAAGATAAAATAGGTAGACTTTTTCTTCAAATCCAACTTCACTCTCAAGCAAGGAATACCAAATTAACTTCGTGATCATTTTGTGCGGTTGAATAGTCGAAGGGAAAAGAAACAAGCGCTAATTCTTAGCAGTGCCCATGACTCATAGTCAGTCCTATCAAACATAGATGTCTGACCCAGCTGCTTGGATGATATCGGTGCAGTGCATGGAATAGTTGTCGTACTGTGTACAGGATTTTACAGTTCTTGAGATTTAACCGAGAAATAAATTCAAGAACAAACTGCACAACAGTAAGTATCAAACTGCTGAAATCTTATGCAATTTGCTAAGACCCAAACCACTGAAAGCTAGACCACTGAAACTGGAACCACCATTCAAACCGCCGGAGACTGAACCACTGGGAAACACGCGCCTAATTCTCCCCCTCAAAAAGGGCATGAAATGACCTTTTTGCCAAAGCTGAGAGTCCGTGATGTTTGTGAATTTGTCAGGCACAATACATGGAAAGAGACAAATAAAACTACTGCAACAAAGATGGTGATTAAGACTCTCTTGTAGTAACCCCTTGCTTGTCTCCTCATCAATGGTTTAGTAGATTAACAAAGTCACTGACGCTCATAATATGTCAAAACCGCTTGATGAAATGTGTTTAACTAAAGAGTGAGTAAAAGGTTAAAACACGTCTCTAAACAAATCACCTCCTGTCTTTAAGTCTGACCACCTCTTGAGAAGATCTTGTACTACAATCCCATTAGAAGCTTGAGACACAACAATCACTTGATGAAGCTTGATAAAGAACAAGTCCGCGACTTATACTTGCACTAAATTGTGGTTTAGAACCTATATTGAGCACAACAACGTAACTCCTTTAAATATAGGTAGTAATATATACCCAACCTTCCATCCTTTATTGTATATATCCACCACTTGAACATCCAAGTCTAATCACCATAAATACGCTCAAGCAAGGGTCATCAAACATCGTGCATCCATCCAACCCCGAGATGTTTGAGACACTAAGTACACCAACCCGTGAATTAACAAACCAACCAAGCTACTGTAATTTCCCAATTCCTACCGATCTCGTAGCATAAACTAATCCCGAAAAGATAGTCAAACCCCGTAAATTTTATTATGTCAAAATCCATGTCCCACCTACTTGTCCAAAATTAATCTCACGGGATTTTACAGCTCTTGAGATTTAAACCGAGAAATAGAATCTTTCGCGGGATTTTCTAAAATCAACAAGGGAAACCGTGAAATCAACAAGAACAACTAAGAGTGAGTTGTAATATTGATCTTCAAAATTCAAGTCAACGAAGTCAAATCTCAACTTGATCAAATCGCAACAAGTCAAGCCACAGTTTGTCAAATTGCAACAAGTCTGGTCGCAATTAACCAAATCGCAATAAGTCAAATCGCAAGTGTCAACTCGCAACGACAAATAGCAACTGGTCAAATTGCAGTCAGTCAAATCGCAATAAATCAAATAGCAACTTGTCAATTTGCAATTAATCAAATCGCACTTTGTCAACAATAACTTAAATCGCAAAGATCAAATTGCAGGCTCACTCAAGTCGTAGGCTCTAATTGGACCACGCTGCCAATCCACAACTCTGTAATCACGTAGACATTCACATACCCAAATACTAGCCGTGACGTGTGTATCCCCGTGAAATTCGTGAAACCAAAATACCATTCAATATGCCAAAAACTATACCAAAATTAAGACAATGCATTTAAGAAAATACATTGGAATAATAAATCCTTTTAGCCAATTTTTGATATAAATTTCGGATATTAAAACTTCCAACCCCACTCCATTTGTTTAATAACAGCCCACAAAAAGACTATCCTTACAACCCACACTCATCGAGATCCAGTCCACAAGAGTTACTGTACGTGGGTTCAAAAACAGATTATTAACCCGATCAAACAACTTATGACCCGATTCACACTAAATCAGGTATAAGTTGTCTAAACCCTAAACACATCATCCTAATTTCCTAACCCTAATCACACAACAGATTTCATCCGCCCCCACGCCTTTCATCTCTCCAAACACATCTCCCAAACTACCGATCTATCAATCAAACTCACATCCTCACAAGTTCTTCAAGATAATCATCATCATCTATCACCACTGAACCAAAACATCCATCACTCACCCACCTATACATCATGTTTAACGAAGGAAATCACAAGTTTCAAGAAGGTTTAGGCTTCAAGATCCTTGAGGGTCTCGGATAGGTGAATGGTATGAGATTTGTCAAGTCGAAACAAAGACAAGTATAACACCGTTGTTAGCTTTATTTCAGTTTCGTATAGTTTTGATTAGCGTTTGATCGAAACAAAGAACCGAGTGTAACATAATTGTTATAACTTGTTCTTTTATTTTCGAATATTGAGACAGAAGTTAATCGTCAAAAGAAAATTTAGATCGATGATGATTTTTTTATTTCGTATGTTTGACCTCCAAAAGGTTTGATATTACTTTGATTATTACGAAAAGAAAAGGAGCTGAGATCTATAGATGTATCTTGTACTAGATATGTCTAGTCTTGTATAGATGTAGATTGTTGTAGTTTACTGTTGAGATGTGAGGGGTTCAAGGGATTAGGTTATTTATGGATTTGTGTTTGGATTATGGGCTGTTTTCATCTTGTTTGGATTAAGGATTTGTGTTTGGAATATGGGCTGTTTTCATATTTGATTCTTGGACTAATAATGAATTGGAACTGAGGTACGAGTTGGTATAAGGTTTGTGGTCTTGGTCTTTGTCACTGCTTCATCTCTATTCTGTTTCACTTGAGTCAAAAAGCACACCCTTGAGTCGTAGTTGCTGCTATTTGTTTTGGTTTAGCTGTGACAGACAAAACGCATGATCTGCTAAAATTTTGGCAGCATAACCTTTCTTTTAGTTTGATAATTTGTCTTGAGTAGACAAAATGCTACACACAAAACGCTACATGTTCTGAGACAAAACGCTAGAACACAAAACGCTAGTACCACAAAACGCAAGTAGTAGTTTGACCAGTCAAACCGAGCTGTCATTTTCGTACTTTCCCAGAAAAAACGGATCTCGGATTTCTCTTTCATCAAAACGCTACTAAGAACCTCTTGACACAAACAGCAACCAAGAACATCAACATAACTCACGAATTTACTCAAATCCACCAATGAACTTATGAAACACGCTATCAAGACACTAAACTAGCCTCATATAGTCCAAACTATTCGAACAACATATGAAACCACAAAAAGAGTAGCAGCAGTCAATCCGAAAGGTAAATAAAAAATGGCAGTAGAGAAGAAGAAAATGTAAGATAAGAGTAGCAGTCAACAAGTTTCAAACCAAAGGACTAAAAAAAACCGGATCTTTTTTAACAAAACAATATTCGAACAAAACTTAAGATAAGAGACCACCAATCACAAATATTCGAACTTATGGAACAACAAAAAAAATGACAGCTAGAGACTCTCTTGAAACTTTGTTCGAACCAAAGAAATAACATAGAGACCACAAATCAAAGCACACACAATCAATCGAACCTAACCATGGCTCTTGATACCAATTGTAGAATATAAACATAGTGATTGTGTGGATGATTCGGGTGGTCTTGGGTTATGGAAGATGAGATCCATGGTGGAGTTTTAGAGAGAAGTTAGAGAGAGAGAGAGAAGGAACCTTGTTAAGAGAAAAACCTGGAAATTAGATTAGTGTGTGAAGAGTTCCACCCTTCCCATGTGAGGGAAGGGGATTTATATAGTTCCTAATATTTGTGCCCCTAGTGGGCTGTGGAGTGAGCTGACAGTGGGGAAAGCCCTGACCCACTCCACAAATATAAATACGACTACTCTAATAATACTACTACTACTAATAATAATAATAAGCATACGAGCTATATAAATGCTAAATAGATCCTCGGGGTGACCGAACCTTCATCAGAATATTTATATTCCTAACACCCTCAAACTCTGCCCAATTTCGAATGTAGCCGGACATCCAATCATTTCTTCAACTGAATAAGACTCAGTAGCTCTCCTTAGTGGAGGTGAGTGAGTAGATGATGATGTGTTGGCGGTAGGGCTGTCCAAAAAACTCGACGCTCGAAACTCGTTTATAACTCGCTCGAAAAATACTCGAAAATTCGCTCGCTCGATTATCGCTCGGTTGTAACCGAGCCGATCGGCTCGGTTCGGTTTATAAACGAGCCGAGCAACGAGCATAGGTCCGCTCGTTTGTCGCTCGCTCGAATTATTTTTTAATATATATATATATATATATATATATATATATTCTATGAAGTGCATATGTTGTTAAAAAAATCTGGCAAGGAAGCCCATGTGAGCCCATTAACAGCCCGTGCAAATCCTGAACAAATAATCCAAACCCAAATCTCAATAATACCTTAACCCTAATCAAAGAGTTATATAAAGTACTAACTTTACGAAACCCTAATCTCACTTCATAGAATAAACGCCTCCCATCTTTTGCAGTCATTATCTGTAAACACAATTATTTGCTCCATCCGTGTAAGTCCCTGAACACATCAACCTCCTATCTTACACGAATCACAAAACAATTTCTTTACCACCCTTATCACTCCAATAGCAGCCACCCTTATTTCTCCAACGAAGACAAACATAGCAACTACACACATTCGGCTTTAAGATCCTTATACGGGTCTCGGGTAGGTGTTTCTTTTGTAGTTGTTTTTCCTTTAACGAATGAGAGAAAAGAGTATAACATCATTGTTATAAATCTTTCTCTATAAGTTTCGTATAATTAAAATAAGTGATGCTTGTTACGGATCAATGATGGGTGTTCAAAGATCTTTAATGATCTAGTCGTATCTTGAAAGATACGCTCGACTCATAACACTGAGATCTTTGTTGTTGTTTTTTTCGTTTGTAGATAGAAGTTGCGATTGTGTGTTGAGGAGTGTACACGTGAGGTAGTATAGGATAAAGGATGTTGTTATTGAGGTGTTCTATTTCTGAAAACTATTATTTGTACATGATTCGAGCGAAAACGAGCTGAACCGAGAGCTCTTTTAGAAACCGATCCGAGTTCGAGCAAGCATTTCCGGCTCGGTTATCTAAATTCGATCCGAGCCGAGCCGCTCAGTTTTAAACTGAGCTGAGTTCGAGCAGACCCTCGCTCGGTTCGGCTCGGCTCGTGAACAGCCCTAGTTTAGAGTAAGTTCCGTATTAGGTTGTTGTTGTGACATTTTTACATAGGGGTCTTCAGCATCTGGAGTGATCTGAAGGGTAGGTGATGTACGAGCAGTACGGAGAATAGTTTCAGTGATATCAAATGATTTGGAAGACATGGTCTGTGACAAAGATGGTATACGTGTATAAGTATATAGAAGATACCTATGATCATTAGTGTAAGGCTATAAAGTATTAGCCAAAATATAAGTACATATGTATATGCATGCAGTTAACACGAAAGTATGTGTCCTAAAAGTAGCACATAAGTATATGCTAAGCATTAACACGAAAGTATGTATCATAAAATTAGCACTTAAGTATATGTTAAGCATTGACACAAGAGTATGTGTCATAAAAATAGCACGTAAGTTTAACACGAAATATGGGTTATCAAAGTAGCACGTAGTATATGCTAAACTTGCTCAAATCAATAAGTAGAGTAGCAAGTAAAGTGGCAAGTAAGGCAGGCTGGCACTGGCGGTTATAGGGTGAGTTTTTGTAAAAAGCGGTTATAGTCTAGGTTTTATGTGTACCTAGTTCTCTATAACCTTAGCTCTGATACCAATCTGTAACACTCCCAAATCATATCGCAGCGAAATTAACATCTGGGGTGCTACTTAACTGGACCATAACATAAGTAATAGAGAACAAATTTATCAAATCCGTTTTAAAAGCTTCATTAATAAAACATAAGTTTTACATAATTGAAATGCGGAAAACAAGGTTGATTATTGTTATTAGTTGTCCCATAGTACAAAAACCCTGGTCATGAGTGCTATGTGTGCACTCCAAAAGTGTGCCTACACGTACTGCCTTGCATCATTATATAGTAAACAGCTAAACACCTGAGAAAAATATGCTAAAGTGTCCATATAAAGGTTGGTGAGTTCATAGGTTTATATAAAGCAGTAAAGTTGGATCATAAGTAATGAGTTAACATTACAAAGTGCATAATGTTATACAAAAAGCTATTACGCTATGCTAAGTTTCATGTTACCGAAGCTATGACAGTTTGCATGCGAAGAGTGCATGTAATAACATGGTTAGAGTCCATGTAGTACTAAGCAATGCGAAGAGTGCATCTAATAACATGGGAAGAGTCCATGTAGTAATAAGTATGCGAAGAGTGCATAAATACAATACTTAAGCCAGCAGGTAATAGTTTTATCAAAAAAAGCATTGTTTCAATGATCCATAAAAGTAAGCAATGTTTCTCACCCCAAGTAGTTTAAAACAAGTATTAAAAGTAATAGTGGGGCTGATAACGCTCAAATTGTACATGTTTTTAGGAGCGTTATCATTGATTTTATGCATATATATTGATCACTTTTATGAACTTATGGTACTTAATGAAGTATAATTTCTATTTTAGGTTCATGGAAGCTCACGACAAAGAAAACCAAGAAAAAGACGAAGAAATGATCAATAAACGAAGATTTATGCATGCACGAAGAATTCCCGACAAATGAAAGTCTCTTGGAGTATATTCGAGAAGATAAAGTCATGAAGTTGTCACTCCAAAGACTCAAGAATAAAGCACAAGAAGGAAAACGAGGAAAGAAATGAAGAAAAGAAGCTAAAACGAAGAAATAATGGAAGACTCGTTGTTCCCGACACACCTCCACCATTTTGGCCATAAGAGAAAGATCTACAATTTTGGCATTTTCATTTCTGGCCAGAAGGCTCCATCCGATTCGGTTGGAGCAACTTTTCAGCCAAAACTTCATCACTAAGACTCCAAACATGTACAAACCAATTCTAGATCCTTCCCAAGTAGATTCTAGTCCATTCTAAGCTACTTGGTCACCAAGTTGAGCATTAATGACCCTAGGCCTTGGAGTTAGTATAAATAGGACTCATTTGTATGTGTTCTAATCATCCTGAGAGAAATTCTCTCACACCTTTCCTACCACCACTACTCTCTCTCAAAGCCCAAAATTCGTCATTAATCCCCTGGAAACTTTGGAGGTTCAAGAAATCATCAATTGGAGGTCAAAACATCAAGAAATCATCACCAAACCTTGAGGCATCAATACTTCATCATTTGTAATCTTATTTACATCATTGTAAGACCTTTTAATTATGTTTTCTAAGGCTAAAGTTTATGAGTTTATGTCTTTGATTGACATGAGTGGTTAGTTCTATTTGTTGTTCCCTTAACACACTTAGATATAACAATTAAGTTAGTCTAATTGCGTTTATGACTGAGATTAAGGTTTTGATTAATTTGCACAGATAAGTAAAACGTAAATATAAAAATAGAGAGTTTTTCAACGTTTAAATTCTTATTAGAAATTAATCAAAGAATCTATTACCCAAGTGTTTTACGGAACAAACACTTGGGATTGAATAGACAAGGTATGGTGTCTCCTATCGAAACTCAAGAATATCTTGAGTGGTAACTAATCAGGACCCACTGAGCTATCTCAGGGATGCAGTTACTCTTTGTAGGAGAAAAGGGTTTTGTGAAAGTCTAAGCTTTTAATGCACAAAACTTAAACCCCTTTTCTCCTATCTGTTGCTATTTATACACAAGTATAAAAGAATATCTACAATTAAAATACTAAAAGAATAACAAGCGTGTCTGACAACTACAACAGTAATTGTCATTTCCAAGAACCAATAGGAATGGACTATAAAGTCTTTAGGAGTTGTTGGTCTGACACTCAATGACTTTTAGTTGTCTTAGGGAAGGTTTGTACCTGACAAGATAAGATAATATCTTATCTTCTCAAACTCTTCCCAGACTTTCCCGCCTTTCTTTTAGGCTTCAGGTTCTTCAGTCTTTGTCTTGATTGTTGTTGAGGAGACTGGGGTTCAGTAAGTTCTTGTCCAACTCTCACAGAACCCATCATCTTCTTCTTCGGCTTAAGTCTTACTCAGGGAGTACCGCCTTCCTAAGAAGTGAGTCCTTCTTCTTGAACTCGTCTTAAGCATCCTGAAGATGACTCACTAAGTGACTGTTCACTCAGTGACTTGATGTTGTTCATGGTTTGTTAATCACTTAGTTAATTTGTGTCCAAATCTTGTTTTAAGGATACTTGGGTACTGACGGACCCAACAATCTCCCATTATTTGGATATAAATTATTCCTAAGTGTTTTGATCAGTTATGAGTGAGCTAATGACTTCTTCTCATACTGAATGTACTAGAAAGTAAATAAGGACAGTGAAATAATAAAAACCTCATCTGATGTGTCATTTTATGTACAAGTTTTAAAAATTTATAAACATGCTTTATCCTATTCTCTAATCAACACATACGAGCAAGTATACTCGTCCGTGGTAGTAAAGGTGGGTAAGTTGAGATCGTCCCAAGGGAATTGGGGTTGTTACTTAGCAAAATAAGTTTTAACAAAAAGGGTTGTCAAGCCAATTTGGTGCAAATTCTAAACAAATAAAATTCAATCAAGTAAAAGCATATACTAGTGTGTAATTACTTAACAAATCGTATAGAGTAATCTAACAAGTTTGGTGTAACTTGTAGTGACGCACAGCTTAATATGAAAGACTCACAATCGATGGTTTATCTTTTGAAAATCATTTCTAGGATTCAATCATATGGTAAACTCCTTTCGGCCTTTTTCTACCATAACAATAATCCTTTTTAGACTCATGGTTGTTATGAAAAGCAATTCTTATTTTATGAATTCCTACGAATCCTTTTGGCCTTTTTATTCGTGATGAAATCATCTCAAATCTGTTTTAATAAGTTAACATGATGCTTGTCACACACCATATCCCATACTAATTCGTGCACTAATGTTTTAGAATAAAAACCATAAAGAAAATCCTTTCGGTCCTTCTTGATTCTTTAAAAGTGTTTTTACTAACAAATTAAGCAAGATTAGATTCTACTTCAACAAACTCATTAAACAACATATATTTTCATACATCACTTTGAAATAAGAATACTCTACCAATTGCTACATCATACACACAAGTATACCAAAAATCACTCCATAACAAATATCATAAAACACAAGTAACAAAACATTCTTTCATTCAACTTAAAGTAAACGTAGTTCATAATAACTTTGAAACAAGAAATACCTAGCTTCGGAATTACAAGAACTAAAATTGTGGAACTATAGCAACCACACTCCTCCAATCGCTTATGACTACACGTAACAACTCCACACTCGAACACAACTCTTGAGACTCTAACTTAAGGTTCCTTGGATGTTTGAACAGCAATTACAAGCTTTCGGGCAATGATAATAAGTCTAGTAAGAACTTGGTGTAAGCCTTACTAGGTTTTGGGGTGTCACACTTTGTAAACTATCCAAGGGTTCCTTAAATAAGTGTAAGAACACTTACTACTCAATCAAAAATGTCCATATTCAGTAAATATCCAAGAAATGATAAGCCACCATGATTATGGGGCTTAAATTCGTCATTAAATGTAAATTTGTAACATCAGACTCCTCTAACCGATCGGTATTGAGGTCCAACCGATCGGTTGGAGCTCTCGGTAAAAACTCCAATTCCCCATCCGAATCGGATGCGGGCACCATCCGATCGGATGGGGCCTTCTGTCTTTGAACTTTTATTTTTTTCTTTCTTTTCTCGTTGCGTGCTTGATCCTTTGTTGTACCACTATTCCCTTCCATAGAACTTGATCTTTTCTCGATATTAGAACATAGAAATCTTGACACAACCAAATCCTTGAGTTCTCACGTGGTTTCTTTCTTGTTTTCTTCTCGAAATCTTCCAATGTGCATAATTACTTCATTTCTTCATCTTTTTATCACTTTTTCCTGTACTTGGCTATATTTACTTGCAAATTCACTTTTTCCATGATTTAGAATCAAACACATACAAATATAACCAAATATGATGCACAAAAGTAACAATAACGCGACTAAAAACATGTTAGATTTGAGCGTTATCAAATCCCCCACACTTGAGTTTTGCTCGCCCTCGAGCAAGTCTAGCTTTTAGAAAATCCAATATCAATGGTGTATTCATCATGATTCTAAAAACCCAACAACCATCCCAATGGAACAATTGTTATTTTAACTTTTAAGTGCGAAAAATTCCTCAAAACATAAACAAGTTTATTTGAGCTTGATAACATAACTAAGCATCTCACAATGGAATATTTAAATTCACTCAACACTCGAAGGGTAAATTTATCAGTGATCGCTCAATTGCTCAGTCATGATTAATGTCTCTTACCATAAGCTTGTACAAGTATCAGAACAACAAAATAAAACATCAAAGAGGGCTTTTATTCGGGTTTAAGGTTAAGGGTTACGGTTACCTGGCTAATGCGCAAATATTTCATACAAGAATATAATAGTTCGCTAACAATGAATTCTTGACTAGTTAAGCAACGGATGGTCACTAGATTGTACCTTGGTTCGCTAACGACTTTACTTACATAACGGATGGTCACCAAAACACTCACTAGCTCGCTAGCAACGTTTTTCAACTATTCAAAAACTCGGATGGTCACTACAACATCCATGCACTACATATTTTCACAAAGCCATCACTTAATCTGGATGCTCGAAAGCTAACAACGAATAAAGTAATTTGGTAAAGGTAAGAATAAGACATGGGAATTATTTGTGATTGGTTTCTACAAAATGAAAAATAAATAAGAATCAAGTCCAAATTCCATTCCCAACTCTTTATACCTTAAATGATCACTTAACCAAATTTCTTCGATTATTATTCTGAACTTCATACTAACTTTTTCCTCTTTTTATATACTCATACATACATAGCTACATAGCTCATTGGCTATTTTTTTCTTTCCTCCCACTTTTTTTTTATTATTTTATATCAACTTTCTCCACGTCACCCCCACACTTTGGATGAGCACACGCTACAAAAAATATGAATAAGAGTAGCGACCTCCTTCTTCATTGAAACAACACATACACATAACAAGGTGTGGTCAACACGTAATCATCAAAAAATAAATAGTTTAGAACTTCTATTGAACTTGATTCGGGTAAGGCTAAGGTGAAAAGTGTAAAATCTTTTTGTATTTTTCTGGGTTCAATCCAAAATGAAAAGATAGGCTCAGAAGGTGTAACTAGGGGTATCTAGCGTATAAGATTAACGCTAACAAATGGGTTCCATTTAATAGGACAACTAACCAATGTGGTTAGCAAAAAATATGTTGATCCAAATAATGTTCTAAAAACGTTATTTATATCTTTCGATTACTTCACGTTTTGAGGATGACAAAATGTGAAATCACGTTAGGTTAAAATTAACGTAAACAAGTTTTTAATCGGAAGATCCCGTTTCTACACAAATCACTCTAGAACAAATTTACAACTTGACAAATGATCAAAGAAGTGAATTTGTGTTTTGAGAGTTTACATTTTAATGGGACAAAACATTTTTTCAAAAATACACATGACAAATTATTTTTGAATTATTAAGAAATGTTTTAATGAAAAAATAAGTTTAAAAATCATAACAGCTATTTCCCCCCCCCCCAAAATCAGCTCCAACCTTCCCCAAATAAGTTTTCACCAGAAAAGACAAAATTTGGAGCGCCTTTGTCTGGGACGGCTCCACGGTTCCACTAAATTTAGTGGAGTCGTGGCATGTTTAGTGGAGCTGTCCCTCTGTAACGTTCAGATTTTTCTTGCCTATAAATACCAACCCCATTCACAGTTTTTAGGCATCCTTTTACACACAAAACTTTCTGAGTTCAATACTCTCTTCACACTTTCTTTCTTAGATCATTTAGATTAGTTTTCTTTTGTTTAAGAGTGATCAAATCATCCAACAAGTGATCCTCTTCATTCCTCATGATTAGCAAGAGAAGAACACAAGTATCCAAGAAGATACAAGGTGTTATCATTCCTCTTCCAAGTGCAAGAGAAGAACTCAAGGTATCAAAGAAGATATAAGAGTTATAGTTGTTAGGTTTTTGTAACACTTGTTACATCCTTGTTGTATCGTAGCATGATTCAAGATTATCTTTCTTTTGTGAGAGTGTGAGTGAAGATCATTGTGATCTTAAGAGATAGTGAAGATCTCTTGAAGCCATTGGGCTTGTGTGAGTGATTAAAGGATCTAGAGTAGTTAGATTAAGTTGAGTGAAGTGAGAGTAGATCGTTGTGATCGTGTTGAGATCTTGGTGATCTCTTGAAGCCATTGGGCTTGAGTGTTTGGTCACGTGGACCTTGGTAGATTGGTGCTAGCTAAGATTAGCACTCGACATCTAGCTTAGTGTCGGTAATAGGATAAGCGACGTGTACGGTTTTCTCCGCCTGAAGGGAGGTTGTTGACATAGTGCTTAAAACACTCGAGTGTGGTACTCGGGGAGTGGAGTAGGGCAAAGAAGAGCTTCGTAGCCGAACCACTATAAATCCTTTGTCTTGGTTAGATCTTTCCAACTCTACTCTTTACTTTTATTATTTAGCATTAGTTAGCTTAGTGTGTAGTTCATATTGGTGTTGATTGATTACACATAGAGTTTGAATCAAAGTTTCCAATAGCAAACTTTTAAAACAAGATTTTTAAAAGGAACTTAAAACCGATAAACTATTCAACCCCCTTCTAGTTTCCCACAAAATATTTTGTAAACGGATGGCCATTTGGTGTAAATCCTAATTTGCCTCTTATCATTTGAATATATTTTATTACTCGAAAGTAATTTTAACCGTAATGCATAACTTGTACAAGTTTTAGAATCAACATGATCACCGGCGCACTCATAACGAAATATAAAGCATAAGAAATGCTTTATACAAAAAGGCTTAAATCCTCACAATTTAAGGTGGTTTATACATGCACTAGTAACCGTTATCAATTCCAAAAATGAAATAGCTCTCATAACTTGATTAAGTTCCAAAAAAAATCTTTCAAATAGCCTCATTTTAACCATCGAATCAATCTACTAAAACACTAGAACATCAAGGGCGAACTAATCTCTAGTTACTTGATTTTCCGAAATCTATTAAACCTAAAAACTAAAAAATTAAAAATTAAACCAATTTTTCCTATTTTCTTCCCTCCCCCACACTTAAGTTTTGCATTGTCCTCAATGTAAATAAAAATAAACTTCAAAGTAAAGGAAATGGGAAAAATTTAGTTAAAAAGGTACTACCAGGGAAAATAACGCATAAGCATATTCGATCATACTAAGCACATGAGTTCTTCCAACTCCAAACATTGATCAACACTAAGCTTCCGGTAATTCTTCCCTGCACAAAGCTGCAAAATATACTCGAAACAAACAAACCAAACAAAATACTAGAACAAGCATAAATTATTCAAAATAAACCATAAGTAATTAAAAATAAACCAAAGAAATCCTAAGAAATTAAGTTAAAGAAGTAGAAGTAGAAATAGAAATTATTCGACCCATTATTGTTTTAAAACACATAACCATAACCATTATCAGTAATCATTCATCATCGTCATCCATGTGTTTGGTACCATGAATTAGTTCATCATCACTTTCGTCCTAGTCTTCCTCGTTCACCTCCTCTTCATTCTCATCATCACTAAAAACCGTATAAACTTTTTGCCTTTTCCTACCAACACCCGATGATGATCCGCCCACATCATAGCTTGACCCTCCTACCTTTGGAACTCTCCCATATACCGGCACTGGTTCAGGAAATGGTTCGTACCCAGGATATGGGTAAGGATATTGGCCAGGATACGGGGTATACTCAAATGGGTAGGGTGGAACGTTTGGTGGGTTGTAGGGAGGTACCATATAGTTGGCTTCATGAGCCACATGTTGAAGCATCGGCATAGCATAATCATAGTTGTAATTTTGCCTCATTAACATTGAATCTCTCCACACATCCCTACGCTCTATCTCATTCAACTCACGGTTCCAATCTCCCCATCCCGAGTCAAAACTACTCGTGGCATGAACATTCCCAATCGGTGGTGGTGGTTGATATGGTTGTTGTTGGTAAGGTTGTTGTGGTTCTCCTTGAGGTACGACTATCGTTGGTTCGGTCCAAGCTCCCAACGACATTGTTTTTCTATCCAATGCTTTACCAAAACCTTTTGCATCCCATGTCTCACTCATCGTCATCTCCGAACATTTTGCTAACTCCACATCAACATAACAATCCAAATTTCTTGCCAACATGGTCACATAATGACCTCCACAAATCACACTATTGTCCTTAATACCTGGGGCTCTTCTTGAAAGATACTCGGCTATTATCCAAGGCGCATTCCCATTCTTATCTTCATCTAACAACTTCATCACCCAAAGATCAGGTTGATTGCACTTATCCCGACTACCAGTTCTATGCAAAACACCTCACGCTATCAACTTTTGCAAAATCTTCATAACAGGGTTCCTTAACCTTGACGAATTCCTTCTGGTACATCCTGGATCTCCCACTCTATTCCAATAATCCGTAATTCCATGATACTCATTATGCTTTCTAGCCAACCTTGAAAAATGAGGTGGAAACAAACGATGCTCAACTTCTTCTTGGTCATATAAGCCAAGAGCAACCGCAAACTCTGGCAAAGTATAAACATGTTCCTTACCACAAAGCCTAAACCAGATACATTTATCATACACAACATCCATAACCTTCCTTTCAAAATAAAACGTAGAGAAAAATTCCAAACACAATTCCCGATTAACATTCTCACGAATACTAAATGCTCTCTCCCACGAGTAATCGTTAAAACTATCACCATCCAACTCATAAACATACGACATCCTCATTAACTTCCTCAAATCCAACTCACAATCATATTCCACAAACACATTCCAATCAACTAACCTTGGCTTAGCAATTTTTCTCCCTTGTAGCTTCGAAAGACGCTCCCGAAAAGCGTGCTTTTCCTCCTTCCTAAGATTGCTAAACTTCAAGTTTTCATTATGCTATGGAGTGAGATTATACTTCACTTTACCCTTAGCATTCCTTTGCATATACTTTGTTACAATCGGATTTTCCCCACTTCGCCTTGAACTAGATCCTCTTGCAAGATAACTCTGTAGAAATCATGATTATTTGTTAGTATAAGAGCATAAGAAACAAGGCTACATGATTTAGAAGTCCTAAAAACCCGTTTTAAAAAATTTTCAAAAAGTTTTACCGAGACCTCCATCCGATTGGTATTCCTCTCCATCCGATCGGATGGAGTATTGCCCCAACCCATCCGATCGGTTCTAGCCCGCAACCGATTCGGTTGGACTCACTGTCTCAAAAAAAAATTTCTTCTCAACTTCAAATCAATCCTATCTAATTCTACTCTTTCCTATCATGCATTTGATCAATTATAGTGATTCCTACAAATCCCATTCATCTTTATAACATTCCATAACTTCATCTTATGATTCTCCATTAATCCTTAGAACACATGAACACTACCAAATCAAAACTACTTAATTGGTGTTCTAATCAACAATGCATCATCCTAAAAACATCAATCAACAACCAAATAACATCTGGGAATCATTAATTGCAAACTAAATCGATTCTAAGTTTTGACCCATTTTGATCCGAAAATTCAATCCAACAATTCTCACTCAAAACTTAATCAATCTATCTAATTCTTTTTGTAATGAATTCCTCAATCATTTACCCATCTACTCCAGAAAAATTACATCTTAATTTGAACTGTATCAAAAACGCCCAAAATATTACCCAAATTCAAGAAATCCTAATTAAAACCTAATTAACAAAAATTGATGATGTTACTTACTTATTTTGGTGCCATAGATGGTCCTTCTACACTCCTTCAACACTTAATAACCTTCTAATGGTCGAATTTTTGAAACCCCAAGTTGGTGGATTGTGTGTGAGTGAGTTTTTGATGAAATTTGAAATTTTGAGTATATATACTTCACTCCATCCGATCAGTATTTTGCCCAACCGATTCGGATTGAATTTTTTGCAAAAACTTCACTTTTCACTTCTTTCTCATTTTGGTTTATTTGCTAGAACAAGTAAAAATGTTTTTTACTCTTCTACAAAACACTTCTTTATAAATACTTGATGAACTCAAATAAGTACATTTTATTACCATCATTTATCCTAATAATTTGACTTGTTTTATTATATTATGTATGAGAATTGATACTTAATCGTTTACTTTTGTAATTCTCAGGTAAAAACAAGCATTTGGTGAAACCTGGCGATTTTAGACTAATTATGGAGCAAAACATGCAAGAAGTTAAGAGTCTACTAAAATGTACAAGATCAAGACAAATCTGCTCCAGATGCGCCGCATCTTGCTTATTACATACGGCGCATCACTATCAAGATTTCACCAGATACGATCCAAGATACAAGAGGACATGCGCCGCATCTATCTATGGAGTTACACCGCATCTTCTGGCGGTGTACGAATATTCCTGAATATATTAATCTTGGACCCCACACGAAGTTAAGTCAATGCGCCGCATCTACTTACTAGATGCGCCGCATCTTACCCTCAGACAGAAACTATAAATACCCCAAGACCAGACGAATTTCGAAAGAGATATTATATACGAAGTACAAAGACCAGAGAAACCTAAGGCCGAATTCAGACGAATAGGCAGCACAAGACACACCCGAACGAAGATACAAGAGCTGTAAGAAGGTGCTGCATGTGTTTAATTCATTAAGTAGTTTTGTTTTATTGTGTTAGTAAACTTTAATTCATCAGGATTGATGGCTTGTGTAATGTGACAACGAAAAGATTGCACTCCCTTAAAACTGCTTTCCCATCAATTAAAGTTTATATGTTGATGTCTTTGGTTACTACTTATTAGTGCATTGATAACCTCTGTGTTTATTAGTGGCCTGCGCATTTGACTACGGAAGAGAATGTGGCTCCCACGGTTGTTACTAAATTGATCACTTAGGAATAACTTTTAGACATAAGTAATCATTAAGGGTTTACTCACCGATAAGAATAGGGCCAACGAGAAAGGGTTAACTACATACACTTCATATAAAACTATCAATAAAACAAGTGACAATCTACTTAATCATCAGGACATATCTTCTTATTGTCTCAAGTATTTATCTGTGTACGTGTGAGCTATTCGCTGATTCGTGCCTATTGGTTTAGTTTATTATTTAATTGCAACCAAATCGTGCCAGTCTCTCAGGCTGAACCCCCTTGCGTTAGATTAGGTTGTATAGCTAACTTAGAATATTAAAATACTGATTAGAATAACGAGATAATACGTTCCACTCTTAGTGATCGACACTCTACTTACCATTATATTCATACTGACCGGGTACACTGCTCGTTAAGTGTGTGTGTTATTGATAAGTCGGCTAAATATAAATTTAAAACTTGAGTAGGCATTAATACTGCTAAACCGCAACGACACATCGCACGCATCAAGTTTTTGGCGCCGTTGCCGGGGAGTGAATTGTTATTATCTGTTAATTTGATTAGTATTTTAATTAGGTTTTTCTTTTTATTAGATTAATTGCATCATTGTATTATTTGCATATTTTCTGTTTTGTGTGTTATTTGTTTTCTTTTATTTTTGTTTGTTTTGGTTTGTGTTTATTTTTTTGTTTTTCTTTTCGTATTTTCTGCGTACTGCTATCGTTGTACTGAGCTTATTCAAACGATACGGCGCATCTGATTTCTCAGATACGGCGTATTGCGTTTAATTTTTATAAAATACAACGCGTTTAATTAATTCGATACGACGCATCTTTCCCCAAGATACGGCGTATCTGTTTTTAAGGAAATTTTTTTTCTAAACGTTAACGCCATACGACGCATCTGCTTTTGCAGATACGGCGTATCTATTATTTTAATTAAAAACAGTTTTCGAATTATTAAACAGATACGACGCATCGATCTCTGTTGATACGGCGTATCTTCTGAATCAAAAGTCTTGTATTTTTAAACGTAACGAAAATACGGCGCATTAACTTTCGTTAATACGACGCATTTAATTTTAATAAGTATAATCGATTTTTGATTAATTTAATTCGATACGGCGCATTCTTAATTCTAAGCGGCGTATCTATTTTCTGAATAAAGTCTGATTTAATTTTAACGATTATAAGATACGGCGTATCCAACTTTTTGGATACGGCGCATCGTCTGCAGATATCAGTAACTTTAATTTTTCGTATTCCGTTTTCGTTGTTAATTTTCTGATATATTACTTTCTCGAGCATACCCTACTGATATTTTTGTGTTGATTTCAGGAAGCGCATGACCAGGAGTTCTACGAAGAACTTGATTCAACCTTTCGAAGATCCTGAACGAGTCTTTCATTCGCTTAAAAAGCTTTTCAACACAAAAGGCTTTGATACTTCAAGTTCATATTAGCTTGATTATTTTTCTGAAGAGAAAGAGGAAGAAGAAACAGAAACAATGGGCGAAAACACAACTATGGAGGAATACATGAACAAAACCCGTGCTGATTACACTTCAGGAGTTGCTAGACCAAAGTTTGATGATAAGTCAAAGTTTGAATTGAAGGGTCAGTTTCTCAAGGAGCTAAGAGAAAATGATTTCAGTGGATCGGAACATGAGGATGCTAATGAGCATGTTGAAAAGGTCATCGAGATTGCGGATTTGTTTACTTCAGAAGGAGTGACTGAGGATCAAATCATGCTAAGAATCTTTCCACTCTCACTAAAAGGAGCTGCTAACAAGTGGCTAAGGAATGAACCTGCTAGTTCAATCACTACATGGGAAGATTTGAAGAGCAAATTTCTGAAGAGATATTGTCCACCTGCTAAGACTGCTAAAAAGATGGAGGCTATCAACAGTTTCAAGCAAGAGCCTGATGAAACTCTTTATCAAGCTTAGGAACGATTTAAAGATTTACTGGTAAAATGTCCTCAACACTATCTAACCCCTATGCAGGAGATAATATTGTTTTATCAAGGATTGGACGTGCCTACTAGACAAGTCTTGGATGCTAAGGGAGTTGTGCCTCAAATGAGTGCAGCTAATGCTAGGAAAGCCATCCAAGAAGCTGTTGATCATTCTCAGAAATGGCACGATGGAACCTCTACTACTAGATCTAAGAGCAGCACCAATTTTGACGGGATTGCTGCTATTCAAGCTCAATTGGATAAAATTAGTAGAGAGATGAAGAAGCGTGATGAAAAAGTGTATGCTGCCCAAGTTGGATGTGAAAAGTGCGAAGGACCTCACTACACTAAAGATTGCCCGAATAAGAATGAAAGTGAGACGTTTGAAGAAGCATATTACACCCAATTTGGACAACCATTCTGACCTTCAGGAAGATTTAGGGAAGCCACCCCGGGATTCTATCAAAAGAACAACTTTAATCCCGCTTATCAAGAAAGGAGGCAGACTTTAGATGACACTCTAAAGCAAATTATGGCCGATGCTGCTAAAAGACATGAAGAGAATACTGCTATGATCAAAGAAATCCGAGCTTCAACGGACACTACTACAAGAAATCAAGGAGCTTCGATCAAAGCATTGGAACAACAAATTGGTCAAATAAGCAAAGTTCTTCAAGAAAGGGGATATGGAAGTTTACCTAGCTCAACCGAAACCAACCCAAGAGATCATGTCAAGGCCATAAGCACCACTGAAGAAGTCACTCCTTACTTACCTAGAAGATCGATGAATGGTAATGATGGTGCAAGACCCGAATTTTTCTTTAATTCTTCAATCAGTTTAAGGAGACTACTCAAAGAAAAGACAAAGATTGAAGAAGAGATCAAGGCTACAATGAAAGAAGGGAGCTCTGCAACCGATTTAAATGCCTTGCCTCATAAAGAAAAAGACCCAGGAAGTTTTACTCTACCTTGTTCAATTAATGATATATCTTTCAATAATGTGTTAGCTGACTTAGGAGCTAGTGTTAGTGTTATGCCTCTTAAGACATTCACTACCCTAGGACTAGGAAAATTAGCACCAACTAAGTTACTTATTGAATTGGCTGATAAAACGGTAAAACGACCTGGAGGGATTGCTAATAATGTGCTAGTTAAGATTGAGAAGTTTATTTTCCCTGTAGACTTTGTTATATTAGATATGCCTGAGGATGTTAAGATTCCTTTAATCCTTGGAAGACCTTTCTTGTCTACTGCCCATGCTAAGATTGATGTGTTTAAAAGAAAAATCTCATTAAGGGTAGGGAATAATAAACTAGTCTATAAGTGCCAAGATCCTGTTAAAAGCATAATTAGAGGTGTCTATGTGCTAGGATTAAGAAAGCGTATGGACCTCGATCTTGAAGCTAGGCTTATGGGAGAAACATTGATTCAAAACAACTCAACTAATCCTAATCATGAGAACTTTGAGGAATTTATTGACCTTAATGTACCTACCGAACTTAGACGCGATATTGTTAATGATTCTGATGATGAGTGGCATGATTGCGTAGTAATTAACAAACGTAGGAGAATAGTTGAGAAAACGAATTTGAATAATGATGTGTTTATTGAACTACCACCCCACCTTGCATATTTGTGCCTTTATAATAATAAGAATTTCCCGTCTATCATTTTGTCATCTCTGCCCGAAAGGGACAGGACTTTGTTTATACAGATATTAAAGAAGAACGGCGTGGAAATTAAGGACGAGCAAGGAGTGTTCAATATTACTGAATTGGCGATGAGGGAGCGCGATGTTTCCGACTCCTTTAATGATCGATATTAAAGAGTTGAACGTGAGTCTAACTTGAAGACTCTGGAATAAAGACAAGTGCTGACCGGGAGACAACCCAGAGAAATTTTTATTATTCTGTTTTCTGTGTCAAGTCAGTCAGGCCGCAGAGGATACGGCGCATCTCAATCCTGAGATGCGACGCATCTCCTGCACTGGTCATATCTTATTTTATTTTCTGCATTTTTACTTTCGACTTTAAAACTTTTTATCAGTTTTATTTAATGCGGCGCATCCCTGGTTAAGGATGCGGCACATCTTTTATTCTTATCCGTATTTATTCCAGGCTTGATACGGCATATCTTCTTCCATAAGATACGGCGCATCGACTGACCTGATGATTTTCTGTTTTAATTTTTACATTTTATTTTCACTAACTACTAATGTATTATGCAAGTTTGAACCTTTCTTAACTTAGGTGTGTTTTAAAGCCTTGGTGGTATTATAGATTCCTGCATTTCCTGTGGATACATCAATTATGAAGCTTAAACGTTCTCATCCACAAGAAAGATGATTTTTGCTCTTATACAAATGGAGGATCATACCGAGCAAATCTCAGGGGAGTTTTTCTGTTCTAATTCTTTTATTTTCCAGTTTCTAAACCTTTGATACAAACAACGAGGACGTTGTTTAACTTAAGTGGGGGGATTGGAGAATTAGAACACTTAACACTTACTTGTCCTAAACTTTTTCAAAAATTATGCTTAAAATGTGCTTAATATATCAAATTTAATTTTTTTTTTAGCATGTTTTTGTTTAAGATCTAAGTTACATAGCTGCACACATGACGTTATTTTCAAAAATTGTGATTTCTCAAAATTCACAAATCTATGAGTGTGCCGGTGACTTGTAAACTTTAAAACTTGGCTTGTATACTATTCGAGACCACCATAATAAGTATTATTTATATAATTGGAATGACTTGTCTAAATTGGTAAATTTCTAGGATTACACCAAAATAGCCTTTATATGTTATGTGTTATTAACTAACTACACTGGTTAGTTAACCCCCGTATAAAACCCTTTGTTACTCTCACTTTTAGAGTAAGATACCCCTAGAAAAACACTCAGAGCCATTCCTTTCGTTTCTTACACCTTTGTTAAAATGTTTCGTTACACCCTTACACCTTAGCCTACCCTGTAGATTAAAATCCGTGGTTGGTTAATTGCTTTAGGCAAAGTGTGTTTCCTTACATTACCTGTGTTCGCGTGCGTAATTCATTATCTATGGTTAGGTCGGGAAATTGCACAATGCAATTGGAGTGAAAGTAAATATTGTATATCTTTGAGTTTATTTTTCGTGTGTTTACTACTTTCACTATTACCGTTATTTTTGAAGTCATGAAAAGTATGGAAAAATTATCCGGAAAGAAAGTTATAGTGATGTGGTGAAATTTTACACATCTATGTTTATGTTTCAAGTTTTAAAAAAAAAAATATATATATATATATATATATATATATATATATATATATATATATATATATATATATATATTATATATATATATCGAAAAAATAGAAAAGAAAAAAGAAAAGTTGGATGTTTGTTTTAACCAACTTATGTAAAGTTTTGTATTAAGTGGTCGATATCACCACTAGTTGTTGTATATTATATTTATGGATTGAATGGGAGTTGGCAGTTATGGGAACACCAACTAAGGTTTATTCTTTGATTAAGATCTTGTTGAGTATAATTCGTGTCTACCTAAAGCGTGTGTTTCAAGTGTTAAAGCGTGAGTTATTCTATGATATGAGTCTTATTCATGGGATGGTTGGGATAGTGATTAACCACACTTAGGATTTTAATTTATTTGTTTTGTTTATTTTTCATTTTACACCAATTTATATCCCAAATATTATCCATACCCTGTATTATTCTTTATCCAACCAAACCTTTGATTTATTGAGATTAGGGATTTGAGCAATCTTAAGTATCGTAGTCGTGGATTCGGCTATGTATTTATGATTTTGTCGCCCTTTTTGATATAATATTATTGGTAAAGTTTGGACCTATCTTTAGCCTATTCGAGTTAAGGATTTGAGCAATTGCAAGTATCGTGTTCGTGGATTCGATCATGTATTTGTGATTTTGTCGCCTTTTCTGTAATTTGAGATCGATAGAGATTAAGGAGAATAATTAACCCTTAAACCTCAAAACCCTTTTTACCGCTTTAGACTTGTTATTCCTTGGCTTTAGTGGGGGAGATGTGTATACTTGCCAAGCTTATGATAGAATATTCGTCACGACTGGACAGTTAAACGATTAGATTTGCTTTTATCAAATTATTTTATTTTACTTCTAATTCGTTAAGTGTTTGGTTGTGTGATTATGACAAAAATGAATACATGCTTAAATATAAAAATAAATCCTAATATCTTTTAGGATACATTTTCACAAGATTAATTCTAAGGTTTACTTAGGGACAAGTAAAGTTCAAGTGGGGGGATATTTGATGAACTCAAATAAGTACATTTTATTACCATCATTTATCCTAATAATTTGACTTGTTTTATTATATTATGTATGAGAATTGATACTTAATCGTTTACTTTTGTAATTCTCAGGTAAAAACAAGCATTTGGTGAAACCTGGCGATTTTAGACTAATTATGGAGCAAAACATGCAAGAAGTTAAGAGTCTACTAAAATGTACAAGATCAAGACAAATCTGCTCCAGATGCGCCGCATCTTGCTTATTACATACGGCGCATCACTATCAAGATTTCACCAGATACGATCCAAGATACAAGAGGACATGCGCCGCATCTATCTATGGAGTTACGCCGCATCTTCTGGCGGTGTACGAATATTCCTGAATATATTAATCTTGGACCCCACGCGAAGTTAAGTCAATGCGCCGCATCTACTTACTAGATGCGCCGCATCTTACCCTCAGACAGAAACTATAAATACCCCAAGACCAGACGAATTTCGAAGGAGATATTATATACGAAGTACAAAGACCAGAGAAACCTAAGGCCGAATTCAGACGAATAGGCAGCACAAGACACACCCGAACGAAGATACAAGAGCTGTAAGAAGGTGCTGCATGTGTTTAATTCATTAAGTAGTTTTGTTTTATTGTGTTAGTAAACTTTAATTCATCAGGATTGATGGCTTGTGTAATGTGACAACGGAAAGATTACACTCCCTTAAAACTGCTTTCCCATCAATTAAAGTTTATATGTTGATGTCTTTGGTTACTACTTATTAGTGCATTGATAACCTCTGTGTTTATTAGTGGCCTGCGCATTTGACTACGGAAGAGAATGTGGCTCCCACGGTTGTTACTAAATTAATCACTTAGGAATAACTTTTAGACATAAGTAATCATTAAGGGTTTACTCGCCGATAAGAATAGGGCCAACGAGAAAGGGTTAACTACATACACTTCATATAAAACTATCAATAAAACAAGTGACAATCTACTTAATCATCAGGACAGATCTTCTTATTGTCTCAAGTATTTATCTGTGTACGTGTGAGCTATTCGCTGATTCGTGCCTATTGGTTTAGTTTATTATTTAATTGCAACCAAATCGTGCCAGTCTCTCAGGCTGAACCCCCTTGCGTTAGATTAGGTTGTATAGCTAACTTAGAATATTAAAATACTGATTAGAATAACGAGATAATACGTTCCACTCTTAGTGATCGAGACTCTACTTACCATTATATTCATACTGACCGGGTACACTGCTCGTTAAGTGTGTGTGTTATTGATAAGTCGGCTAAATATAAATTTAAAACTTGAGTAGGCATTATTACTGCTAAACCGCAACGACACATCGCACGCATCAATACTCATCCACACTTAATTTCCCAACTTGTTTTCCAAGTCTAACTCTACAACTTCTAAAAAAAACTTAACTCTTAAACTAAATTAAAACATAACTTAATAACTTAATAAAACCAAAAGACAAACAATAAATTGTCTTAACTTAAACTTAACTCAAACTTAAATGCAAACATTAAACTACTTGAAATGCATAAAAATTAAAAAGGAAAAACAAACAAACACTAGCACAAGCTTGTGCTTTTATTCTTCAAGCTTCTCTTTTTTCATCCTTGAAAGTACTCGTGCCTCAAGATATCTTCATTTTGAAACTTCCCGAACAACTTTCGATTAGTTATTTGCGTTTTAAACTTCCTTGCTATGTTTCTTCCATCCGGACAAAGTACATCAAACTTCACATGCCAATCTCCATCTCCTTCTTCCTTCTTGTAAACACTAGCTCCTTCGGGTGCCCATTCCAAATTCTTTAGTTGCACCGGTAGTGAACCAAGAAAATCTATCAACTTGTTAAACACAAAAACATTTTTAAATGGATTATAAAAAGCCTCCATCGCTAGAGCTCTTTCCATCTCATCTTCAATATCAAAATAACTTGGAACAACCGGCCCATATTTTGGCCTTCCTTCTTCATCTCTACCCACTTCAAAACAACCCAAGTGGTCTTCTTCATCATCATCATCATGCACTTCTTTCACAATCTTGCCTCTAGGTTTGGGATAATAAGTATGCTTCAAAATTCCATCATTAATAGTCATCGTTCCTCGACCCATATCTATAATAGCTCCACACGTTCTCAAAAATGGTCTACCTAACAACAACGGTAACTCCTTATCTACCGGAATATTAAGCATAAGAAAATCAGCCAAGAACGCTTGATACCCAATTTGGACTCTAACATTCTTTACTTCTCACGTAGCCTTTGCTCTTGAATTATCTGCCATAGTAAGATTATATTGATTTGGTTGAGGATTACCAAGTCCTAATCTCTTATACAATGGATACGGCATCACATTCACACTAGACCCCGTGTCTGCCAATGCATACATTACATCTGTCCCATTCACTTTAATTGGTAACACAAAATTTCCTGGATCGCTCATCTTCTTAGGCAACCCATTTTCAACTATTCTCTCCCTTTCAACCTCATCAAAATTCTTATCCTCTAACCTAGACCTTGCCATCATAACTGCATCCAACTTCTTACGATAAGCCATGTAATTGTTCAACACATCAATTACCGGTTTCTCTTCCATAAGCTCCTTAAACGTAGTCTCCAAATTCTCCAAAATTGCTTCCTTTTGCTCTTGAGTTAATGGTTTAACTATTTGTGGTGATTTGGGTGTTGAATTGGATGAAGAACTTTCATTCTTTGGGGTGGAGGGTTGGGTAAGTTTGTTAAGTGGTGTTTTCTTTCTATTTGCTTTGCCCATTTTAATAATCTCTCCCTTTCCTACCTTCTCTTCTACCACATCATCTACATCAATCCTCATCTCTCATAACGAAAAATCAATCCTACACTTAGTCTTAACCATGAAATCTCTTCCAAACACAACTTCCGGTTCATCCGCATTCCCGTACTCCAAAACAACAAAATCAACTTTGAAAATATGCCCATGAATATTAACACTAACATCTTTAACCATCTTTCTTCCATAATATTCATAATCAAGCCTAACAAACCAAAGTTTACCAAGCATTTCTTCTATAATATAATTGTCTCCGTATTCCATATTAAGTTGAGCATCCCAAGCTTTAATCCCGTCCACACCACAAGGTGTAGAATACCTCATGAACGGTGCATCAAACTCCCTAGGTGGTGCTCGTGTGAAAACAACAACTCTCTTCTCCTTAGGTGAACTAACATGATTTTCTCCCACTTCTTCTTTCCTTTCAAAGTCAACCTTAACTTCTTCCAACATATTTTCCAAACGCTCCAAAGAATCACCCGAATCTTTGAACATTTCCTCCAAATTCCTTAAGTACTCCGAAATATTGCTCAAACTCTCCATTCTACTTATGTAATTAACAACTATAACATAACCACAAAAACAAGAAATCCAAAACTATTAGTGTGAAGGTTAGTCATAATCGAAATAACTTAGAAATGGTATCAAAACACTCAAACAAACAAATTTAAACTATCAAAACATCAAAACATCTAAAAATTAAAAATTTCAAAAATTTTACCGAGGCATCCATCCGATCGGTTTAAGATCCCATCTGATCGGATGGTTGAGTCGTTAAAATTCAGACTTTTCCAACCGAATCGGATGCGGGCAGCATCCGATCGGTTGGATCGAATTCCCTAAAAAAAATTTTTTTTTTTTTTAAAAAACTTAATTTAATTGAAACTAAACTTTAAAACTTTTTAATGTAAACTAATAATTAATATTAAACTAATAAATGAAACACATAATTATCATCTTAATTACCATTAAACTAACAGCTAATTACTTAACTTTATTAATCATTAACCTACTTAATTAACATAATTAATAAAACTCTTAAACTACTAATCATTAAAACTAAATTAACTATATTAATTATCCCAATTAATCTATCACTTAAACTCATTAATCATAACATTAAATAAGCATAAAAAAAACTGAAAACTAAACTAAAACATTAAAACTAAAAAGTTTTCCGTGGCCACCAACCGATCGGATGGATGTCCATCCGATTCGGTTAGCTACGAACCGAATTTTTTTTTTTTTTACTTTTTCTTTTAAAAAAAACTTATAACTACCAAGCCAAACTACCAAGTAAATTTGAACAATTCTCCGGCAGCGGCGCCAAAAACTTGATGTGTCATTTTATGTACAAGTTTTAAAAATTTATAAACACGCTTTATCATATTCTCTAATCAACACATACGAGCAAGTATACTCGTCCATGGTAGTAAAGGTGGGTAAGTTGAGATCGTCCTAAGGGAATTAGGGTTGGTACATAGCAAAATAAGTTTTAACAAAAAGGGTTGTCAAGCCAATTTGGTGCAAATTCTAAAGCAAATAAAATTCAATCAAGTAAAAGCATATACTTGTGTGTAATTACTTAACAAATCGTATAGAGTAATCTAACAAGTTTGGTGTAACTTGTAGTGATGCACAACTTAATATGAAAGACTCACAATCGATGGTTTATCTTTTGAAAATCATTTCTAGGATTCAATCATATGGTAAACTCCTTTCTGCCTTTTTCTACCATAACGATAATCCTTTTTAGACTCATGGTTGTTATGAAAAGCAATTCTTATTTTATGAATTCCTACGAATCCTTTTGGCCTTTTTATTCGTGATGAAATCATCTCAAATCTGGTTTAATAAGTTAACATGATGCTTGTCACACACCATATCCCATACTAATTCGTGCACTAATGTTTTGGAATAAAAACCATAAAGAAAATCCTTTCGGTCCTTCTTGATTCTTTAAAAGTGTTTTTACCAACAAATTAAGCAAGATTAGATTCTACTTCAACAAACACATTAAACAAGATATATTTTCATACATCACTTTGAAATAAGAATACTCTACCAATTGCTACATCATACACACAAGTATACCAAAAATCACTCCATAACAAATATCATAAAACATAAGTAACAAAACATTCTTTCATTCAACTTAAAGTAAACGTAGTTCATAATAACTTTGAAACAAGAAATACCTAGCTTCGGAATTACAAGAACTAAAATTGTGGAACTATAGCAACCACACTCCTCCAATCGCTTATGACTACACGTAACAACTCCACACTCGAACACAACTCTTGAGACTCTAACTCAAGGTTCCCTGGATGTTTGAATAGCAATTACAAGCTTTCGGGCAATGATAATAAGTCTAGTAAGAACTTGGTGTAAGCCTTACTAGGTTTTAGGGTGTCACACTTTGTAAACTATCCAAGGGTTCCTTAAATAAGTGTAAGAACACTTAATACTCAAGCAAAAATGTCCATCTTCAGTAAATATCCAAGAAATGATAAGCCACCATGATTATGGGGCTTAAATTCGTCATTAAATGTAAATTTGTAACATCAGACTCCTCCAACCGATCGGTATTGAGGTCCAACCGATCGGTTGGAGCTCTCTGTAAAAACTCCAATTCCCCATCCGAATCGGATGCGGGCACCATCCGATCGGATGGGGCTTCCTGTCCTTGAACTTTTATTTTTTTCTTTCTTTTCTCGTTGCGTGCTTGATCCTTTGTCGTACCACTATTCCCTTCCATAGAACTTGATCTTTTCTCAATATTAGAACATAGAAATCTTGACACATCCAAATCCTTGAGTTCTCACGTGGTTTCTTTCTTGTTTTCTTCTTGAAATCTTCCAATGTGCATAATTACTTCATTTCTTCATCTTTTTATCACTTTTTCCCTTACTTGGCTATATTTACTTGCAAATTCACTTTTTCCATGATTTAGTATCAAACACATACAAATATAACCAAATATGATGCACAAAAGTAACAATAACGCGACTAAAAACATGTTAGATTTGAGCGTTATCATCATCTTATTAATATTATTACAAGTCCTAACAAACTAAACAATGTACAAGGATAGTGGTGGTGTTTTGCAGATTCATCAGTTGAACTTATAACCCAGGGCTTCAAGCTTTAGCTTCTTGGATTCCAGCTCATGTTGATCAGGATGCTCTTGAATCTTTGTTCTCAGGTCTTGGCAGAACCTCACATTTTCAGGACTCTTGATTGGTGAGGCCATCATGAGGAAACCCAGCATGGCTTTGATTCCTGATTGATCAATATCACTCCATCTTTGGAAGGCTGGGTCTCCAAACTCATCAGTGAAGAACATACCTCTTTCAGGCTGTTTGATGACCATGTTGTTCCTGAATGGAACTCCTTCTGGGAGGGCTCTGTTGCAATCAAGACCAGGGACCTTGATCTCAGGATCAGCTCCAATCTTCTTTCTCTTTCTTGTGGAAGACTGAGAGGGAGTAGGCTGATCGGCTGAAGCAGGGAGAAGAGAGGGAATACCAAGTTCCTGAGGTGTTGCTGCCAGTTTTTCATACCTCAAACTTAGGGACTTCATCAGATCAGGGACCACTACATTTGACTTTTTCACTATCATTGGACCCAATTCATCCAATTCAGTGATCCCGAAGTCAGCGAATCTGACGGGATTATGAACCTCAAAGATTCTCTTGTCAGCACTTCTGTAGACAGTAACAATGGCAGGCTTGGTATTTTGATGAATCTTGACATCAAAGATGGGTTCTGGCCTCAATCTGCTTGTCATGACCCACTAATATCTCTCAATCTTGTTTTGCCTAATCTCTTCAGCCCTTTTCAATCTTTCTTCCCTTTTCTGCCTTAGGCAATCATCTCAGCAGTCTGAGCTTTCACAAAGGTCTCACCACCTTTCTTTCCAGAAAGGGCTTTTGGTGGCAACCCAATTTTCTCAGCCTCTTCATTTACCACCTTGATGAGAGCAGACTTGCTCACCTTTTCTTCTTCAGCTGCTTTCTTTAACAACTCTTCCTTCTCCAGATAAGCACTAAGTTCATCAGCAGTGAGATGACGAAGAACTCCATTAATTTCGTACGGGACCCTGACTGGTTCATCAGGATCCTGCCTTATGATCTGGGAAGCAGGCACCAATATTGGTGTAGGTTCAGGCTCTGTAGTAGTGAGAATGCCTTTGCCTTTGTCTTTGTGAGTTGTTGCAGGAGCTGTTGGTGGTATCTCCCCCTCAGTGTGAGAAAGAGGTTGCTGACTAGAGGAAGCTTTAGGGGCTTTAGTGACTTTCTCCCCCTCAACTATTGCAGGAGCCATAATGATAGCAAGAGTTGGAGTGGTCACTGGAGCAGCCTGACCTTTGAAAGCATGGTAGATCTCAGTCATCATGGTCTTGATGTCTGAGGTGTCATGCTGATGGAGTCCACTGATGAGCTGAGACCCTGAAGATTAGAAGACTTCAGTATGTTGAGGAGCTCACTGAACTGAGCTGACTGTTGCTGATAAGTCTCAGCAGCCTGAAGAATCTTCTTGGATAGCGCAGGGTCATCTTTGATAGCCTCTTGAATAGTTGCAACGCTCTTAGTGATGTTGGTGAGAGTAGCGTTGAACGTCTTCAGATTGTTTTCAAGAGATGTCAGGGAGTAGGAGAACGCTGATTGCAGCTCATTAACGTCCTCATGATAACCCTCAACTTATGGCTTCAGGTTGGCATAGTGAATAGCAGCTTCAGTATGATGATCAGAAAGCTCTTCAGTGAGCCCAGTAAAGAGACCATCGTTGGCTTTCTTCAGGAACTTGACCAACTGTCTTTCAGTGAGAGGAAGAATGTTGTCATACTTCCTGAGTTCATCTGGGCAGGATGATTCAGAGTCTGATGATTCATCAGCCTGAGACTCTGATTCTTCACTCTGTTGTAAAGGAGACTGATGCGGTTGTTCAGTTGGTTGTTCATCAGTCTCCATGTCATCACCTGCCATAAAAACTTCTTCTTCACTGTCATTGAGAAGCTCATCATCAGAACCCAGAACAGCCTCAAACTCCGCCATGGACTGAATCTGCAAAAGGTGACCCGGCTCCTCTTCATAAGAAGACTCGCCTTGATTTTGGCCAAGTCCTGACGCCGCCATAATAAATGAGTGGGTTTTATCCGCCTGGCTAGCCATAATAACTGATTGCTCAGCCTGGCTTTTGGGGGCAGTTCCCGAGAGAAGGGATCCTCCTGAGGGGGTTTTGGGTTTCGTATCAGCGGGTGGTTTATATCCCTCTGAGTCTTTGTCCCCCTTAGCGCCTTCAAGTACTGACGGGTATTTTTCAGTACTATCATGAGGCACTGTTGGTGATGGTTGGTGGACCCCCTTCCCATCAGGGTTGTGCTGCCCTTCTGAGGATATAGGGTCCTTTGCTCCCTGAGACCCTGAGTGTGATTTCTCAGGGACGTTAGCGGGATGTGATTGGGTGTGGATCCCCTTCCTAGTAGAGTGGTGCTGCTCCACTGAGGATTTAGGACCCTGTACTCCCTCAGGCACTGATTGTGATTTATCAGCGCCTTCATCGGGATGTGATTGGGTGGTGGTTCCTGATCCCACTGGCTTGTTTATGTCAGTGGAACCATGAGGAAAGGGTTTGCCCGAGGACACTAAGGATGATTTCTCTGTGACCTCCGTTGGCGTTTGTTTTGAGGTCAAGATGGTCTCAGAGGTCTCGGCCATATTTAACCCTTGTTTAAGGTTGTTTGGGTTAACAGTCTCAGTGGCGAGTAGCTTGGGTTTAACCACCTTACTGGGCTGTCCCCTCTTCTTTTTCTTCTTCTTCTTCTTCTCCTTTTTAGGAGAAGGTACTAGGGAAACAACATTCTCCCCCTGAATAGCCACCAACATGTAGTTGGTCAGGGCTATTGGTTGTACCTCAGTGATGCCAGCTGAGTAGTTGGCCTTATGTAGAACGTCAGGTTTTGAGCCTTCGACGTCAGGCCTAACATACTCAGGGCCAAGTAGGTCCTGAAGTACGCAGGAAACGAACCTAGGGTAAGACATGTGTCTTTGCCTAGACTTCCCTGAGAGCTTGGCCACGAGGTCTCGGAAGATTATTCCTCCAATATCAATCTTTCTACCCTCCAGGAAACTGAACATCATCAATTGTTGTGATGAGTTCAACTGCTTCGTGGAGGATTTATTGCCTCCAAGGACTTGAATGAAAAAATTCATCATGATCCTCCAGACAGGATGAAACCAAGTTTTAACTATTGGTGCCTTGGCCAGTAGCGAACATGGGGCCACTTCAAGTTGTTTGGGGTCATGTGGCCCTAGAAAAAGCAACTCTACCTTAACTTCTTGGTCAGTGGGGTTGGGCTCAAACTTCTTAGCGAAATCAAGACCTGTGGCCTTGATGAAGGTTTTATAATCATAGGGGAAGGTCTTTCTCCCGTTCATCACTGAGAAAGTGATTCTTGAGTCTCTGGTGTCCTTAGGGAATGTTGCCATAGTAGTACACCAGAATTCCCTCAGATAGTCATGATAAATGACTGAGGGGGTCTTTGTAAACGCCATAGCAAGAAAGCAGTTTTGAAGATACTTCACTACATTCTTGTACGCCCAAAACTTTTGGGGGTAGGCAAAGTTTCCTACCACGTTGTTTTTGGTGAGGTCTACGTCCCCCAAGAGGAATTCCACATTAGGGGCGTATGTGATAGCTTTATAGGAAGCCATGTTCAGATTGGTAGGTCTGAGTTGGAAGATGGACTGGGTTTCTAAAAGCTAAGAACACACTGTTTTGAGAGGAAAAATGGGCAGTATTTGCTTAAGATTTCAAAAATTCGTGTGTGTGTTTTATTTGTTTGGGGTATTTATAGGGAAGTGAGGTGGAGGGTAATTTGGGCATTTAAGCGGTTTTTATTAATCAAAAAGAATTTTTGGAAACCGTTTTGAATAAAACATTTTGGGATCCGCATTTAATGCCACCACTCCACTTTCCCTGGTTTGGCGCAACAGTCGAGGTGAACAGTTTACCAGTTCTGCAAAAGTGAAATTTGCAGGATTGAGTCATCACATATCTGTTATGTGATTGGAGAGGCATTTAATGCCAAGTGGGAAAGTGGGGGCCCATAGGTGGAAGCCAGAAAGGCTAAGGAACAAATATTCTTTTATTAAATAAGAATTCAGTTACCAACCTCGGACATTTACTAACTAGATACTTAGAGCATTTAAGTTACTATTAAATGTCAACTTGAGGCCCCCTGAATGACTTTTCATTCAGTATTAGCGGTTCAGGGGAACTTGCTTGCTTAGGGACTTGGGTTTAGTTCCTGAGGTACAAATTGAGTCAGGGACGTGAGGTATTCAGAATTTACACTTAGTTGGAAGGATTCAATCAGTGGACAGATTCTCTATATCCAACATTCCTAATTCAGCTTTCAGTCTAGTGAAAGTTGGTTCATCCAATGGTTTGGTGAATATATCAGCTAGCTGATATTCAGTAGGAATAAAGTGTAGTTCAATGTCACCATTCATGACATGGTCCCTGATAAAGTGATATCTGATATCAATGTGTTTTGTTCTCTGATGAAGAACAGGGTTGTTTGAGATGGATATTACACTTGTGTTATCACAAAAGATGGGAACCATCTTATACTGGATTCCATAGTCACTGAGTTGACTTTTTATCCAGAGTACATTTGCACAACAACTTGCTGCTGCAACATATTCAGCCTCAGCTAAGGACAAGGCAACTGATTGTTGCTTCTTAGCACTCCAACAGACTAATTTTCCACCAAGGATTTGGCAGGAGCCTGAGGTGCTTTTTCTATCCATGTTGCATCCAGCATAGTCTGAGTCAGAGTATCCTTTGAGATCAAAGCCTGAACTTTTTGGATAGTATAACCCAAGGTTTGGAGTACCCTTCAGGTACCTGAGTATCCTTTTCACAGCTGTGAGATGAGATTCTCTTGGGTCAGACTGATATCTGGCACATAAACAGACTGAGAATTGGATGTCAGGCCTTGATGCAAGAAGATACATCAGTGATCCAATCATTCCTCTGAAAAGAGTTTGATTTACTGGTTTTCCAGTGAGGTCAGGACCAAGGTTGTTCGGTGGAACCATGGGAGTTTTGACTGAGGCACAGTCACTGAGCTGATACTTCTTCAGTAGGCTTCTGACATACTTCTCTTGACTAATAAAGGTTCCTTTATCAGTTTGCTTGATTTGAAAACCAAGGAAGTAAGTCAGTTCTCCCATCATGCTCATTTCAAATTTCTTTGCCATTAGTTTTTCAAACTGTTTGCAAAGTTTATAATTTGTTGAGCCAAAAATGATGTCATCAACATACACTTGTACAAGTATGACATCATTATTTGTCTTGTAGAAAAACAATTTTTGTCTATCTTGCCTCTGACAAATTTATTTTGGATCAGGAAGGCTGAGAGAGTTTCATACCATGCCCTGGGAGCTTGCTTCAGTCCATAAAGGGCTTTGTTAAGCTTGCAGACATAGCCAGGAAACTCATGGCTTTCAAATCCAGAGGGTTGTTGAACATAAACTTCTTCTTTCAGTGAGCTATTTAAGAATGCACTTTTGACATCCATTTGGTACACCTTGAAGTTCATGTAGGTTTGATGTGCCCGTTTCGAGTGCAAGTTTTAAATTTATAACACGATCTACCAAGGATTCAAACGAAACACATACGAGCAAGTATACTCGTCTGTGTGCAGTAAGAGATAACTATGGTAAGCCGAGGTCGTTCACTAGGATTAGTTTAGTTTTCGGGATTGTGAGATTTTTGAATATAATATCGAGTTTGATTAACAATTCTATTCGCAAGCAAATAAAGATGATGTAAATTCAATAAATAAAGACTACACTTGCCTAGACTAGTTTGCACAACTATCTTGATATGATTATGACAATGGTTCTATTTGATTATGATCAATGAATTAGGTGGTGTTCTAATTCAATTAGTGGGTATACTAATCCTATTGTTTCTAACACTTTCAATCCTCGTCAAAATTTTAAGATGACAAAAACAATATTTAAGGTTTGATCAACCAAGACTAACACAACTCAATTACTTGATTCGCTTTCGTTTCACAAGCAATTGACAACCACACTATTTTAGTTTTCCAAGTTAACCAAGTTACTTATGAAATGATCAATACATAAGGTAACACCCTCATAGACAAAGGTTTACAACTAATTGACTAACAATATCTCTTTCGACCCATTACACTATTAGCAATTAACCAAACTTGAAATCTCTTTGGTGGAGAAAACTCTTAATAGCACAATTCGATCTTAGTATTAGCTTTTCGTTTAAATAGAACCATGGAGTCATAATCAATCAAGAATCATATCACAAACATCATCTAGGCAAGTGCTTAAAGCACTTAGCCAATCATGGCAAACAAAGAAATAACCACAAGTGATTTATCACTTGAAAACATAATTGAAAAGACTTACAAATGTTGTAATGATGATTACAAGAATTAGGAACACTTGTGAGATGATCAACAAAGATTCCTTGAATGATTAAATTGATGATTGGTGAATGTAAGCTTCTTCTTTCCTGCATTTTTTTCTTCCCTTGTCGCCCCTTTGAGAGGGTAAAATAGTTGTAGTAGTTGTTGATGTATAGATGATGATGATGATCTCTAGATTGTTGGCTCTAGATTGTATTGTGTAGATTGTGTCTTTTTTGTTGTTATTTTTCTCTCAACCAAGCATACATATATATAAGATGACTCCCCTTGGTCACCAAGCAAAATACTTGTGCCCAAAGTGTCATAAAAATTATGAAGAGTTAGTTCATTAAAGATAGCCATTAAGTGTGCCAGCCATTGCATGGACCCAAGGTTTGAAGTCTCGACCTAAGGTTCAGATTCCGGCCCAAGGTTTGGAGTATGGATGGCATGATATTATTGAACCTTAGGTTGAACTTGAGCCTTAGGTTCATTTCTTGAACCTTTGGTTGAAGAAGCAAGCCATAACTCTTCACATATAACTTTTCATTCATTTCATCAATTCTTGATCTTTTCTTGAACTTGGAAATCATTGTAACTTGATTCTTTATCTTTAACAATCTTCCAAAGCCTTTATTGTGAGAAGAATCCTACGTTTGTGCAAAAACTCTTGATTTAACAACTTTTCTTCATCTTTTTAGCCATTTACTTGCACTTGATTGTACCTGAACCTGAATACATCTTTTGTACCTTTTTAAGCATAATATGTTCACAAATACAACCAAATACAATGCATAAACATAGAAATAATGCGACTAAAACATGTATAGAATGAGCGTTATCAAATCTCCCACACTTACACTTTGCTTGCCCCCAAGCAAATATAGCTTTTAGAAATAAATCCACATGAGATAAATTATAATGATTCTAAAAATGAGATGCAAATCCATCAAGTACAAGTACAAGATAAGATCCATCTATTTAAGCTTATAGATGAAAAGTCGAGATGTTTGACAATACCTTAATGATTCTCTTGCTTGATAACATGTTAAGACACCTCACGAAAAGAAATGAAGTATAATTCACTCAACACTCATTTGTTTAGTGGGTGAGTATATAAGAAAATAACACTCATTGCTCAGTCATGATCCACATATTACCATAAGCTTGTACAAGAAACAAAACTCCACCGACGTGGCGTAAGCACCAAGTGTAAACATCTAAGAGGACTTTGGGTGAAAGGCTTCAAAGGGTTATATAGGACTTATGTGCAACTATCTCATGTAAAAACATAATAGCTCGCTAACAACGAATTCTTGAATTACCAAATAACGGATGGTCACTAAGGATAACCTTAGATTGCTAACAACGCTATCTAATTCCTCCAGAAATTGGATGGTCACCACATGTCCATACACTTGATAATTTTACATAAAGTCAAAAAGGTAGGGATAAGACATGGGATATATATTTATGAAATTGGTTCAAAAATAAAACTTTACAAATAGTCAAAGTCTACAACGCATTGCTACTAGCTACATCAACCACTTACCTTTGAACTTGAGAACTATCCTTGATCGATATCTTATTTTCATAGCTCTTTAGCTATTCTTGTCACCATACAATTGCGATGACTTATTTCTATTTGTTTCTCTTTTTCCTTCTATTCTTTTTTTCTTTTTTCATTCATTTTTTTTTTCCAACCATAATACCAATAGATCTTCCATGAGATTATCATGGAGTTCGCAACTTTCTCATTTTCAAGGATTCCACATAACAACCATCTTTCCTTGTAGCTAGTAACCAACCAAGACTTGACTATGGGTAAGGTTAAGGCTAAAAGTGTAAAATATTTTTATATTTTTCTGGTGTAACAAAATGAAAAGGATGGCTCAGAGGGTGTTCTAAGGGTATCTAGCACTAAAATTGAGTGCTAACAAATGGGTCCATATAAGTGGTTAACTAACCGATGTGGCTAGCTAATATATCATTAAATGTAAATTGGAAGGCCATTTGGTTTAATTCCTAAGGTTGCCTCTTTTCACACGAATACACTTATATCACACGAGGTGATCTCACTGCGGTCTGGTAATGATTCGCTTGCACAAGTTCTAGAATAAATAAGATCACCGGCACACTCATAGCAAAAGATCAAGTATAAAAGATGTATGCTATATGAAATAGGCTTAAATCCTCACAATTTAGTGGAATGGGCTATAGTTGTGCTAGCAATGTTATCAATCCTAAAAATGGATCGCAATGTCAATCAGGACACATCTCGAATTTTCAAAAATTACATGTTTTATTAGTGGATTAATCTAATATAAATTATCCTATATGTGCAAAAAACAACTAGATGATAGGGGCAAACAAATTAAAAACTAGGCTCAAAAATATAGAAAATTTTAAAATCCAGATCATTTTCCTATTTCCTCCCCCCACACTTAAGTTTGACATTGTCCTCAATGGAAAGAATGATATATCACAAAAATAGGGAAATGGACCATAAAAGAAATGATATTGCATGAGCTTTGGAAATATGATGATTCCAGATTTTCAAGATCGAGCATCCTAACCTGCATAATCATCAAAAACAAAATGCACAAAATGCGAAATATTTTTGGATCTTTATTATTCAATATTAGCAAGGCCCCCACACTTATGGTAAAACCATTGGGGCATAAAAATAAACAAACAATTTAAAAACACACGGGTTGCCTCCCGAGAAGCGCTAAATTTATAAATGAGTCATCAGCCCGACTAAATTTTTCTTACTTTTGTGGCTTATATTTGGAATTCTTTCCCGACTTCTTTGGAATGTACACCACATTTCCTTTCACTATTCCTTTTCCGGTTTTATCAATATCATGTAACTTTGCTTTATTACTAGTTCTAGGGAGAACATCCCAGATGTAACCAGTTTCCGCAGCCCATGGTATTACTTTTTTATAATCGGCTGGAAAAGGTGTCATAAATGGAATAGCAGTGTATTTCTTTTCATCGAGCAGTTCAAGTGGGATTTCTTCACTTGACAATTCATTCAATTGCTCCTCATCATGGTATAGTTTGATTCGATGTCCATTAACAATGAAAGTTCCACCATGCTTGTCATATAATTCGACATATCCGGATGGGAAACTATGTTTTACCACGAATGGACCAAACCATTTGGTTCTGAGCTTAGGAGCTTTGAATTTGTACCTAGAATTGAACAAAAGAACTTTATCTCCGGACTTGAATTCTTTTGAATTCTTAGTTTCCTATCATGATAAGCTTTTGTTCGAGCTTTGTACAACTTGGAATTCTCATACGCTTGGAGTCTTAATTCATCGAGTTCATGCAATTGCAAGAATCTTTTTTCTCCAGCGATTTTTAGATCGGGGTTACATTGTCTCAATGCCCAGTAGGCACGGTGTTCAATCTCAAACGGCAAATGACAAGTTTTTCCATATATAAGTCTATATGGAGTTGTTCCAATTGGAGTTTTATATGCCGTTCTAAACGCCCATAGAGCATCATCGAGTTTCCTTGACCAAACAGAAGGATTATCCTTGACTGTTTTTTCAAGTATTCTTTTCAAAGCTCTATTGGTGTTTTCAACTTGACCACTTGTTTGAGGATGGTATGCAGTTGAGAAACGATGGTGGACTCCATATCGTTTCATAACTTTCTCCATTTGACGGTTACAGAAATGAGTTCCTCTGTCACTTATTAAAGCTTTTGGAATTCCGAATCGAGAGAAAAGCTTTTTCAGAAAATTAACAACTACTCGTGCATCATTTGTGGGTAAAGCCTCCGCTTCTGCCCATTTAGAGACATAATCAATTGCAACGAGGATGTATTCAAATCTATGAGATTTAGGAAAAGGACCCATGAAATCAATTCCCCAAATATCAAATATTTCATAAACTTGTATGCTTTTTTGTGGCATTTCATCTCTACGAGAAAGACTACCAGACTTCTGGCATGCATCACAATTCTGCACAAGCGTATGTGCTTCTTTGAATATTGTTGGCCAATAAAAGCCCGCATCAAAAACTTTTTTCGCGGTTGTGGATGGACCGTAATGTCCTCCAGTTGGGCCGTGATGATATTCATCAAGAATTTCTTGGGTCTCTGAACCATACACGCATCTTCTAATTATGCCATCGGGACACATTTTAAATAGATACGGTTCATCCCAAAAATAGTATTTAAGGTTTGCGAAAAATTTACTACGCTCAGCGTAAGATAGACCTTTTTGTAATATTCCTCCAGCTAAATAATTTGCATAATCTCCAAACCATGGAACTTCTTCTTCATTAACTCCCATAAGGGTTTCATCGGGAAAATTATCATCAATCTCGTCTTCATCGAGTTCATCTAGATTAGGATTTTCTAATCTGGATAAATGATCTGCTGCAACATTTTCTGCACCTTTCTTATTCTGGATTTCTTTGTCAAATTCTTGAAGCAATAAAATCCATCGGATAAGACGCGGTTTGGCATCTTGTTTGGCAAACAGATATTTAAGAGCTGAATGATCGGTGAATACAATTGTTTTTGACAAAACAAGATAAGAACGAAACTTGTCAAATGCAAAAACTACATCCAGAAGTTCCTTTTCAGTTACTGTGTTGTTTTGTTGGGCACTATTCAAAGTTTTACTAGCAAAGTAAATAGGACGAAAATGTTTTCCTTCTCGTTGTCCTAATACTGCCCCAACAGCGTAATCGCTTGCATCGCACATAAGTTCAAATGGCAGCGACCAATTAGGTGAAACCATAATCGGTGCATTTGTTAATTTATTTTTGTGTGTTTCGAATGCCTTAATGCACTCTTCATTGAAGTAAAAAACTGAATCTTTTTCAAGAAGCTTCGTCATAGGATGAGATATTTTTGAAAAATCTTTGATGAAACTGCGGTAAAATCCCGCATGTCCCAAGAAACTCCTAACGCCTTTGACGTTAGTTGGGGGTGGTAATTTAGCAATAGCATCAATTTTTGCTTTGTCAACTTCAATTCCCTTGCTTGAAATCTTGTGACCAAGCACAATGCCTTCTGTCACCATAAAATGACATTTTTCCCAATTAAGCACGAGATGAGAAGTTTTACATCTTTTAAGCATTTTGTCAAGATTGGAATGGCATGACTCAAATGCGTCTCCAAATACCGAAAAATCGTCCATGAAAACTTCCATGGATGTTTCAAGCATATCTTGAAAAATGGCAATCATGCATCTTTGGAATGTTGCTGGTGCGTTACAAAGACCAAAAGGCATACGCCTATACGCATATGTACCAAAAGGACAAGTGAATGTGGTCTTTTATTGATCAGCTGGATCAATTGGAATTTGGAAATAACCGGAAAATCCATCGAGAAAACAAAAGAATTTGTTCCCTGCAAGTCTTTCCAACATTTGATCCATGAATGGTAAAGGAAAATGATCTTTCCTGGTGGCGTCATTTAATTTTCGATAATCAATGCACACTCGCCAACCAGTTATGGTTCTGGTAGGAACAAGTTCATTACGTTCATTAGTTACTACAGTAGTTCCTCCTTTCTTAGGAACACAATGAACAGGACTCACCCATGAACTATCCTCAATAGGATAAATAATTCCAGCGTCAAGAAGTTTGATTATTTCTTTCTTAACAACTTCCTTCATATTTGGATTGAGTCTTCGTTGTCTTTGAACAACGGGTTTAGAATCGTTTTCAATATTTATTTTATGTTTGCAAAAGTTTGGACTTATTCCAGGAATGTCAGAAGTTTTCCAAGCGAAAGCTTCTTTATGCTTTTTAAGTGTAGAAACAAGACGTTCTTTTTCATCGGGTTTAAGTGCTGAAGATATGACAACTGGAAGAAGAGAATTTTCTTCCAAGAATGCATATTCCAGATGATCAGGAAGAGGTTTTAAGACTAGATCCACTGGTGGATCTTCAATTGAGTTTTTAATTCTCATATCATCATTGAATTCCAACTCCTCAAAGTTGGTATTTTCTTCCCCATAAAGTTCTTCGGTATCTATCTGCATAAATTCAGCGAATTCTCTGTCGAGATCTTCATCACTGATTTGTCCAGATGTTTTATGAGTCTTAATTCTTTCGTCAAGCAACTCATCAAATGTTTCCTCTGTTATTTCATCGATAACATCAATGCTATAACAAGTGTCATCATTTGCATAAGAATATTTCATGGCTTGATTAATCGAAAAAGAAATTCTTTCGTCCCCAACTCCAAGGTTGAGTTCTTTATTTTTCACTCGAATGATAGCATCTGTTGTATTTAGGAAAGGTCTTCCTAGAATCAATGGAACTTTGCTATCTTCCTCCATTTCGAGGATCACAAAATCAACAGGAAAAACAAATTGCCCAACTTGAACAAGCATGTTTTCAGCTACTCCAACAGGATATTGGATAGTATGATTTGCTAAACGTATACTCATTCTTGTTGGTTTCAACGTATTGATCGAAAGCTTTGCATACAATGAGTATGGCATAAGATTGATACTTGCACCAAGGTCGGCCAAAGCATCACAAGTGATTGAATTTCCTAGAGTACATGGGATAAGAAAACTTCCAGGATCACCGAGTTTTTTTTGGGAGTTTATTTTCAATAATGGCTGAGCAATCTTCATTCAAGAATGTAGCAGAAATGTTTTCCATTTTACTTTTATTGCTCACAAGTTCTTTCAAAAACTTCCCATAATTGGGCATTCCAGCTAGGACATCCACAAGAGGAACGTTGATCCTAACTTCTTTGATTAAGTCAACGAACTTGCCATATTTTTCTTCCATCTTTTCTTTCCTCAAACGTTGAGGATATGGAATTCTTGGTTTATATGGTTTAAGCGGTGGATTAGGTTTAACGGTTGGTGTAGGAATTTGTTCATTTTCGTCTGGTTCTTCTTCCACTTCATCTTCACTATTATCATGAACGATAATGGTTGTTTGGATTGGGTTGGGTGGTGGATCATAAGATAGACCACTACGAGTATATACAGCATTCACATGCTCATTTCTCGTTTGCGGTGGACGATAAGTTCCAGATGATGATGGTTTTTGAGTATTGCTTGGCAATGTACCAGATGGTCTTGCAGCAAGTTGATCAGAAAGACGACCAAATTTGGTTTCAAGATCTTGGATAGAAGCTTGATGATTCTTTTGACCTTGTTCAACTTTGCTTTTGAGCATGAAGAATTGGTTTTTCATGAATTCATTCATTTGTTTTTTAGCATGCACGAATTCACGCAAGGTTTTTTTGAATTCAGATTCTTCGTTTTTTGTTTCACGTAATTGTGATGATGAATGGTTATCATCACGAGAAGATGTTTGACGATTGTCTTCACGAGTTTGGGAATTTCGATTATCATCCCTTGGTGGACGATCTTGCCAATCTCTAGAATTTCTACCGTAGTAGTTTCCACGATATCCTCCTCCTCGATATCCTCCATAAACATAATTAGCTTCAGCTTTGGGATCTCCCATTGGTTTATCATCACACTCGGATGATGAGTGATTTCCACCACAAAGAGTACATCCCTCACGCATTTCTTTGATTTCTTTTTGAATATTTTGGAATTTGGAATCGATTTTAGAGGTAAGATCTTTCATCATATCCATGATTTTTGAATTTTCATTTGTCGCTTCAGCGAATGCAACGGATTTTCGTTGAGGTTTCATTTTTTCATCTTCAGACCAATCGAGCTTAAGAAGTACACGGTCTTCTAGCAAATTATAAGCTTCGTTAGGGGTCCTATAAAGGAAAATTCCTCCGGCATCAAGTATGCCTTGAGTTGCGTCATCGAGACCATGGTAAAAGATTTGAATGATATTACCACGAGACAATACATGCCCATGACAACTTCGGAGCATGTTTTTCATTCGAAGCCAAGCTTTAACAAGATTTTCTACTTCTTTTTGAGTAAAGCTACGAATTTCACTTAAGAGTCGATCAAACATGGCCGGTGGGAAGAAACGTCCAATAAAAGCTCTTCTCATTTGGTCCCAAGTTGTGATTACTCCGGGGCTTAATTCGTTATACTAAATTTTCGCTTCTCCGATGAGAGACGATGGAAAAAGTTTAAGACGGATTGCATCGGCATCGGTGGTTCCATAACGAAACATGTCACAAATTTCAAGGAAATCGGCAATATGTTTGTGTGGATCGGATTTAACTCGACCATCAAGTTGGTTGTCTTTAATCATCGAAAGATGATGACCTTTGATAGTAAAGTTTTCTCCAAGATTAACGGGAACAATGGCGGCAGCGGGTGTAGGTGCTACAACCCTATTTGCGTCCAACATAGGTCGATCGTCGGCCATTGGAAATGGTATTTCAAGAAAAAGATCAACAATTGGATGAACTTCGGAAATATTTTCAAATGGTGGATTTTTGGTTCTTGGAATTCTTTGATCGGGTGGAATGAATGGTGATGAAGCTAAAAGTGTACCGCTTTTAGGGGGTCATTTAAGCCCTAAATCGTATTTATTTGATCAAATATTGCCCTAAATCGTTCCTTTTGTCATTTTAGGTACTTTGGAGAAGAAATCTGGAAAAGGAAGCATTTTGGACGTTTTTGGAGCATAAAAGTGAAGAAAACGGCAAAGTCTCAAAATTATGCTGGAAAGTACCTTTGACGGCGTCAGGATTTGTTCTAGACGGCGTCATGGCTTGGCAAAAAAAGGTGGATATGAAAAATACACATGATAAGCCAGTGAGATTTGCATTAGAATTCTGACGGCGTCACCCTTTGAAGTAATCAAGGCCATCACGGTTTAACTTAAAGAGGGACGGCGTCAAGCCATATTCTGACGGCGTCAAGCCTTGATAAGCCAGAGCGGATTTTGGAGAGCTAAAGAGGGACGGCGTCAAGAAGGCCATCCGGGAACCCTAAACGCGGCGAGGTGACGGCGTCACACTCCATAACGTGACGCCGTCAGATCTGAAAGTCTATATATATTTTTTGCAATTTTTAGTCATTAGAGTGGAACTTTGTGTGTAATCTTTTGGGAGGAAACCCTAAGACGATTTTAGCAGCTTTTTCAAGGTTTTTTGCCTTGAGATCTTCCATGTTACATTGAAGATAAGTTATCAATTAATCATTCAATATGTCTATGTGTTGTTTGATTCTATCTTGTTCTTGTCTTTTGTTTAACATGCTAGGCTAGGTTTTCTTTGTGTTTGCTTAGATCTAATGAAACCTAACTATTGATTATTGGTTATTAGTGTGTTATTAATTGTATTGGATGATTGTTTATCGATGTTAGGCTTAAGAAAACTGGCTAACTTCCTATACGGTAACTTGCTTGAACGTCTTAAGAAACATGAACCAATGCGTACTAAGGTTTTTATGGTTGTATTTAATGCATGAGCGAATTCTAGTGATCCCATGTTAGGAGCTTCTTAGCCGGCTCGACATAGGAGTGAAGTAGGAGCTTGTAGAGTTGGGGAAGTACGTACGCCACCTCACGATTGGTATTAAGGAATACACCCGTCATCCACGCAATTAATACACACTAATCAACCGGTAAAAGATAGTTAGGGAGTAAGGAAATCTAAGTAAATACATTTCTCTCCATATTAGTTCCACCACAACTTTTCATTTTTAGTTATTTTATTTTTATTTGCATTTGTAGTTATTTGGGTTAGTTGACTAGCAACTAATTCTGCCCACTCCTTAAAACCCGAGATTTTACTTGCTTTCATAAAAATATAAAAATACAAAAAGAATCTTCCTTCACCCTTAGACCTAATTAGAGTAGTTTTTCATACCTAACGAACACTATTCCCTGTCGAGAACGATCAATCCCCCGTACTTACCACTACACTATACTACATCGGTCAGGTACACTGCCTGGTGGGGTTGTAAGCCTCTTGAGATCCCTCGAGAGGTAAAACCTGTTGTAAGGTCGCAAAACCACGCATCAAATGGGGTTCCCTTTTTGCGAAATAAACTTTCGGGATTAGACAATGGGGTGCTCAATTCGTCGCTTGAAGAGCGAGTGGTCATACACGAAAAAAACGAGCCCTATCGAAAAGGATTTAAAATAAAATAATTTTTTTTTAGGGACAGTAGCTAACGGACCGGCGGTTGGGGAGATGAACCAGCGGTTTGGAGATGAAAAAGTTTTACCGAGACTAGGACCACCGCGGTCGAGGCTCAGACCGCCGGTCAGGAAAAAAATTTTTTTTTTCTAAGTTAAAAAGTTTACCGAGAGCAGGACCGCCAAGGTCGAGGGTTGGACCGGTGGTTTGGGGTGTTAAAAAGTTTACCGAGAGTATGGACCGAACGGTCAGGGGTTCAGACCGGCGGTTTGGTCTGATTTTTTTATTTACCGAGAGCAGGACCGCCAAGGTTGAGGTTTAGACCGGCGGTTCTGGAAAATTTTGTCTAAATTTTTTTTTTTTTTTTTTTTTTTTAGAGCTTAACAATAATGATTACGAACACAAATTGAAATACGAATTTGGACAAGGAAATTAAACAAAAACTTCACAAAGAAAACGTGATCAAATCCCCAGCAACGGCGCCAAAAAACTTGATGTGCCCGTTTCGAGTGCAAGTTTTAAATTTATAACACGATCTACCAATGATTCAAACGAAACACATACGAGCAAGTATACTCGTCCGTGTGTAGTAAGAGATAACTATGGTAAGCCGAGGTCGTTCACTAGGATTTGTTTAGTTTTCGGGATTGTGAGATTTTTGAATATAATATCGAGTTCGATTAACAATTCTAATTGCAAGCAAATAAAGATGATGTAAATTCAATAAATAAAGACTACACTTGCCTAGACTAGTTTGCACAACTAACTTGATATGATTATGACAATGGTTCCATTTGATTATGATCAATGAATTAGGTGGTGTTCTAATTCAATTAGTGGGTATACTAATCCTATTGTTTCTAACACTTTCAATCCTCGTCAAGATTTTAAGATGACAAAAACAATATTTAAGATTTGATCAACCAAGACTAACACAACTCAATTACTTGATTCGCTTTCGTTTCACAAGCAATTGACAACCACACTATTTTAGTTTTCCAAGTTAACCAAGTTACTTATGAAATGATCAATACATAAGGTAACACCCTCATAGACAAAGGTTTACAACTAATTGACTAACAATGTCTCTTTCGACCCATTACACTATTAGCAATTAACCAAACTTGACAACTCTTTGGTGGAGAAAACTCTTAATAGCACAATTCGATCTTAGTATTAGCTTTTCGTTTAACTAGAACCATGGAGTCATAATCAATCAAGAATCATATCACAAACATCATCTAGGCAAGTGCTCAAAGCACTTAGCCACTCATGGCAAACAAAGAAATAACCACAAGAGATTTATCACTTGAAAACATAATTGAAAAGTCTTACAAAAGTTGTAATGATGATTACAAGAATTAGGAACACTTGTGAGATGATCAACAAAGATTCCTTGAATGATTAAATTGATGATTGGTGAATGTAAGCTTCTTCTTTCCTGCGTTTTTTTCTTCCCTTGTCGCCCCTTTGAGAGGGTAAAATAGTTGTAGTAGTTGTTGATGTATAGATGATGATGATGATCTCTAGATTGTTGGCTCTAGATTGTATTGTGTAGATTGTATCTTTTTTGTTGTTATTTTTCTCTCAACCAAGCATACATATATATAAGATGAATCCCCTTGGTCACCAAGCAAAATACTTGTGCCCAAAGTGTCATAAAAATTCTGCACTTGGAGTAAATGAAGTGTAATGACAACCCATATGAAGAGTTAGTTCATTAAAGATAGCCATTAAGTGTGCCAGCCATTGCATGGACCCAAGGTTTGAAGTCTCGACCTAAGGTTCAGATTCCGGCCCAAGGTTTGGAGTATGGATGGCATGATATTATTGAACCTTAGGTTGAACTTGAGCCTTAGGTTCATTTCTTGAACCTTTGGTTGATGAAACAAGCCATAACTCTTCACATATAATTTTTCATTCATTTCATCAATTCTTGATCTTTTCTTGAACTTGGAAATCATTGTAACTTGATTCTTTATCTTTAACAATCTTCCAAAGCCTTTATTGTGAGAAGAATCCTACGTTTGTGCAAAAACTCTTGATTTAACAACTTTTCTTCATCTTTTTAGCCATTTACTTGCACTTGATTGTACCTGAACCTGAATACATCTTTTGTACCTTTTTAAGCATAATATGTTCACAAATTCAACCAAATACAATGCATAAACATAGAAATAACGAGACTAAAATGTGTATAAAATGAACGTTATCAAGGTTGCAAATGCAAGGAAGATCCTGATGGCTTCCATCCTTGCTACTAGTGCAAATGTTTCTTCATAGTCAATACTTTCTTGTTGATTATAGCCTTTAGCTACAAGTCTGGATTTGTTCTTAATGACTATGCCATTTTCATCAGATTTGTTTTTGAATACCCATTTCATGCCAATGACTGAAACATTCTTAGGACATTTGACTAAGGTCATTACCTTGTTTCTGTCAAATTGTTCCAGTTCATCATGCATGGCCTGAACCCAACTTGGATGTGTAAGTGCTTCTTTGACACTCTTGGGTTCAATTGTAGAGATGAAATCCACAAATAGGCATTCATTTGCTGAGGCTGCTCTTAGATTAGCAGCCATACTTCTGGTGAGCATGCCTTCAGTAGGCTCTCCAATTATATTGACAAGTTCTATAACTTGTGACCTAGTCCAACTGTCCTGAGGTCTTGGATACTGATTAGAACTTGTGGAGGCCTGATAGGTTGGAGGGGTAGGTTCTGGAGTAGACACCTGATGATCATCTTGATCTTGAGTGTCAGACTGATCACTGAGATTGTTTAGTTCCTGAACATTTTGAACTGACTGAATGATTACATCAGTGCTTGTATTTGCTTCAACAAACTCAGTGATGGTTGGGTTAGGGAGGTTGTGAGGGATAATGTAGTAGGAGATATCAGCATTTGCTTGATACTGAGTGGAAGGATTGTTCTCAGGATGATATTCATTAGGAGGATATCTTGATGAATCATCTATTCCTATCTCTTCCACTGAGGCAGTTGAGAACCTGATTGCTTCAGTGCTATCATCAAAGGTAACATGAAATGTTTCCTCAGTCTGTTGTCTCCTAGTGTTGAACACCCTGAAGGCTTTTGAGACAAGTGAGTATCCCAGGAAGTATCCATCATCAGCTTGGGCATCAAATTTCCCTAAGTGATCCTTGTGATTATGAATAAACACAGGACACCCAAAGACATGAAAGTAGCTGATGTCAGGGATCCTTCCCTTGAATAGCTCATTTGGGGTTTTCCCATGTCTCTTGAAAATGATGGATCTATTTTGTGTATAACAGGCAGTTTTGACTGCATCAGTCCAAAAATGTTTGGAAAGGACTGATCCATTTAGCATTGTCCTGGCAGCTTCAATGAGTGTTCTATTTTTCCTTTCAGCAACACCATTTTGTTCAGGTGTGTAAGGAGAGGAAAAAAATTTTGAGAGATTCCTTTCTCATCACAGAAACATTCAAGTTCATAGTTTTTGAACTCTGTCCCATTGTCAGTCCTAATCTGTTTGACTTTAATGTCATTTTGATTTTCAATGTTCCTGACAAAGGACATGATTGTTTCAGCTGCCTGACTCTTTTTGATCAGGAAGTAAACCCAAGTGTATCTTGAGTATTCATCCACAATAGATCTAGGACTGATAGGCCCAAAGAGATCCATATAGAGAAGATGAAGGCAGTTCCTGATGGAAAAGTTTGTTTTGGTTTTAAAGGATGCTCTTTGATGTTTACCTTTTTCACAGGCAGAGCATGGTTTATCCTTAGAAAACACAAGAGATGGTAAGCCAAGAACCTTGTTTTGTTTTACAAGATTGTTTATGTTTTTGAAGTTCAGGTGGGAGAGTCTCTTATGCCAAAGCCAGTTGAGGGTTTCAGTGGCCTTAGCAAAGAGACAGGTTCCATTCTGAGTTAGACTGGACATGTCTAGCACATAAACATCTTGTCTTCTTGGTGCAATAAGGACAATTTCCTTATTTGCATTGAAGATGGTTCCTTGCTTATAATCAAACTGAACTATGTACTTGGCATCACATAGTTGACTAACACTGATCAAATTGTACTTAAGACCATTTACATAAGCTATCCTAGTAAAGACTATACCATTACAGTTTACTGAACCATAACCTTCAGTGAGACATGATGAGTTATCAGCAAATATCACCTTGGGTCCTGATTCTTCTACATATTTGTGCAGGTATTCTTTTACACCAGTCATGCTCCTTGAACATCCACTATCTAGATGCCAAACAGGCTCCCTGGCATGCCTCTGCACAAATAGTAAACTGAATTAGTTCTTTCTAGGATACCACCTTTTGGTGGGCTTGGCTTTGGTAGTCTTAACAGTTTCAAGTGATTCATGGTCAGTGGTTGAGTGGACTGAGCTACCACAGATTTTGCATTTGATTGCAGTGGTAGACTCAGTAGACTGAGAGGATTTATTAGGAATTCCTCTTCTTGTCTGAATGACCTTCTCATGTCCTGAGGTGTTATGAGTGGGATCTCCACAAATGGCACACCTGTTGTTCCTAGGACAATCTTTAGGAAGATGGTCATTGAATCCACAATGAGGGCAAGGTGAAAATGGCATTGTCTTTTGTTTCAGTTTTTGCTTAGAATCAGAAGGGTATTTTAAAGCCTGTGCCTTAAAGTTTGTCATTTTTGATGAGGCTGTGTATGATTGGTGATCAGAGGTCCTGTGATCTTCCTTTTTGCATATCATGCAGTAAAGGATTCTATAGCAATCATCAGTGACATGATTGGTATAGTGACACAGCTCACACCTTTTCAAGGTTTTTGAGGGTTTTGGTTTGGAGCTTGAGGAGGTTGGTTTAGATTCCTTCAACTTGGATTTTGAAGGTTTCTCAGAAGAATCAATCTTCTCACTCAGTCTCCTGACAAGCTCAGCCAACTGATCAATTTTAGAGTCAGGGTTATCAGTTTTTACTTCAGAAGGGACTGAAGTTGATGAGTCATCAGTATGAACTGTGACATCAAGGGTTTGCCTTTTTAGGATGGTTATTTCCATTTCAGGCTTCTCCTTTGGAGAATGTTGTGAGTAGACCAATGGTGTGAGGTTTGAGCTTGGTGATGCTCCCTGAAGGATATTCAATGGAGGGAGAGGTGTAAATGATTCAGATTCAGACTCATTGACTGACTCAGTGCTACTGGGTTGGTCAGTGAGTCCAAGCATATTTTTCAGAGCCTGACTATCAGGAAGCAAGATTTTTCCAGTCTCAAAGTTTGGTAACTTACTGACTGGGTTGTCCCTGACAATCCAGTCATTGGACTTGGGTTCCATTTCCTGCTGAAAAGATATGCCAGCTGGAATAAAAGCCTTTTTAATGTGACTCTCACTGGGGGTTTCAGTAAGTTCATCAATTCCTAAACCTTCCTTGTTATCACTGTTCTTGTTTTCACTAGGATTTAGACTCACAGTGTCAAAGACTTTAGGGTTCATTTTAGTCCAGCAAAAAATGACAACCTTTTCTTTGGCAAGTTCGTTTTGAAGGGCTTGGTTTTGTTTCAAAATCTCAGTGTTCTGAATTTGAAGTGTAATGTTCTCTAACTTGGCTTGTTTCAGTACAAGCAATTCATCTCTACACTTATTCAGTTCTGACACAAGATTGTTATATTTTGAAAACAGGTTAAGCCTTTGTTCTTCAACAAACTTAAGATCTACACAAATATAATTTATATAGGACTGCCAATCAGAATCATCATCCATAGAAAGTAAAATATTTACCTTCTTCATGGTTATGTTCACCCATTCTCCATTCCTAGCATGGCTTTTTCCAACAGCCACCTGATCACCTTCAGAGAGTGCCATCAGTGCACTCACCCTAATTTCCTCATCTTCTGAGGAGACCTCTTCTTCATCCCAGTCATAAGCTTCTGCTACAAGGACCTTGTTCTTTGTTTGAACAGGTTTGGAAGTTAGAGCTGCCTGAGATGTTGAAGGATTAGTTTCAAGAAGAGCAAGTTTGGCCTTAGCTTTCCTATATTTTGCCTCAAAGTCTTTTTGACCCTTTTGAACATTATCATTTTGAAAATGTTGGGTCGACTGAAACATTCTAGGTTGAAACTTGCGAGTTCCTGAGGAACTGTTTCCTGAAAATTTGTAAGAAGGTTCTGAGATGGTTTTAGAATAACAGTTTCTAGCAAAATGACCCTTTTTTACCACAGTTGAGACATTCAGTGGTTTCATTTGCTTTGGTTTTTGAAAAGTTTGACTGATTTCTTTTGATGAAACGTTTTGAATTAGCAAGGAGTGCCCTTTCTTGGAATTCCAAGTTTAAATCATTTAGGTACTCATCACAAGTTCTTTCATCAATTTCATCTTCAGAACCCTCTTGAAAATCCTGCACAATACCATTAGAATAAAATGCAGTTGAAATGGGTGAGGAGGTCAAGGCCTTTTTGGTCTCAAGAGCTTTAGAGTCAGGGTATCTCCTAGAGATCAAGTTGTCTTCATAGACAAACTTCCCATAGATCTCAGGAAGCTCAAGAGTCTGAATGTGATTAGCATTCCTGAGGCCTTGTGAGAAGTTCAGCCACTTCTCAGGGAGTCTGTTTACAAAGCCAACATTTGTCTCATGCTTAGACAAAAATACACCATCGTTTGATAGTTAGTTTATCAAAGTCTTGTATCTGGTATAAGTCTGAGAGAGACTTTCAGAGTCCTTTGCCCTGAAAGTATTGTACTCAAGTTTCAGGTCCATGACCCTGTTTTCCTTGGTATCTGAGGGTCCTTCAAAGCTATTAACCAAGTCATCCCAAGTTTGCTTGGCTGTTGAACAGTTGATGACTGATTCCATTATATCGTCAGGAAGACAAGATATAAGTATGCTTTTCAGGCGTTGGTCTTGATTGACCACCCTTCTCTCATCTATGGTCCATTGAACTTCAGGCTTGTTTAGCCCTTCAGCAGTCTTAGGGACAAATGGGCCATCCCTGATACAGGAGATGTAGTATGGTTCCATACCAGTTAAATAGCAAATCATTCATTTTTTCCATTTGCTAAATTTACCAGCTTCAAGTCTGGGTGCAACAGCAGAATAGCTGCCACCCTTTTTATCAACGAGCTGGGGTACATTAATTTCAGCCATAGTAGGATCTTGGTTTTAAAAACCTTGAGCACTCTTAGTTTTGAAAAGATTTTATAAACCAGAGGCTCTGATACCACTTGTTGTTCCCTTAACACACTTAGATATAACAATTAAGTTAGTCTAATTGCGTTTATGACTGAGATTAAGGTTTTGATTAATTTGCACAGATAAGTAAAACGTAAATATAAAAATAGAGAGTTTTTCAACGTTTAAATTCTTATTAGAAATTAATCAAAGAATCTATTACCCAAGTGTTTTGCGGAACAAACACTTGGGATTGAATAGACAAGGTATGGTGTCTCCTATCGAAACTCAAGAATATCTTGAGTGGTAACTAATCAGGACCCACTGAGCTATCTCAGGGATGCAGTTACTCTTTGTAGGAGAAAAGGGTTTTGTGAAAGTCAAAGCTTTTAATACACAAAACTTAAACCCCTTTTCTCCTATCTATTGCTATTTTTACACAAGTATAAAAGAATATCTACGATTAAAATACAAAAAGAATAACAAGCGTGTCTGACAACTACAACAGTAATTGTCATTTCCAAGAACCAATAAGAATAGACTATAAAGTCTTTAGGAGTTGTTGGTCTGACACTCAACGACTTTTAGCCGTCTTAGGGAAGGTTTGTACCTGACAAGATAAGACATTATCTTATCTTCTCAAACTATTCCCAGACTTTCCCGCCTTTCTTTCATGCTTCAGGTTCTTCAGTCTTCGTCTTGATTATTGTTGAGGAGACTGGGGTTCAGTGAGTTCTTGTCCAACCCTCACTGAACCCATCATCTTCTTCTTCGGCTTAAGTCTTACTCAGGGAGTACCACCTTCCTGAGAAGTGAGTCCTTCTTCTTGAACTCGTCTTAAGCATCCTGAAGATGACTCACTAAGTGACTGTTCACTCAGTGACTTGATGTTGTTCATGGTTTGTTAATCACTTAGTTAATTTGTGTCCAAATATTGTTTTAAGGATACTTGGGTACTGACGGACCCAACACTATTTATACTTGTTTGGAATCATGTGAATATTGATATGGAGTGTTTGGAATTTTGAAATATAGATATATGGTTTTGCTTATGAGTTTGTTTGAATTGTAACATGTCTAAATAACTTGTTGATAAATCATAACCGGATTTATAAGGTCGAAAGATAAGGTCGAAAGAACTTCTTGTCATGATTTGTTCCAAATGTTAATGCGCATATATGTTTGGTATTTCATAATTGACAACTATGAATAAACATGTTAAATGGACTTGTAAGGTCGAAAGGGTTCTTATGAACAAATTGGTAAAACTAATATTTCTAACAAATGGTTTATAATGAATCGGTTTATAATAACAGGCCGAAAGGGTTAGTCTAAACCGTGATATATGCAATTTCATGATATTACCAATTGAAATGGAATTGTATGAACTTTGATTTTGTTTGTTATTGCTTGAAATCTACCCGATACTCCATACACTCCATTGAAATAGATACTAGTTCTAAACAAGTATTGTTTTTAATTTTATTGAATTCACATAATCATCATTTTTAGTGTTACTTGTTGCTTATATGGTATTTTGGGACGTGACAACCAATTACCACCTTTTTATTGCTTATTGTTACATAGATTCTTCACAATTGAAAACACCCAAATCCTAGTGAACGACCTCGGCTTACCAACCAAAACTAGCTACATACGAAAGGGTCATACTTGCCCGTGTGTTCTTAGCTTTATCCGGTAATTCGTGTTATAAATTTAAAACTAGTAGTCGCGAGACACATCAGGGGCTATGACTCACCTTGAGTATACCCAGCAAGGTGAAATATAAAATCTAGTAAGTTATGGGAATGGCTCCAACACACGACCTGAATTAATAATGAAGTCTGAGTTTTTGATAGTTTTGGCTCAGTATGAATAATGAGAAATGGATAATGATTTGATTGGTGATGTGTGGGTTTGATCTGCTTAAAATGCTTAAAGTTCAAAAATAATATTATATATAATATTATATTATTTTTATGTTTTGATTCCACAATTATCGTTTCCTCGAAAGTCGTTGAATAATAAGTTAAGCAAATCGTTAAAAGTTCGTTATATTAATTTTAACCGTAACGAAAACAAATATATGGAAACGAATAATAAAATGCACATGTTCAATGGAAATATGCAAACCATGAATAGAAATGAATATAAATAAATGTTACAGTTCAGTCCTTGTACTTACATAGAATTTACACTTTTTACCCTAACAGTGTAGGTTTTGCACTGTTAGTCCTCCGTTAGTTAAATGTTACATATTTAGTTCATAAGATTCCAAAATGACAATTTATGCTTCCTGTTTATTGTTTGAACCTTTTCTACCCTTAAGTGATGAGATTTACAGTTTAGAACACATTTATATGAAATGTACAAAATTAACCCGAATAGTAAATTATGTTTGCAATTTTAGTCAAAAAATCACAAAAATAGTGGGAAATGATTTCCGAAAGTTTTAATAAGTTTATAAAGCTTATTTGAGTCAGTCTCAACTGCTTATTGTCTAAAGTGCTTATTTTTCCACTTATTGGGCTTTTAACGAACTAAACCAAAGCCCAATAACATTTCTCGATCCGTTGGGTTTAAAAGGGTTGTGGGCTTCTTTTTGGGCTTATTTTAACATCACAAAATCACATTCAAACTGCTTATACAACAGCTTATATGCAATTGCTTATTGGGCTTATTTCTCGGTTAAGGCCCAATCCGATAAGTATATATATATAAAGAAACTGTTTCGAGTAGCGTTTGGTTTGGCATTTAAAAAGGGCTTTTGAGAGCTTATCAAGGGAAACTCAAAACACCAATTTAATAGATGAGCTTATGAAGAATTGAGATAAGTAATAAAAACAATATGGTGTGTGTTCGATTTCGATTTAATATGGCCAATCCTAATCAATGTAACATGATCTGAAATAAATAAAAATGACATATATATATATATATATATATATATATATATATATATATATATATATAAATGAGTTATGTTATATTCGGTTAGATATATGAACAAAATGAAGTCGATAAGCAATAAAATGAATATGTAAACGTAACATGAATGTGTATATCGTAATTCTAGCCATCCATGAAGGAGATCAAAGTGTATGTACGAAAAATATATAAAAAGTAAGCGTATAAACGTGCAAAAGTAAATATACGATTCGAACAAAATGAAATATGATGCATGCTATATGTAAAATGATATATATGAGTAGGAGATGAATAATAGTCGACTTACAACACTTTAGATGGTTTGTTAGACGTTTATAATGATCAATAACTCGAATGAGGTGCTTTGTATGATCGCAAAAGGCTTTGAAGGGACTTATACGACTTGAAATTGGTTTGATCGAAAGAGAAAAGCTTCTGGCTTCATGGAGTACTCTCGGCAGTGAGTAGAAACTAGGGAAATATGTGTTTGAAATTGTATTGCAAGTGTATGTGTATTGTACGTGTATATATATATATGTATATATAAGATTTATAGTATAATAATGATCAAGTTGCATGGATTATATTCCTTTCCAGATTTTGTAAGATATTCTTGAAGATAAGATGGAGTATTAATGAGCTCAAAGAGGGGGGTTTGCTCTTGGGTTCGGTTATGGTGTGTATATATATATATATATATATATATATATATATATATGTATATATATATATGTATGTATATATATATATGTATGTATATATATATATATATATATATATATATATATATATATATATATATATATATATATATATATATTGCGTATGACATGTTTAAGTGTCCAAAATGTTTTCTAACGTGACCAAACGTTGAAGATGATGAGAAAACAATGTTATGAACTCGTATTCGACTAATAAATATAAAATACATAGGTTAGAACTCGATTTGGTCGAGTTTAGTTAAGTTGGATAATTATTGGTTGAACTTTTATATGTCTCAAGGGTGTTTTACTTTGTGCTTCGATTTGGGATCAAATGTTCGTATCATGTAAGGAGACTTGTTGATCCTGATTCTTTGTAGTATGGAGAATCGAGTTAGTAGTATCGAGTTTAAGAGAAATCAAGGCAAAGCTTGGTTGTTTCAGTCGATTGTGAGTAAAAGAAATTAGAAAATTGAGTTGGGCTTTATGAATAGTACCAGGCCAAATTTGTGGGTTAGGAATAGTAGTATAGTCTGTTTGGTTTATAATTAGTTTTAAATGGTTTTCATGGTCTTTCTGTGAGCTCGTTCCATTGTATTGAAATCATGTATCAATGTTTGAGTTATCATAGTGTGATAACATAATTAAATAAGATAACCTCTCATTAACATATGTCAGAAAATAAATAATGCACATTTTCTGATAATTAATCATAATTATACAAATGGAAAATTACCATTTGTTACACTGTTACATCTTTGTTACAGTGAATCCAGACACTATACAGTTATAAATACATTGATTACATCATGCTGCAATGTGTTAGAGCTAAGTCATGAAGTTGTCTCATCTTTGGTGCTTCTCTTGAGCTCTGTACTTGATAGGTTGAGTTAACTGAACGTATAACATTGACTTGAGTTGTGGTCTTTATAGCCTCATTAAGTGGCCTTTTATGTAGTTATGATCTGTGGCAGATCAAAATCCATGGTTAGCTTAGATGCCTACAAATTGGTGCATGCTTCTCTTGAGATATGTACTTGATAGGTCTAGCTAATTGAATGTATTGAATCAGCATTGTATTGAGCTGTGGTGTTTGTAGTCTCATTAAGTTGCCTTTTATGTAGTTATGATCTGTGGCAGATCAAAAGAACAAAATGAGATGAAAGTCGACAATGTGTACTTTTAAAGCATAGAACTTCCCTAAATAATTTAATTCAGGTAACTTATCACTTTAAGAAGGAACCCATTGCCTCTAGAAGTGTTTCGGATCAACCCAATTTGACCCTTACAAAACATTACATATTTTGGCTTATTTGCCCATCATCCGGAGTCCCGATCTGCCCCTTATGCCACCTATACAAATATAAAATCAGAGAGCACATATAGAGTATTATTCAAACCTGAGAAGGCGATGGAGCAACTAGGAGGCTCTTGCTGAATTAGTGTTAGATAGTTAATGTTTTACACAAACTGTCCATTGTTCATATAGAAGACATAGCATAAATTATAAAGCAAAATTCAAACTATATTAATTTTTATTAAAAAAGCCAACCAAAATATAGTTTTCTCACACGGAATAAAAAAAGGACAACCATGCTACCTATTAGTACATTCTTATTATTTTTTTGGTTTCCTAACCTACTACTATTCAGCAAACACTAAGATGATGTTCTCATTCAATAAGGACACCGATTCCAAGCCTTGTGTCTTCAGCTGCCTACCCAGATTGGGAGTCGCTCACATCGTTTCTGCAAAGGTAAAAAAAAGGCATTCACTTCAATATTTGTGACAATATCAAATTAGTAATAATATTTTGGTTGGGATATGACCGATTCATTTTCTTTTTGGGTGCAACCTTGGCATCACAATTATTTTCTTTTTGGGTCTATTGCAGTTTCTGATTCCTCAATAGGAATGTTGTAATTAGACAGTAACAAAAGGCAAGTTAGTACGCCCATGTTCAAAAATAGAATATAAGCATGTTAATATTATCAAATATCCAAAACTGCTGGAAATATCCGAGGCTAACATTTTCTTTGTTTCGACCTCTGAAATTTGTGATGGAGTGCACAATGTTGAGGCTTTGATCAATCTTTTCCGATTGGGCTTCAAAGATTCGAAGTCGTTCAGAATGTTTACGCCAACATCTGTGATGTATTCAAAAACATCTGCAAGGTATTCATTTACTTAAACTCATACCTATTATTTAAACCGTGAGAGTAAATTTAGTGTATATTGAACATTACCAATCAAGTAATTGTCATCCATAACTTGCAGATCATCAAAAGCCATGAGATCAAAAGGATGCCTCACAAAACCATCTGACTTCACCGAAGATCTTCTGACAGTGGTGCCACCATGAAATTCAATGATGTAAGCACTCTTTTCAATAATCGGGTATTCTTCTGTATTTGGTATTACAGCAAAATCATTAATGGTATAGATGTTGCCCTCTTTCAACCTATTTACAAAGCTGCGTGTTGTCTTCGACTTTGCAGTGCAATGCATTATATTACCATGGCCGAAAATAAAAATTAATCGTTAGCTTACACATAGAAGAATCATACATACATGCCACTAATTGAAATTCTTCATAATCCCCTTTCATTTACTTTCAGGAAAAGTAACTTGCAGCTTACCCTAGCATCATATATGAGGAAATCGGTGCTTAGGTAATGGCCAATAGCATCATTGATGTCCCATTTTCTGCACATCATGGCAACAATGGGCCCTATTACGTTAAGATCCAACTGGTCCAAAAAAACTTGGGATTCAGCCTGCACGATTGCCTTTGACATGGTATATGCTTTTGCTGATGTAATTGTTGAAGAAGGTGAATTGGTGTGATTGAAAGAGTAGGCACAACTTATTTATAGCTTTAGCAGCCAGCCTTTGGGTTGTATTCCGCATTATTGTAACTGTAACTGCACCCTTCTTTGTATTCCCAAAACTTCAAAGCTCCATGATTTGTATTCCATAGTAATGAGGAATAAGTGCACACTATTATGTATGAAGTGTAACTCCATGATTGCTTTGTATACCTGCAATTCATGTGAGTTAAATGCAGCAAGACTTCGTATGATTTCAATCATTTACATTCGAAGCACTAAATGAGTTTCAGTGCAGCAACACTTCGTATGGTTTCAATCATTTACATTCGAAGCACTAAATGTAGGTCATATGTACTTACCACTTAAACATGAAACTTAAACCAAAGTACTACACATGAAGCCTCCACATTTATAAAGGGACTCAATCTTTTAATATATATAGATATTAAATGCAATATTTGTACGATAGATAGAAATTCGTTACAAAGCCATGCTACTGATTGGATGATACCCCCAAGCGAATAAAAACATGCGACCTTTCTAAAAATAGTCAACGTTAAAAAACCTTCTAAAATAAAATCAAAATTTTGTTATCTGTGAAAAACTCAGGTTTTATGGACTCGGAATTTTTCTAAAATGTTTTGATCGCTTGTATTTCCTTTAGTTGGATAAAAGAATATATATATATATATATATATATATATATATATATATATATATATATATATATATATATATACAATCTTCACGAGTGATAGTGCGTTATGTGAAAAAAAGCCGAAGCTGGAGCTTTATCTTAGATATGTTTGATAAATTGGAGCTAGACTTGAAGCTTATAGGCGTAAAATGGCATTAAACACCAAAACTAACAAATACACAAAATTAAAGATAAATGTAACACCAAAAACTCAAACATGCATCTATCAAAAGCCACTCTTAGGTAGCTTATCTTTTAAAAACTCTTATAAGATTATGCACCGAATAAAGCTTACATAATAAACTAGCTTATTTTAAAATCTCAAGCTCGTAAAAATCTTACAAGCTCTCAAGTTTTGTTTTGTTGATATTAAATGCAATACTGGTACAATAGACAAAATTCGTTACACAGTCATGCTACGGATTGGATGGTATGGCACCCTGAAGCGGATAGTATCGGGTGATCTCGATCCTATAAAGTCATAGTTTGAAAACCTTATTAAAATATGTCAAAAATTTTATTTGAATAAAAAGTTGGTTTCTTTTGGATCCAAAAGTCTTCTAAAATTGGTTATTTGAATAATAATCTGATCGATTTCATATTTGAGTTTAAGTTCAATAGAAGTTCAACTTGTTTCGTATGCTATATATCTTTGCATATGCTTCTTAATATTAATCGAAGTGGGCCTTTCTAAAAGCCCTTCAAATCAAACTTTGAAGAAGCCCACATTTTGTTTATGTTGATAACTTTTAGGCCAATCAAATCATTTTTTTTTTAACGGTGACTTTCATTTTTTAGATTAGAGTCGCACCCGCCATCTCGGCAGGCCCTCTTCCTCCACATACCCAGACTATGTTGTCTGAACCGGGTCCGCGCTGACATAGTGAGGATTTTTAACGGCGTCCGCCCGAAAACCGTACCGTCTCCAATCAAATCATAACATCCCTTTTTGTCCGTTTTGATTTCAAAGTTTTTCTTGCTAAAAAAACCACCCAGTTATCTATTTATTTGCTCTTTCGTGTACATTTTTCTTTCTCTTATAAAGTTATAAGCATACACAATGTTGGCATCCATGTGGTTTTGTTCATGTTCACCGGAATATGAATACTTACTTTTCTCGTCCCAAAAATCACATAAAGTTATAAGCATACACAATGTTGGCATCCATGTGGTTTTGTTCATGTTCACTGGAATATGAATACTTACTTTTCTCGTCCCAAAAATCACATACATTTAAATTTACTTATTGTTCAACAACTGAAAATGTATAGTTACCTTTGAGCAGCTAACGAAGGTAGTACAAATTATTTCAAACACAATTGACATTTCGAAAGAAAACGTCAGAATTATTTGGGCTAAAATGCATGGCAAACATCTATTATTACAAAGACACACAACATACATAAGTTGACACGGGCTTAATAAATTATTCGACTGCTCTGCTTGCGAAACATACTTGGTCCGTAAGTGGACCAGACTATCTCAACGAGTAGAGGAAACTGCAGCAAGGCATACAAACCCACAGGAATGCTTGTTATCATAACAACTGGAGCTGCAATCCATGTCACTTTATCATGAAGCAAAAGTGCAAGAGTTGCACCAAATGCTATCATGGTAGCCGCTATTGACAAGAATAAGGACACAAGTCCAATCGCCAATCTCTTTGGCAAGGCGTGAAGGAAGTCAATTTCTGCATAGCGTGAAGTAAGTATTCCCAAAAACATCAACAATGAAGTAGATGATGAAAATAATGCAAGGGCGTCTGATATCATAAAAAGCAAAAATGCTCTTTCATTTAGGAATACAGGTTTCCCATCATCTTTATTTCCACCAGGGACCGTGATCGCAGCTGCGAATGTAATTGTGACTATGAGTGCTGCTACAACGGTACTTGAAGTTGCCGTGTCTTTCATCCACTGTTGGCCCTCTTTGAGCAAGCTTTTATGTGCATCCGTGAAAACCATCCAAGGGGTTTTTCCATCTTTGTTTAAAGCTTTTACATGCTCGGGCTCTACAAAAGTCTCAACTTCCTGCATATAATTAACAATGCATGTTATCTGTTAAGTGGAAAAGCAAACTGCACTACTGACTACAATATAAAATGTAGATGGTCGGGTTTTTGTTGCCCCTTAAAACTTCTATAAGGGACAACAACCGTTGTCACCCTATGTGTAAATGGTATTAGTATAATCACCTTGTACCATTGAAGTTCACTCTGCAACTGCAAAGCTGCACCAGTTATTGTACTTAGTCGATGAGGTGGGGCCAACTTTGCAGCAATATGTAAAGCATTCTCTTTTTCTTTTTCATGAAGCTCACTTGCTGCAAACGCCTTGTGTCCAGACATTTGGTACACAAGATTGTATACTTGTACTTGACGCTCTTTGATGGCTAAATGGAACAAATTATACCCTTCAAATTCATACCAGATTATGCCTGGGTAGGCTACTATGCACTCCTCAATCAGCTCATAAATCCCATATTTTACTGCTTCAGCTATTGCAGATTCTAACACCTTCCTAGCAACTTCCGAATCTTCTTTTTCTATCACATATTTGCATAAAAATTTCATAATAGCATTTCCCTTTTCATTATTTATTTTGATATCTTGGATATTCTTGATTGCTGGAGCTACAATAATACACATTACATGATAAAAAAAATATTATAAATGACAATAAACAAATTACAGTAATAAATGCTTTAACTTACCCCATGTTTTGGCGTACTTAAAAGCTGATCGTAACTTCTCTAGCCTAGTTTCCAACTTCTAAAAAGTAAATAGATTTGTGATGCATATATATTATGAGATAGTTAGTTCTCGCTCAAAAATAAATAAATAAATAAATAAATAAAAACATTAATTAACACGTCTTGAAATTGGAATACATGAAATACAATACAGTCATGGGGTGGGTTACGCAAGGAGGGCGGGTTTTAGACTCAGATTTACACAGCCTAACTGGGTATCCCAGTCACTGTTTCAGACCTTTTTCCTGATCACCCCGCAAATGTGTATCTAGTGAGGTTAAAACCCTCTTCCTCTTGTGAGGACATCATGTGCTTTACCGGCCACTAGGTCACTTTGGTGTTGGTTCTATCTATTTCTGTAAAACAATTTTTAAAACAAGAATATAAAAACTACTTAATAATAAAATAAACAGTTTTATTAAACAATCCCAAACACCTTTAACACAATGTACCACAAATAAGAAGTTTTATAAGCAATACTAGCTAGGCACCTCCTTATACCTCAAAAAATTCTTTAGCTGTCACTTGCTCTAGAATTTCGATCCCGATGATAGGCATCCCTTGCATCAGTTAAAAGAAACACAAAGATTTAGAACATATAAACTAATCTTACTAACATTAGAGTATACCATCAAATGCATAATTTATGAAATAAAATTATATGCATAGTTAATTTGGTGGTTGATATGCATAATTTTCACATCCTTCAAGTCTACGGGAGAGCCTCATGTATGCGGTATGGATTTAGATCTTGTTTGGGACGATTCCGGCCAATCTCCTAAGGTAGATTTTATTCTCGTTTTAGTACGCGTGTGTTTGGTATTGGACTAGAACAAATACAGTACCTCGTTAGCTAGCTAGCTAGCTAAGCTACTTTGGTAAATGGTGGCCGAGCATGAGCGTTACCATAAGAAGAAAAACACTCGGTAGAATAAAAAGAGAACAACTTACATTGATAAATGAGACCACACCAAAATCCAAGCCTGTTTCCGCTAGGAAAAAATTCTGGTTTGGTAGCTAATGCTTCTAAAGCATTGGGTGGTATTTCGTCAGGCCCGATGTAATTATGAAGTATCCACAATGCCAAATCTGCATAATAATCAAAGTAAATTTTCTACTAAAGATTTGACTCAAGATAATGCATAATAATCAAACGTACCAAGTAATCCCGTCTGAATTGCGGGAATAATGAGACCCCCCGTTTCAATATGTCTAATAACAGTTTCTTTAAAAAAGACCTCATCAATCATATCCTTTCTTCCTAGTTTTGCGGCCAATAGCAATGGTGTATAACCACTGCTATTCTTAACCGATGACATCATCTTTATTGGCAAACACCCCGCCATAAGTTTTGCATCCTTCATATTCCCAACCTTAGCCGCATAATGGACTACGTTGTTTCCACTCTTGTTCACGCCAAAAAACTTATAAATATCATTATCAAGGGGCATCACATTGTTCAACAGCTTCTTGACAAACTCATGGGAGCTATTCGTTCCCACAGCTATCATTAAAGGCGTCTCCAAACGCTCATTGACCGTCTTGGTCATTAGTTCCGGTCTTTCTCTAAAGAGCCCGCATACGTCATCCCAATTGTTATTTAATGCAGCTCTGTAAATCTGGAGGTCGGTTTCTGCGAATACATAAGTCAAAAAGACCTCATCAATCATATCCTTCCTTCCTCGTTTTGCGGCCAATAGCACTGGTGTATCACCACTGCTATTCCTAACCGATGACATCATCCATAGTGGCAAACACCCCGCCATAAGTCTTGCATCCTCCATATTCCCAACCTGAGCCGCATAATGGAGTACGTTGTTTCCACTCTTGTTCACGCCACACCACTTATTAATATCATGATCAAGGGGCGTCACATTGTTCAACATCTGCTTGACAAACTCATGGGAGCTATTCGTTCCCACAGCTATCATTAAAGGCGTCTCCAAAAGCTCATTGACCGTCTTGGTCATTAGTTCCGGTCTTTCTCTAAAGAGCCCGCATACGTCATCCCAATTGTTATTTAATGCAGCTCTGTAAATCTGGAGGTCGGTTTCTGCGAATACATAAGTCTTATTAAAGACCTCATCAATCATATCCTTCCTTCCTAGTTCTGCGGCCAATAGCAATGGTGTATAACCACTGCTATTCTTAACCGATGACATCGGCAAATACCCCGCCAGAAGTCTTGCATCCTCCATATTCCCAACATGAGCCGCATAATGGAGTGCGTTGTCTCCACTGTTGTTCACGCCACACCACTTATCAAGGCTCACATTGTTCAACAGCTGCCAGACAAACTGATGGGAGCTATTCGTTCCCACAGCTATCATTAAAGGCGTCTCCAAACGCTCATTGACCGGCTTGGTCATTAGTTCCGGTCTTTCTATAAAGAGCCCGCATACGTCATCCCAATTGTTATTTAATGCAGCTCTGTAAATCTGGAGGTCGGTTTCTGCGAATACATAAGTCAAAAAGACCTCATCAATCATATCCTTCCTTCCTCGTTTTGCGGCCAATAGCACTGGTGTATCACCACTGCTATTCCTAACCGATGACATCATCCATAGTGGCAAACACCCCGCCATAAGTCTTGCATCCTCCATATTCCCAACCTGAGCCGCATAATGGAGTACGTTGTCTCCACTGTTGTTCACGCCACACCACTTATAACTATCATGATCAAGGGGCGTCACATTGTTCAACAGCTCCTTGACAAACTGATGGGAGCTATTCGTTCCCACAGCTATCATTAAAGGCGTCTCCAAACGCTCATTGACCGGCTTTGTCTTTAGTTCCGGTCTTTCTCTAAAGAGCCCGCATACGTCATCCCAATTGTTACTTAATGCAGCACTGTAAATCTGGAGGTCGGTTTCTGCGTATTCATAAATCTGGAGGTCGGTTTCTTCGTTGGTTTCATAAATCTGGAGGTCGATTTCTGCGAGTACGTCAGTCATTTTGATAGTGTTTGTGTGATGTATGTGGATCGATCGATCACTAGATGGCGTTAGTATTTAAACTCCAAATTTGGAATCTGTCTTCTTTAAGCTAGTGTTTGGATACTTGTTATATTATAGTGAAAAAGAAGGAGGGAGATCTTAGTTATAACTTGTAAGTATTAGGTTAAAGAGTGCAGGGATCACTCTCGTTATTGATTAATTGGGGGAATGAATTTGTGGGAGGGAATATGGTATCATGTACGTAATAATAATAATGAGTTTGATCTTATACTTATAGGGCTTTATTTGGTTCATTCAAGTCGGTTGGGTTTAATTAATGATTTTTTCGCCTCGTAATTAGTAATACCAGCTTAATCTTTATCGTTGGTGTGTATTTGATTAAGTTAACGAAGCTTATAAGACCAGGGGGTGCAGCTCGTTTTCAAGCTCGCCGTCCGTCGTTGCTGCACCACTCGACCTCGCCGAAGCCAAACTCCTCGTCTGGACGGCGAAGGAAAACTCTGACACAAGGTTTTTTTTCTTTTTTTTTTTTTTCGATAAAACTTGATAATTCCCTCAGATCAAATGTTTTTATACATATTAAGAAGTTAAACTAACAATTTTATGTCTAGGATAAAAGCCTTAAACTAATCATTATATTAATTACAAAACAAGGATTTTATTTTATTTTTCGATCTAAAATAAAAAAGGTTTTCTTTTTTTTTTCTTTTTTGGTTCTTGGTGAAGATGTATTGATGATGAGGATCAAAAAGGTTTTGTAGCTGCTGCCATGTTTGTGTTTTTTTTTTTTTTTAGTTTGTGTCTGTGTTTTTATGTTTTGTGTTTGTTTTATCCACATACGGAGATGTTGATGATGATAGACTTGTACTTTACAATTGAAGCATCCAAAGTAAAGGGTTTTTTTTTTTTTTTTTTTTTTTTTTTTTTTTTTTTTTTTTTTTTTCACGTGTTAATTTGTATTGTTATTGTGTTTTGTATGTGTTAATTTGTAATTTTAATGGAATAAAATTAATTTAGTTTATTTGGGTATTTGATTAAAAGAAAAAAAAGATAGCGGTGGGGCCCAAATGAGTAAGTTGTGGTTAGTTGTATTGGGGAGGGGGGTTGTAAGTTGTGGTGTGTTGTGCGGATGTGGCATGCTGTGGGGCCCGAATGAAGAGGAAGAGGTGCTCACTGCACCCCCTGCTCTAACTAGTTTAATTAAGAAAAGTCATTATCAAGCTTGCATTGTCGATGACTAAGAAGAACCCTAACAATACGAATGTGATTTATTTTAATAAAAATTTGACATAGCATATATTTGACGGTGCAACTTATCCCCAACACCCCTCCCCCACCCAATTTTTTTCGATTTTTTTATTTTTTTTTTTATTTCTTTATATAATTTTGTTTATATCAAAAAGCTATAAACTTGAAAGTGAGGAACAGAAACTGAATCCTATGGGGGTTTTAATAATAGAGGCCTTGACGGTGAGGCCATAGCATATATTTGACATGGCCTCATGAATTCACTTCACCAACACAGTCATTGGTTAAGCCTTCGTTATGGATTTGAGGAGTCATTGGTCGTCATTTTCACGGTTTCTCGTTTGGTTTTCGTGTTATCATTCAAGGATTATTTTGTGGTTGTGTAGCTAGTTTATTTCGTTTGTATAATTTGTAAGCCATATGTCGTTTGTCATGGTTTTGGATCGTAACTTTTCGAGTTCTCAATAACTATTCTTGATCGACGTCTCTTATGCTATATAAAAGAACAAAGGGGGATTTGTAGAATTATGAAGCCTTATTGATAATTAATGTGTGTTGTTTGTCTGCTTGTGTAAAAAAAAGAAAAAAATCTATCTAAAGTCTAAACCTGTTGAAAATAAAGAGAAGGCACATGATCGAGTATATCATACTTGCGTGTTTTTAGAAACTTACCTTCTTAGAGTGGAAGGAGTGGAGCACCGGGCTGGCTGGCGAGCTCGCGAGTTCGAGAAGAACACCGCCGCCGCTCAAGGGCGGAGCCAGAACTTTATTATCGAGGGGGCAAAATATGATAATTTTTAGAAACTACACTAAAAATTGGTCCGTTGGGGGGGCAAATTACAAAAATAGCCGAAAAATTTCAAAAATTTACACTACAATTTTTTTCGCCGGGGGGTCACGTGACCCCCCGGACCCCCCTTTATCTCCGCCCCTGCCGCCGCTTGAGCGAGCTGGGCTAGCGGGTAGGGTTTGCGAGTTTAAAGCTCGCAGCGGGGAAGGAAGAACGTTGGAGCATTTGACCGTTGCAGGGACCAATATAGTAAATATACACGCTCCATTTGACCGTTGGAGTAAAAAAAAAAAAAAAATCTCTTTTATTTCCTATATATACATACACATTACACAATTTTAACCAAAACACTTATACAGTTACACATTTTTAACAAAAACACAACTTTTTTATCAAAAAATGGATTCATCATCATCATCATCTTCTTCTTCCTCTTCGTCCGAGTTATCGATGCCGCCTATCTTACCGGACTTATCCACGGTTAGTACGATACCATTTTTGTGCTACGTGGTTGAGTCGCTCGAACAAGACACGGCAAGCACGAAAGAAACCCGCACCTATATCGAGCGGTTTCGGGAAAAAGCTCAAGAAACTCTAATGCGTGACTATTTCGTTGAAGAACCGAAGTTTGGCCCATCTTTGTTTCGTGAGAGGTTTCGGATGTCCAAAAGGTTGTTTTTACAAATTGTTGGTGATATTGAGCAAAGGTTCGAGTATTTTCAAGAGGGTGAAGACGGTAGGAGGAAAAAGAGCTTTACGGCTCTACAAAAATGCACATCCGCAATTAAACAACTCGGAACGGGAAACCCTCCGGATAACTTTGACGACTACTTATGCATGGCCGCGAGAACGTCACGCGAATGCCTTGATCATTTTTGCACCGCGGTCATCGAGATATATGGGCGCGAGTTCTTACGTAGGCCTACTAGTCACGACGTTGCACGCTTGTACGAGGCGCATCGACAAAGACACAAGATTCCGGGAATGTTAGGTAGCCTTGATTGTACACATTTTGTTTGGAGAAATTGTCCTAAACATTTGAAAGGCCAATACAAGAGTGGGAGGTATCCATACCCGACATTTATGCTTGAAGCCGTTGCTTCACAAGATTTGTGGATTTGGCACGCTTTTTTTGGTCCTCCTGGGTCGCTTAACGATGTCAATGTTTTGTATCAATCGACTTTGTATCTTAGGGAGCGAAATGGAACGGCTCCTAACTCATCATTCGTTGTAAACGGGCGTACCTACAAACGGGGATATTATCTTACCGATGGAATCTATCCTAGGTACTCAACTCATGTCAAAGCATTTCCGTATCCGACTGAAGCGAAGGAAAAGAAATTCAAGAAAGTTCAAGAGTCGGCAAGAAAAGATATCGAACGATGTTTTGGTGTTCTTAAGGGAAAATGGGGTATTTTGAATCGCAAGATCCGTCAAACGACCATCGAAAAGATCACTAACATCGTTTACGTGTGTTGTATATTGCACAACATGGTTATAAAAGATGACGGGAGGGCAATATCACCGGTTCATATAATGGATCCGCCGGTGCAACCCGTTTATGACGACAATGCACTACCGGAGTTACTAGATGAACAAATCCATCATCGTCTTCAATTTGATCTTACGGAGCATGTAGCGTCTCAAGATTTAGCATACCTCGATGACCCGGAGGCTCAACCAATGCCGGTTGAAGATTTAATTATGTAGTTTCTTTTTATTTTATGAATTGCACTTTTAATTTTAGTTATTAATAAATTGTTTGTTGTTGTAACCTCCCGTAAAAATCCCAGTTATTAATAAATATTAATCAAGGATTAATTATGAATTACTGTTCACACTCCCATTTTTAGGCAAAATTTCAAACTTTTGTTTACACTATGAATCACGATATGTTATATGATCCCCATTTTCCCTGGAACGTGCTCACACACACCCCACATTATTTTTCGAATGATTATACACTAATAAAAATATATTTGGTTTCACCAAATAAATTCAACACATTCACAACCCCCCTCCTGGTACTCAATATTTACACGATGGGCCACGATTACACATTTGAATTACACAAACTCATTGGGCCTTGGTTATCTCTAAGCCCACTCGAATTTTAACCCACAAATACAATCCAACCGGACCCTTAAAGTTATACATTGAGCCTTAATTGTTTTCAGCCCATCAAGCCACATTTGGCTATACAAATCGATAACACACTCTTTCAAATCTCGATATGCTTTGCCTCGTTTATTTGTAAATTCGACACACAACACGTATAACAAATTATGCCACTCGAATCTTCACTATATCAAGAATCAAGAACAATTAAAACAATTGAAATATAGTATCGTATGGTCAAAGAAAAAATGACAAAGTGAGTCGAATTCACACCAAATATCAAATATATCAAAGTTACAAAACTCATTCTAAACGAAATGCATTGTATGTATATGTTATTTCACGAATTCACAAACATATTTATATGTTCTTTGTGTTAACTTGAACTCAACTCGATCTTAAAAACTTCCACTCGATCATCTCTATTAATTTGGTCACGTAAAAGGTTTCTTTGGGACCCAATAATCGAACACCATACATATATATATATATAATTTGTATCATCCAAACTAAATATATTACTACTTTAACACTTTGCCACTTGACATAGAATCACATACAAGATATCTTTGAACTTTGTCTCCTAGCTAAACACTCACTCATTCACTCGGTTAGTTACTTTCACACTCAACCGAAATATCATACACAAATATACACATATATTCCAACCACAAAAGACAAGTTCTACCAAATTCTCCCATACCTTCCAATGATTTCTAAAGTCAGAAGCATGCTAAAAACACTGGTCATCCACAGTAAAGAACCATGATTGAGCTTTGAGGGTAATATAGTCAAAAATATGCGTAGCCTACTTCTATATATCTCACCCTCTTCTAGCAGCCCACATTGCCCACTTCTCACTTATTTCACTCTCACTAAATACCTTAAAAACCCAGAAGCAACTCTTGTCTCACTTTGGGAAGCAAACGATGTAAAGAAAGTATACGTATAATTTGGGTTATACGGTTGGACTGCTGCTCTTGCATTCTTTCGAGTTTGTTGTTTCTTCACCACCTCTAGAAGGTGTAGTAAGTATTCTATTACCTTCTCTTCTTTCCATTTCTCACGAACACAAACTCACACATGCATGCTACATTTTTGCACTCGAACGTATCAACTTTACATATGGTTTTACGTATAACAAGTTCACGCATCCACAAGATGAGTCGAACCTCAACTGAGGAAAGTTAGAAATCACCCTACACATTACTTGCACGTTAAAATAGTGTCTCAAGCATCACTTTCTTTCTCGAACATATATGTGATCACGTATAATATATATATACGTGATCACATGGTTGCGAAAATAATGGCGAACGGCGGCATATTATTTTTGGGAGAGATGAAGTGAAAAAGGTAAAGTGGGGAAGGAAAAAGGGGAAAGTAAAAAGGGTATTTATATAAAAAAAAAAAAAAAAAAAAAAAAAAAAAAAAAAAAAAAAAAAAAAAAAACTAGCCGTTATTTTACTGTTCACGACCATTAAGTTACAAATCACTACCATTAAAAATCTACTATTCTCGATCGCTAGAGCACTAAACATTAAGTGTTAAATACTCTCTATTCCTGACCGTTATTTCACTATTCACAACCTATGAATTCATTATTTGACTAAACATTCAAATTCATTTCGTCTGGTACGAATAAATCTAATGGACCTCGTTTCCTCGATAGTCAAATAATAAATCTCTCGAAAACATTTTTCCATAAACCCTCATCACTGAACACCACATTTTCCAACATCTATCACAGACTGAACTTCGGGACGAAGTTCAAAATTGAGGAGTGGATACTGTAACCTCCCGTAAAAATCCCAGTTATTAATAAATATTAATCAAGGATTAATTATGAATTACTGTTCACACTCCCATTTTTAGGCAAAATTTCAAACTTTTGTTTACACTATGAATCACGATATGTTATATGATCCCCATTTTCCCTGGAACGTGCTCACACACACCGCACATTATTTTTCGAATGATTATACACTAATCACAATATATTTGGTTTCACCAAATAAATTCAACACATTCACAACCCCCCCTCCTGGTACTCAATATTTACACGATGGGCTACGATTACACATTTGAATTACACAAACTCATTGGGCCTTGGTTATCTCTAAGCCCACTCGAATTTTAACCCACAAATACAATCCAACCGGACCCTTAAAGTTATACATTGAGCCTTAATTGTTTTCAGCCCATCAAGCCACATTTGGCTATACAAATCGATAACACACTCTTTCAAATCTCGATATGCTTTGCCTCGTTTATTTGTAAATTCGACACACAACACGTATAACAAATTATGCCACTCGAATCTTCACTATATCAAGAATCAAGAACAATTAAAACAATTGAAATATAGTATCGTATGGTCAAAGAAAAAATGACAAAGTGAGTCGAATTCACACCAAATATCAAATATATCAAAGTTACAAAACTCATTCTAAACGAAATGCATTGTATGTATATGTTATTTCACGAATTCACAAACATATTTATATGTTCTTTGTGTTAACTTGAACTCAACTCGATCTTAAAAACTTCCACTCGATCATCTCTATTAATTTGGTCACGTAAAAGGTTTCTTTGGGACCCAATAATCGAACACCATACATATATATATATATATATATAATTTGTATCATCCAAACTAAATATATTACTACTTTAACACTTTGCCACTTGACATAGAATCACATACAAGATATCTTTGAACTTTGTCTCCTAGCTAAACACTCACTCATTCACTCGGTTAGTTACTTTCACACTCAACCGAAATATCATACACAAATATACACATATATTCCAACCACAAAAGACAAGTTCTACCAAATTCTCCCATACCTTCCAATGATTTCTAAAGTCAGAAGCATGCTAAAAACACTGGTCATCCACAGTAAAGAACCATGATTGAGCTTTGAGGGTAATATAGTCAAAAACATGCGTAGCCTACTTCTATATATCTCACCCTCTTCTAGCAGCCCACATTGCCCACTTCTCACTTATTTCACTCTCACTAAATACCTTAAAAACCCAGAAGCAACTCTTGTCTCACTTTGGGAAGCAAACGATGTAAAGAAAGTATACGTATAATTTGGGTTATACGGTTGGACTGCTGCTCTTGCATTCTTTCGAGTTTGTTGTTTCTTCACCACCTCTAGAAGGTGTAGTAAGTACTCTATTACCTTCTCTTCTTTCCATTTCTCACGAACACAAACTCACACATGCATGCTACATTTTTGCACTCGAACGTATCAACTTTACATATGGTTTTACGTATAACAAGTTCACGCATCCACAAGATGAGTCGAACCTCAACTGAGGAAAGTTAGAAATCACCCTACACATTACTTGCACGTTAAAATAGTGTCTCAAGCATCACTTTCTTTCTCGAACATATATGTGATCACGTATAATATATATATACGTGATCACATGGTTGCGAAAATAATGGCGAACGGCGGCATATTATTTTTGGGAGAGATGAAGTGAAAAAGGTAAAGTGGGGAAGGAAAAAGGGGAAAGTAAAAAGGGTATTTATATAAAAAAAAAAAAAAAAAAAAAAAAAAAAAAAAAAAAAAAAAAAAAAAAAAACTAGCCGTTATTTTACTGTTCACGACCATTAAGTTACAAATCACTACCATTAAAAATCTACTATTCTCGATCGCTAGAGCACTAAACATTAAGTGTTAAATACTCTCTATTCCTGACCGTTATTTCACTATTCACAACCTATGAATTCATTATTTGACTAAACATTCAAATTCATTTCGTCTGGTACGAATAAATCTAATGGACCTCGTTTCCTCGATAGTCAAATAATAAATCTCTCGAAAACATTTTTCCATAAACCCTCATCACTAAACACCACATTTTCCAACATCTATCACAGACTGAACTTCGGGACGAAGTTCAAAATTGAGGAGTGGATACTGTAACCTCCCGTAAAAATCCCAGTTATTAATAAATATTAATCAAGGATTAATTATGAATTACTGTTCACACTCCCATTTTTAGGCAAAATTTCAAACTTTTGTTTACACTATGAATCACGATATGTTATATGATCCCCATTTTCCCTGGAACGTGCTCACACACACCGCACATTATTTTTCGAATGATTATACACTAATCACAATATATTTGGTTTCACCAAATAAATTCAACACATTCACAACCCCCCCTCCTGGTACTCAATATTTACACGATGGGCCACGATTACACATTTGAATTACACAAACTCATTGGGCCTTGGTTATCTCTAAGCCCACTCGAATTTTAACCCACAAATACAATCCAACCGGACCCTTAAAGTTATACATTGAGCCTTAATTGTTTTCAGCCCATCAAGCCACATTTGGCTATACAAATCGATAACACACTCTTTCAAATCTCGATATGCTTTGCCTCGTTTATTTGTAAATACGACACACAACACGTATAACAAATTATGCCACTCGAATCTTCACTATATCAAGAATCAAGAACAATTAAAACAATTGAAATATAGTATCGTATGGTCAAAGAAAAAATGACAAAGTGTGTAAGACCCTGTGAAAAACCCTTGTAATTAATCTTAGTGATTAATAATAATCTCGAGTTACTATTTCCTAACGCCTATTTTTGCTAGAAATTTAAACTTTTCATTACCATTTGTTAATAGCCATGCATTATATATACACATATATATATTTAACACACAACGCTAGAGATTATATTTTCCGACGCAACATCATTTTCTTATAAACAACGACAAGTAACTCTATTCATTTAATTATTTCACTACACCTAATCAAACTTAATATCACCTAATCCTATCTAATTAAAACACAAACACTAACAACAAACTCAAATCCTAACCTAACACTACAAACCAACCGGACCCTTAATTTTCTCGGCCCAACAACAACCAATAAACCCTAATTACCACTAATCCATTGAGCTAGCCCAAACCAATTAACATCACAATCCACTTAACCCATCTAATGGAATTGTTGCACATCTTTATTTCCTTTGCTCCTTTTCTTTTTACCCGATCAATACCACATAGAATCAAAAACGCCCATGCACAACTTAAAGACTCGAACACAACCATTTTACATTTTAACCAATAAAAACCAACCCAACTTCACAACCCGTCATCACCACGACACCAAGATTTCTTTCACTAGTTCACATTCATTTTCTTCTTGCCTTACTCGTTACCCATTTTTTTTAAAAGAACTCGACATCCTTATTTATGTCTAGCACTACTTTCACTTAATAATACACATACAAACATAAACCACTACTGTGATATCAAAAACCAACTAATAATAGCAATTTGAAACTTGATATTAAACTTGTTTTAATCAAAACCTTTCGACACAAGCATATCACTAGGAACATCGACTCAAAATGCTATAATATTGCCATACTCCTTACCAACCATAAGATACTTTACTAGTTAAAAGTTGATATCTCAAATACAAAGGGTAAACTAGAAACACAACTTGTGGACAATGAACACCTACACGTATGAGAACAAAAGAAACAAGAATCATACAAATAGCTAGCATACAAAACTACAACTACCCTCACACTCAAAGTAGAATACTATCACACAAGTGTCCTTCAACCACAGTACTCTTCAATCATCAGTCAAGAAGTCAAACAAAATTGAGATATTTCTTCTATATAAGCCATATCACTCGTTCCTTTCTAGCCTCTATCACCATCACTTTCCATCAAAATCAACATATTCCTTAAACACCACAAAGACCTTTCTGTCGTGTATGTTGGAAGCAAACCCATCCAGTCAAGCATTATAAGAACTCTCATAACCCACTAACCTTTCATTGTACTTCATTCGAACCTCACCATTTCCTTCACACTCATTTCACTATCAAAGTACCCTCAAATAAAATTTCCCTAGTTCGACAGTGAACTTAACCGGGTAAGAGTAGGACGTCCAAAGCATGTAGTTGTTCATTTCGTGTTTCGTCTCGACAAGCCATAAGTCTCTACCACCTTTCCAAAAGGTGAAGTAAGTCTCTACAATCTTTCTTAATTATACATATCACGTATCCATGCATGTATATCTATCACTCCATTCGAACGATTATTCCATATAACACACTGTCACCAATTGATCTTATACATTAACATATAAGCACACCGTACCATGCATCACTTTGCTTAAGTCGTATATAGTAGCATTTCATGTAGTCGCATGCACATATTATTCGAACATTAGGACATTCGAGTTCAACCGGATTAACAAAAGCTAAAGGGAATATGACAAACCTTAGTTTAGTCGAACCACCCAAACCACGCTTAACTTATGATCACCCCTTGAATATCACTTTAACTCAACTTGAACATAAACTACAAAACCCCCCGCTAAACCGGATAAAAAGAAAACAGAAAATTTTCCAAGACAATACTAGTTGAAAATTCACTCGAACAAGACATTTCACGATTTATTTTATACGAAACCGTTCATGCAACACCCAAATATTTTTTATCCTTCTCGATAGCTCACATGGCAAACTAATTATTTCGTGTTTTGAGATCCCTCTCATAACCCCATCTCGACACCTAAATTAACTTCTTTTTAACGCCACTCGACTAGAACCAAACACTTAGAAAAATTTCATGGAATATTCACAAAATCTTTTCATTCGACCAGCCCATAAACTGTTAACATATCTTCGAAATCTCATATGTAATATATCGATATTTTTACATCATTCGAATGTCAAGCTAGCAAACTATAGTTTTCATGTTCAAAACTCGACCTCATAAGCATGTTATCACACTCAAAACAACTCAACTATGATCGACCAGCACATGTAGCTATCAACTGTTTTCAGAAAATTATATAACCTTCGGTTGGGCCAAAAACCAATCCCAACAAGGATTCGCGATGGCAAGGCCCAACAGGCCCGAATAATATATTTTTAGAATCCTAAAAATAGCCTAAATCCAAGCCCAAAACTATTTCACGCCCTCGCCTCTAAAACTCTTAACGGGCTATGTTACAAATCGTTAAATGGCCCATTAATGCAAAAATAATTTATTTTCAGAAATAATAAATTGAAATAAGTTAAAATAAACTTAATAAAGTTATAAAAATTTTCAGAATATTTTTCCCGTCATTTTTATGCAAAAAGGACTAAAAATGTAACGCGACTTAACCGAAAAGGACTAAAACTGCCAAACCTGGAAACCAAGGGACTGAAGCTGTGAAAACAGTTGTAGAGGACTGAAATCGACATATTATTAAACTTCAAGCTTTATATGGACTATTGGACAAGTATTGGACTGATATTGGACTACGGACTGAATAAGGACTATCGACGTAACGCGAACCACGGTTAGGGTAGAAAATATAAAATCGGGAAAGACCAAGGAACAACTATTATAACTTGTCATTCTTAGCTTATTTTCCATTTTTGCACCATATCTTTACTTTATATGCACATTTGCATTATAATTACATATTAGTTAATAACGATAGAAATATTTCATATTAATATTTTGTTTACATGTTGAAACTATAATCTTACGAGGGTACGAGCATCATAAGCATATAACATCTTCATTAGATCGTTAAATAATCATCATCCACCACTCATACTCATACACACTAGAAATTAGTAAGATTCTCAGATATTTATATATTTACCAGGTTTTATATCGAAGTTGTTATAATCACCTCTGAATTATTTTACCATCACCAGGAACGCATAAGGTGAGTCATGGCCTCACTTTTTAAACTCTTTATAATTTTTAAACTCCGTGAGGGGGATACATGCTATAAATAAATCACAAGTATTTTTCTGTATGCTACCTGACTTGATATATGCCTAAGTACACCATATTGCCACAAGACCCTTTATCATGAGCCATTAATCACTGCGGTGAACGCGAATATAATGAATAGATCTATTAGAGGTTGACGACCTATCCCACTAATACTGTGACGGAATGCTTTTTGCTAGTCGTATTAGTCGCGATACATTATATTTGAGAGAAATAGGAATTGGCAAAATCACCTATTACACGAGGGCAAATTTTCATCATTAATTTGGTGTGCACCTCCGTTTAGGCGGTACTTTGTTAACGTTTGCGTGTCATGAGACTTAGGGCAATATATGAACTGCAATATCAATCTTTAAAACTGATTGTATCTCCAATACAATCTTGCTTGTGATTGAACTGATATTTAAATTACAAACTCCATGATTTCACTCAACATTATGTTGACTTTTAAGCATGTATCTCAGGGAACTAGAGGAGCACGGCAAGGCATGGAGCAGGCATACCCTATCTTTGATGCGTGGGTTTTGCAACCTTACAACAGGTTTTACCTCTCGAGGGATCTCAAGAGGCTTACAACCCCACCAGGCAGTGTACCTGACCGATGTAGTATAGTGTAGTGGTAAGTACGGGGGATTGATCGTTCTCCACAGGGAATAGTGTTCGTTAGGTATGAAAGGCTACTCTAATTAGGTCTAAGGGTTGAGGAAGATTCTTTTTATGTTTTTATATTTTTATGAAAGCAAGTAAAATCTCGGTTTTGAAGGAGTGGGGCGGAATTAGTTGCTAATCAACTAACCCAAATAACTACAAATGCAATAAAATAAAATAACAAAAATGAAAATGTGGTGAGAAACTTATGTGTAGAGAAATGTGTTTACTTAGATTTCCTTACTCCCTAACTATCTTTTACCGGTTAATTAATGTGTATTAGTCGCGTGGATGATGGGTGTATTCCTTAATACCATTCGTGGGGTGGCGTACTTACTTCCCCAACTCTACAAGCTCCTACTTCACTCCTATGTCGAGCCGGCTAGGAAGCTCCTAACATGGGATCACTAGAATTCGCTTGTGCATTAAATACAACCATAAAAACCTTTAGTACGCATTTGGTTCATGTTTCTTAAGACGTTCAAGCAAGTTACCGAATAGGAAGTTAGCCAGTTTTCTTAAGCTTAACATAGAAAACAATCATCCAATACAACTAACAACACATTAATAACCAATAATCAATAGCTAGGTTTCATTAGATCTAAGCAAACACAAGATAAATTTAGCCTAACATGTTAAACAAAAGACAAGAATAAGATAGAATCAAACAACACATAGACATATTGAATGATTAATTGATAACTTATCTTTCAATGAAACATGGAAGATCTCAAGGCAAGAAGCCTTGAAAAAGAGCTAAAAATCGTCTTAGGGTTTTATCCCAAAATTCCACACACTAAGTTCTCTCTTTATGACAAAAGATTAGAAAACTATATATAGACTTTGGTATCTGACGGCGTCACCTTATGGACTGTGACGCCGTCACCTCGCCGCTTTTAGGGTTCCCGGACGACCTTCTTGACGCCGTCCCTCTTTAGCTCTCCAAAAATGCTCTCTGGCTAATCAAGGCTTGACGCCGTCGAACCTTGAACGTGACGCCGTCCCGTTATGATTTAAGCCGTGACGCCCTTGATCAGGTTAAAGCGTGACGCCGTCAGAATTCCATGCTATTTTCTCTGGCCCGTCATGAGTAAATTTCACGTCCACCTTTTCTTGCCAAAGCATGACGCCGTCCAGCGTTAATTATGACGCCGTCAAAGGTAACTTTCAGCATGATTTTGAGACTTTGTCGTTTTCTTTACTTTTATGCTCCAAAAACGTCCAAAATGCCTCCTTTTCCAGATTTCTCCTCAAAAGTACCTAAAATGACAAAAGAAACGATTTAGGGCGATATTTGATCAAATAAATACGATTTAGGGCTTAAATGACCCCTTAAAAGCGTAACATTTTTCGCCTCATCAAATACCCTTACACTTGAGATTTGCTTGTCCTCAAGCAAATGCGCTTTTATTCTAATCAAAATACAAGTTAGGGGTCATTTAACGCTAATATAAAAGTAATTACAACAAATAATCGTTCCACTTCAATCATAATAAGCACGGAGATTACACACTAGCACCTCACAAGTAGTGTTTAGATACTCACATCTCTCAAGTGTCATCAAAATAAATCTCATAAATGAAAACGGATAATATCTCTCACTACCTGTCATAGCAAATAGATTACCATAGGCTTGGGAAAGGATCAAAAACCTCCTCCACTAGGCGTAAGCACCTAAGATAAACTATCAAAGAGGGCTTTTAAACGGGTTATAACGTTAGGTGTAGGGAAAAGGAAAACACGGTTTTGTTGGATAAGGGATATTTTACTGGTGGCGAGTTAAAGATCTTGATTAATTACATGTACTATACAATGTTGCTAAGCCAAGACTAGACTCGATCTTAAGCTAATGAAAGAAAATAACAAAATAACAAAAACATAAAATAAACATAAAATGAAACGGGATGGTAGTCCGTATGTTTTTTCTACTTTTCTCTTTCTCATTTTTTTTTGTATTTTTCTTGATTTTTCGATTTTTTTTTTTTTTTTTTTTTTTTTTTTTTTTTTTTTCATACTCTGTTGCCCTACCATCCAAAATAATACATCATAGGGGCATTGCATCCCCCTTACACTTGAACTTTTACATAACTTTACAAATAACTATTCTAATGACTCGAATTAAGATAATCGAAAAACTTGGAGTACTTTTAAAATATTTAGCACGTATGGGGGTAATAAATGATGTTCTTCCCCATTACTCCATTACACTAGTACTTTACCCATGAGTCCCAATCGTCCCAAAACAATATGTACAAGGATATGACTCGACTTAGCAACCATGTAATCAATTAGATAATTAACTTGGGTTTAAACAAATGTTGTAACAATAATGCACTAAAGATGAGTGCATACAAGGTAGGCTAAGGCGATTTGGGTGTACATTTAAGTGGGGTGTAAACAAATTCTTCCTTTAAGTAAAATGCTTAAAGGTCGAAACGAAAAGATAGGCTCTGAGGGGTGTACTAGGGGTATCGTGTACTAAAAATGAGTACAACGCAAAGGGTGTGGGAGAATTACTTGACCAATGTAGCCAAAGTAATTATAACAAAAACACAGGTGTAAAACAATGGGTTAATCCTAATGCCTCTTATCATGTAGTAAATCTAACTACACGAATGTAGTCTCACTTGTGGCCTCGGAATGGTCCTAACGCAAGTTCTAGAATCTAAGTGCTACCGGTACACACATCATAGCATAAATGCTTTTCCTACCAATTCTAGGGGCGAACCTCACATATTTGGGGTGAAAAATTTTTTAGTGGTACGGTTTTTGTGCTAGTCATATAACTCCTATCCGTGAGACGCTCATTAAGATCAAAGTTTCACTCCTAAATGTTGTAAAAAATTTTAAATTTGGCACTAAAATTACCCTAACAGGTATTTATCTCAGTTTTATTACACATCTACTATCAAACAAACAAAAATCAAGCGTAAGAGCATTCTCTAAAATCGTACTTTTACCTCCCCCTTACACTTAAGATGAACATTGTCCCCAATGTTCAAATAACAAGATGTAAAAGCATAAAGTAAAAGAATGAAATCAAATACTCCCCTGATTCGCTCGGTGGATAATGAAATTACACACGGTTAAATCTTCCTCCAAGGTAATGTAGAAGCTCCATGACTAATGCATCGCCATAAGCTTGATCCAAAACATCTCCTTGTCCAAAATAACCTGTTAAACCTGAGAAAACAAACACGAAAACCTGCATAACATCGGCGGGAAAAATCTATATATATAAGGATATAATGCTTGTGGAATGATAATTTTGCAGATTCCTGGAGATTATAAGTTGGAGATTTAATAAAAACTTCTTAAAAACAAAACTTTCAATAATTTCTGAAAATTAAATCTGACGCCGTCAGGTTATAGACCCTGACGCCGTCAGAAATGACCTGACGAAATTCTTATGTTAAGTTTCCGGAAAATTTCTGGAAAAACTTTACCTTACTTCCTGGAAATCCTGCAAAACATCATTATGACTCGATACAAGCATTTGACTCAAACAAATACTAATATGTATGTTCATTTAATATTATTATGATTCATGTTCATTTGTGTTCTAATAAACCGATTTGGATTTCCCTTACACTTAACTTTTGCAAAATACCTTTATATGTAGTTAAGACGAAGTTAAAAACAACATAAAGCATTTTCACAAATTAATTTTGAACATGAATCAATAATAATAAAAATTAAACACACATACGGAAACAAATAAAAACAAACAAACAAATAAATAAACACACAAAGCAAATAAAGCATATAAAGCTTGGGTTGCCTCCCAAGAGCGCTTTTCTTTATTAACGAGTCTTGTAGCTAGACTCAAAGTCACGGGGTCTACGTTTTTCCGTTTTGCTTCTCAATTGCCCCTCTAATCATCCTAACAACCTCCATATCAATTTTGTATTTAGGTCCAAGGTTTAAGCAATCTTTGTAATAAAGGCTTCTCTTATTCCAAACATGGTCCATGCCTTTTTCTTTATCCTCTTCATTGATGTCCTCAATCGCACCAATGTTGTCCATGTCAAATCGAGGCACAAAACGAAATTCATTAACCCGATAAGGCATCCTATATGTGATCCTATCTATGTGATTAGAAAACTGAACCGTGCCTTTCAAACGGTCATACCTTAAATTGGATGCTTCGATAAATGGCTTACCTAACACAACGCGAGATAGGCGGCAGTCAACAACACTTGCCATATCTTCTAAAATCATGAAGTTGGTGACAAAGGTAAAGTTCCCAACAAGGATATGTATGTCCTTAATCCTTCCAACGAAGTTGCAAACTCCGCCTGGACACTTGGGGTCCATCCTAGGCTCAAGTGGTGTGTTTATGATTTGGCTATAAAGGCCTGAGGACATAACGTTGATTGGGGATTCACAGTCAATGTAAGCATGCTCAACGTAATGGTACCCAATCATACATGGTATTTTCACATTCCCGGGATCACCTCTCTTAATCTTTGGGTCAATTCTAACAAAAGGTGGTCGAGGGTTATCAACTAGGTTGTTATAGTAAGCAATCTCCTCCTTAGTGGGGTATTCATTGAAATAATCATCCAACCTAGGATCTACCTTCACTTCCTCAATTTTCTCAATCAACTTATCAACCGTAAGATTATTACGTTCTAGGTAATTATCTGAGTATATGGCGGTCCCTAAGTTGTTCAAGGCATAATCAAGCTCTATATCAATCATCCTACTGAGCTCCCTGAGCTCACTAATCTCATTCTCAAGCTGGCTACGCAACAAAGCCACTTCGCCAGGTGTAAGGGGTGGATTCGCGTTTTCCATAATGGCAAACTGAATAGTCAATGAAAATCTGTCACGAACAAAAGCACAAAGAAAATAGATAGACTAAAGAAATCCTAGAAAAATAAAATAAAAATCTCACTAGAAAGGAATCTAGTGAGTAGACCTAATAGAAGTAAAAATTCAACCTAAACAATAACTATTCCCCGGCAGCGGCGCCAAAAACTTGATGCGTGGGTTTTGCAACCTTACAACAGGTTTTACCTCTCGAGGGATCTCAAGAGGCTTACAACCCCACCAGGCAGTGTACCTGACCGATGTAGTATAGTGTAGTGGTAAGTACGGGGGATTGATCGTTCTCCACAGGGAATAGTGTTCGTTAGGTATGAAAGGCTACTCTAATTAGGTCTAAGGGTTGAGGAAGATTCTTTTTATGTTTTTATATTTTTATGAAAGCAAGTAAAATCTCGGTTTTGAAGGAGTGGGCGGAATTAGTTGCTAGTCAACTAACCCAAATAACTACAAATGCAATAAAATAAAATAACAAAAATGAAAATGTGGTGAGAAACTTATGTGTAGAGAAATGTGTTTACTTAGATTTCCTTACTCCCTAACTATCTTTTACCGGTTAATTAGTGTGTATTAGTCGCGTGGATGACGGGTGTATTCCTTAATACCATTCGTGGGGTGGCGTACTTACTTCCCCAACTCTACAAGCTCCTACTTCACTCCTATGTCGAGCCGGCTAGGAAGCTCCTAACATGGGATCACTAGAATTCGCTTGTGCATTAAATACAACCATAAAAACCTTTAGTACGCATTTGGTTCATGTTTCTTAAGACGTTCAAGCAAGTTACCGAATAGGAAGTTAGCCAGTTTTCTTAAGCCTAACATAGATAAACAATCATCCAATACAACTAACAACACACTAACAACCAATAATCAATAGCTAGGTTTCATTAGATCTAAGCAAACACAAGATAAATTTAGCCTAACATGTTAAACAAAAGACAAGAATAAGATAGAATCAAACAACACATAGACATATTGAATGATTAATTGATAACTTATCTTTCAATGAAACATGGAAGATCTCAAGGCAAGAAGCCCTGAAAAAGTAGCTAAAAATCGTCTTAGGGTTTTATCCCAAAATTCCACACACTAAGTTCTCTCTTTATGACAAAAGATTAGAAAACTATATATAGACTTTGGTATCTGACGGCGTCACCTTATGGACTGTGACGCCGTCACCTCGCCGCTTTTAGGGTTCCCGGACGACCTTCTTGACGCCGTCCCTCTTTAGCTCTCCAAAAATGCTCTCTGGCTAATCAAGGCTTGACGCCGTCGAACCTTGAACGTGACGCCGTCCCGTTATGATTTAAGCCGTGACGCCCTTGATCAGGTTAAAGCGTGACGCCGTCAGAATTCCATGCTATTTTCTCTGGCCCGTCATGAGTAAATTTCACGTCCACCTTTTCTTGCCAAAGCATGACGCCGTCCAGCGTTAATTATGACGCCGTCAAAGGTAACTTTCAGCATGATTTTGAGACTTTGTCGTTTTCTTTACTTTTATGCTCCAAAAACGTCCAAAATGCCTCCTTTTTCCAGATTTCTCCTCAAAAGTACCTAAAATGACAAAAGAAACGATTTAGGGCGATATTTGATCAAATAAATACGATTTAGGGCTTAAATGACCCCTTAAAAGCGTAACATTTTTCGCCTCATCAACCCTATCTTCAATAAATGGTGTAAAATAAATTGTAATTCAGTTAAAATAATGTTTCTTTAAAGAAACCGTAGTACTCTGATGTAATGTTTTATAACTGAATTTGTATTATGGACCTATGTAAATTAAAAATGCCATCTTAGGCTGTTTTTCTATGATTTCACATTCGATCATCACAGTAACACCCAAATAAATCTTCCGCTGCCACAAATCAAATTTGGGGGTGTTACAGTTTGGCATCAGAGCCTCGGTTATAGAGAACCAAATGTTTTTAAACGTTGGACTATAACTACATTTTTCAAACAAATTAATTATACACCATGTTACCTTAAACTCTCCATGCCTGCTTGCTGCCGTGCTCGGTATGTTATACATTAGGATTATCATATATAAGCCTCTGCATACTTGATAGTTACTGTGCACAACTAGATCATCTTATGCTTATAATACACCACTTGATGTTAGTAAGTTACTTATTCTACGATACATGGATTATTACAGTACTATGTCGTTTATCACCCACTTTAGTATATCATCGGAGCCGGACTCCGAGGGATCACTAGCATCAGTCACGTCCCCCGTACTTCCCGATGCTGTAGTACCAGAGATTGTGCCCGACGCGATTGAGCCCTTTGTAGAGGGTGGAGCCGCCGCTATACCATTATTAGATGACATACATGTGCCAGCTTTACCAGCACCTACGCTACCACCACATTTTGTTTACGACACCTACTCTCCTTTTTACATACCACCCCCTGACGACTTGTACTATGAGAGTCAGCAATGGCTCCCTGCTGATGATTTACCCGAGCCCCATCATGTTGCACCACCACTACTACCTGACCATGTACTTGACATACATACCCAGACATATCCACTACCACCTCGACAGCGGGATCCGATTCCTGCAGAGGATATTCCTTCATCGAGTAGACGTCGCATCTCAGACCAGACACACCCATCCTCACCATCACTACCTTACCCTCCTGGTTTCACTCCCCCGGCTCAGACCCATGATGCCTGGGAAGGATTTAGACCGGTAGTCACCCACACCCTTATCCCATCCACAGTAGTGACACGACTCGAAGGTCACGGAGAGCAGATTGAGTCACTTCTTCGTATGACCGACCATGTGCCATTAGATTCTCCAGGGACTATCAGCGATACTCTGCATAGGTTGGCTTCTAACAGAGCAGTGATACAGCAGTGCCTGAGACAGATGCAGACAGACTTGGCAGATACCCGTTCCCACGCGATATCATTACGTAGAGAGGGCCAGGACTTAGCTTGGGAGGCTCACTTGTCACAGCGTAGAGCAGACACATTAGAGAGACTCATGGGAGACATACAGATGGAGCATCAGGCTGAGATACAGAGACTCAGAGACCAGATCTCAGAGCTCACGAGGCGTACGGATAGACCTGAGCAGTAGACATAGTTAGCATGATTGTATAGTTTGAGACATTGTAGTCTGCCGCATGTGGCAATTAATAAAGACTCTTGTATCGTTTTGTTGTATAAACTCAACTGATCAAGTTATTAATGTTGTAATGCTGGTAGTAATGTACTATATATCTGTTAACTTATGTATTATGGTTATTCGTATGTATTATAATTGTATCCAGACATGTCGTGATGTTACCTGTTATTATTATGATTCTCTAATTGTGTAAATATTGCAAAACCTGAACACATAAATATGGTGGCATGAAATTCAGCTTGTATAATTAAATTGATTGTTCCTTAATAATCCCACATCTGTAAATTGATAAACTACAGAGATATCATAATTATGGGCAAATATTCACTTTAATTATCATTTCACACCATGATTTCATTGTGCATATACTCAGCTATTCTATCCAAATTCTAAATCTGTATTTTTGTGACATTAATAGAAAATGGCACATAGCGACAACGAAACCACCAACGCAACCGTAACACTAACACATGAGGAGGTTCGAAAAATGATTGATGAAGGCATCGCTGCAGCACGCGAGGCCGATGCAGCAAACCGCTCAAGTAATACTATGGGAGCAACAAATGAGAGTGAGGCATCTACTCCACGTAAATGTACTTACAAAGAATTTTTAAGTTGCCAACCAACCACCTACCGAGGAGTAGAAGGAGTGACGGAACTAGCACAGTGGTTTGAGTGTATGGAGACAGTATTCATGAGAAGCAACTGTGCAGAAATCAATAAGGTCACTTTCGCCACTGGAACTTTAAGAGGAAATGCATTATCCTGGTGGAATGCTACGGTTAAAATAATGGGTGCTGAAGCAGCATTCCAAATCTCTTGGACCGAACTGAAGAATAAAATGCTGGAAAAGTACTGTCCAAGGACGGAGATGAGAAAACTTGAAGATGAATTTCACGAGTTAGTGGTGAAGAACTGTGATGTCAGTACATACAACCGGAGATTTCAAGAGTTAGCTCTTTTGTGTCCACACATGGTACCTGACCTGGAAAAGACATTGGAAAAATATGTGGAAGGACTACCTTCAAGCATTGAAGGAGATGTTACCGCATCCAACCCAAAGACCCTCGAAGCTGCATTCGTGTTTGCTCAACGAATGATGAATCGAGAGCTTAAACGAGGTTCTAAAGCCACGGTCACTGGGCAAAAGAGGAACTATGATAACTTTGGCAACAACAACCGGAACAGCAACAGTTATTACAATCACAACAGGAACTACCGCAACAATGATCGAAGCAACCGTAATAGAGACCATCAGCAAAGCAGAAATGACAGACATCAACAACAAAACCGCAGACAAGAAGCCGCTAGAGCTTATGTGGCCGCACCTGCCGAAGGAAAAGTGTATGCTGGGACGAAACCCCAGTGTAACAAGTGCAAGATGCATCATACAGGACCTTGTACCGCCGTTTGCGGTAACTGTAGGAAAATAGGTCATGTGACCCGAGACTGTCGAGCCACGGGAGCGAATGCGCACCCAGTAACAGTAAAGTGCCACGGTTGTGGTGAAGCGGGTCATTATAAAAGCCACTGCCCCAAGAATATCAATCAGGTTGCCAGAGGAAGAGCTTACGTGCTCGGAGATGGAAACGTGTCACCGAACCCCAACGTCACTACGGGTACTTTCTTACTGAATCAAAATAGTGCTAAAATATTATTTGATTCTGGAGCCGATAGAAGTTTTGTATCTACTTCATTTGCTTTATTGCTTAAGATAACGCCTGTAGAATTAGACACCTCGTATGAAATTGAGATAGCCGACGGGAAATTGTTAAACACCAACACCGTACTCAAAAACTGCACCTTAACTCTCCAAAACAACTCATTTCCAATCGATCTCATGCCCATCCAACTTGGAAGCTTTGACGCAATTGTGGGTATGGATTGGTTATCCAAACATCGTGCCCGGATCATCTGCGATGAAAAAGTTATCCAAATCCCCGTAAACAATGAAACGCTCATCGTTCGTTGTGATCACTTCAAAACCCAACTCAATATCATCTCGTACATCAAAACAGTGAAGTACATAAAAAAAGGATGTCACGCATTTTTAGTCCAAGTAACGGAAAATAAATCGAAAGAGAAAGAAAAGCGACTAGAAGAAGTACCAGTTGTAAATGAGTTTGCAGAAGTGTTCCCTGAAGACTTGCCAGGTATTCCACCCATCCGGCAAGTAGAGTTTCGAATCGATTTAGTGCCTGGAACAGCACCTGTTGCAAAAGCACCATATCGATTAGCCCCTTCCGAAATGAAAGAATTATCTAAGCAGTTGAAAGAACTGTCAGATAAAGGATTCATCCAACCCAGCTCATCACCTTGGGGAGCACCAGTCCTGTTCGTCAAAAAGAAAGATGGAACATTCCGGATGTGCATCGATTATAGAGAGTTGAACAAACTCACAGTGAAAAATCGATACCCATTACCAAGAATAGACGATCTATTTGACCAACTGCAAGGATCGAGTGTTTACTCAAAAATTGATCTAAGATCAGGATACCACCAACTACGAGTCAGAGAAGAAGACGTTCCCAAAACAGCCTTTCGAACACGATACGGACATTACGAATTCCGAGTAATGCCATTTGGTCTTACCAACGCACCCGCAGTGTTCATGGATCTAATGAACCGCGTGTGTAAACCATATCTGGACAAGTTCGTAATCGTATTCATCGACGACATTTTGATCTACTCGCGTAACAAACACGAGCATGCAGAACATTTGAGAACCATTTTGGGTGTACTCAAACAAGAAAAACTGTATGCAAAATTTTCCAAATGTGATTTTTGGATCTCCACCGTTCAATTCTTAGGTCACATCATCAACAGTCAAGGAATTCACGTTGATCCCGCCAAGATCGAAGCAGTCAAAGGTTGGGCTTCGCCCACCACTCCCACTGAAATTCGACAATTTTTAGGACTCGCTGGTTACTATCGAAGGTTTATAGAAGGTTTTTCCAAAATCGCAAAACCTTTGACAGAACTCACTCAGAAAAACAAGAAGTATATCTGGGAAGAGAAACAAGAATCAGCATTTCAACTCTTAAAACAAAAACTCTGTGAAGCACCAATTCTAGCGCTACCCGACGGAAGCGAAGACTTTGTAGTATATTGTGACGCATCGCATCATGGTTTAGGTGCGGTGCTAATGCAGAGAAATAAAGTCATAGCTTATGCGTCTCGACAACTCAAGAAGAATGAGGAAAATTACACCACTCATGATCTAGAACTAGGAGCAGTAGTATTTGCTCTTAAAATATGGAGACATTACCTATATGGTACAAAGTGTACGGTATACACCGATCACAAAAGTCTTCAACACATACTGGATCAAAAGGAGTTGAATATGAGACAGCGCCGATGGATAGAACTACTCAACGACTACGACTGTGAAATTTGCTACCACCCCGGTAAAGCAAATGTCGTGGCCGATGCCTTGAGCAGAAAAGAAAGAATTAAACCTCTTAGAGTTAGATCATTAGAAATGACAATTCATTCACCACTCCCATCTCAAATACTCATAGCCCAATCAGAAGCTCTTCAGGAAGAGAATCGAGCTCAAGAGAACATTAAGGGCATGATAGAAAGGGAGAACGGACTCATGCGAAGACCCGATGGAATGTTATGCTTCAAGAAAAGATGTTGGATTCCTCTTTATGGAAGTATTCGTGATTTTATCATGCATGAATCTCACAAGTCTAAATATTCCATTCATCCCGGATCCACTAAAATGTACCAAGATCTCAAACAACTCTACTGGTGGCCAAACATGAAAGCCGACATTGCAACATATGTTGGGAAGTGTTTGACTTGTTCAAGGGTCAAAGCTGAAAATCAGAAACCTTCTGGACCACTTGTACAACCGGAGATACCAGTTTGGAAATGGGAACGAATCACCATGGATTTTATTACCAAGTTACCAAGGACGTCGACCGGATATGACACCATTTGGGTTATCATCGACCGTTTAACCAAATCAGCTCATTTTCTGCCTATCAAAGAAACTGACGAGTTGGACACACTCGCTCAGTTATACTTCAAAGAAATCATAATCCGACATGGAGTCCCGATCTCTATCATCTCTGACAGAGACAGTCGATTCACTTCAGGATTTTGGCAATCCTTACAGAAAGCTCTCGGTACTCAATTGGACATGAGCACCGCCTATCATCCTCAAACTGATGGACAAAGTGAAAGAACAATCCAAACCTTGGAAGATATGCTTAGAGCATGTGTGATTGACTTCGGAAAAGGTTGGGATAAACACCTACCATTGGTTGAGTTCTCGTACAACAACAGTTACCAAGCAAGCCTGAAGGCTGCACCTTTCGAAGCACTTTATGGAAGAAAGTGCAGATCACCTATCTGCTGGACAGAAGTTGGTGATATGCAGCTTACCGGACCAGAATTAATCCACGATACAACCGAGAAAATATTCAAAATCAAACATCGTCTCCAAGCCGCTCGTGACAGACAAAAGAGTTACGCAGACGTGAGAAGGAAACCCATGGAGTTTGAAGTCGGAGATAGAGTTATGCTAAAAGTTTCGCCCTGGAAGGGGATGATACGCTTTGGAAAGCGTGGAAAACTCAACCCAAGGTACATTGGACCGTTCAAAATCCTCGAAAGAATAGGTCCAGTTGCCTATAAGTTAGAACTCCCGGAAGAACTCAGTAGGATACACCCTACTTTCCACGTATCTCAACTTAAGAAATGCCTATCGGACAGAGAAGTTAAGTGATGAGGCGAAAAGTGTACCGCTTTTAAGGGGTCATTTAAGCCCGAAATCGTATTTATTTGATCAAATATTGCCCTAAATCGTTCCTTTTGTCATTTTAGGTACTTTTGAGGAGAAATCTGGAAAAGGAGGCATTTTGGACGTTTTTGGACCATTAAAGTGAAGAAAACGGCAAAGTCTCAAAATCATGCTGAAAGTTACCTTTGACGGCGTCACAATTTACTCTGGACGGCGTCATGCTTTGGCAAGAAAAGGTGGACGTGAAATTTACTCATGACGGGCCAGAGAAAATAGCATGGAATTCTGACGGCGTCACGCTTTAACTTGATCAAGGGCGTCACGGCTTAAATCATAAGGGGACGGCGTCACGTTCAAGGTTAGACGGCGTCAAGCCTTGATAAGCCAGAGAGCATTTTGGGAGAGCTAAAGAGGGACGGCGTCAAGATGGTCATCCGGGAACCCTAAAAGCGGCGAGGTGACGGCGTCACAATCCATAAGGTGACGCCGTCAGATCCAAAAATCTATATATAGTTTTGCAATTCTTTGTCATTGTGTGGAACTTATTATAGGGTTTAGTGTGTGGAATTTTGGGAGAAAACCCTAAGACGAATTTAGCTCCTTTTTCAAGGCTTTTTGCCTTGAGATCTTCCATGTTTCATTGAAAGATAAGTTATCAATTAATCATTCAATATGTCTATGTGTTGTTTGATTTTATCTTATTCTTGTCTTTTGTTTAACATGTTAGGCTAAATTTATCTTGTGTTTGCTTAGATCTAATGAAACCTAGCTATTGATTATTGGTTGTTAATGTGTTATTAGTTGTATTGGATGATTGTTTATCTTTGTTAGGCTTAAGAAAACTGGCTAACCTCTTATTCGGTAACTTGCTTGAACGTCTTAAGAAACATGAACCAAATGCGTACTAAAGGTTTTTATGGTTGTATTTAATGCACAAGCGAATTCTAGTGATCCCATGTTAGGAGCTTCCTAGCCGGCTCGACATAGGAGTGAAGTAGGAGCTTGTAGAGTTGGGGAAGTAAGTACGCCACCCCACGAATGGTATTAAGGAATACACCCGTCATCCACGCGACTAATACACATTAATTAACCGGTAAAAGATAGTTAGGGAGTAAGGAAATCTAAGTAAACACATTTCTCTACACATAAGTTTCTCACCACATTTTCATTTTTGTTATTTTATTTTATTTGCATTCGTAGTAATTTGGGTTAGTTGACTAGCAACTAATTCCGCCCACTCCTTCAAAACCGAGATTTTACTTGCTTTCATAAAAATATAAAAACGTAAAAAAGAATCTTCCTCAACCCTTAGACCTAATTAGAGTAGCCTTTCATACCTAACGAACACTATTCCCTGTGGAGAACGATCAATCCCCCGTACTTACCACTACACTATACTACATCGGTCAGGTACACTGCCTGGTGGGGTTGTAAGCCTCTTGAGATCCCTTGAGAGGTAAAACCTGTTGTAAGGTTGCAAAACCCACGCATCAAGTTTTTGGCGCCGTTGCCGGGGAATAGTTATTGTTTAGGTTGAATTTTTATTTCTATTAGGTCTACTCACTAGATTCCTTTCTAGTGAGATTTTTATTTTATTTTTCTAGGTTTTCTTTAGTCTATCTATTTTCTTTGTGCTTTTGTTCGTGACAGATTTTCATTGACTATTCAGTTTGCCATTATGGAAAACGCGAATCCACCCCTTACACCTGACGAAGTGGCTTTGTTGCGTAGCCAGCTTGAGAATGAGATTAGTGAGCTCAGGGAGCTCAGTAGGATGATTGATATAGAGCTTGATTATGCCTTGAACAACTTAGGGACCGCCATATACTCAGATAATTACCTTGAACGTAATAATCTTACGGTTGATAAGTTGATTGAGAAAATTGAGGAAGTGAAGGTAGATCATAGGTTGGATGATTATTTCAATGAATACCCCACTAAGGAGGAGATTGCTTACTATAACAACCTAGTTGATAACCCTCGACCACCTTTCGTTAGAATTGACCCAAAGATTAAGAGAGGTGATCCCGGGAATGTGAAAATACCATGTATGATTGGGTACCAATACGTTGAGCATGCTTACATTGACTGTGAATCCCCAATCAACGTTATGTCCTCAGGCCTTTATAGCCAGATCATAAACATACCACTTGAGCCTAGGATGGACCCCAAGTGTCCAGGCGGAGTTTGCAACTTCGTTGGAAGGATTAAGGACATACATATCCTTGTTGGGAACTTTACCTTTGTCACCAACTTCATGATTTTAGAAGATATGGCAAGTGTTGTTGACTGCCGCCTATCTCGCGTTGTGTTAGGTAAGCCATTTATCGAAGCATCCAATTTAAGGTATGACCGTTTGAAAGGCACGGTTCAGTTTTCTAATCACTTAGATAGGATCACATATAGGATGCCTTATCGGGTTAATGAATTTCGTTTTGTGCCTCGATTTGACATGGACAACATTGGTGCGATTAAGGACATCAATGAAGAGGATAAAGAAAAAGGCATGGACCATGTTTGGAATAAGAGAAGCCTTTATTACAAAGATTGCTTAAACCTTGGACCTAAATACAAAATTGATATGGAGGTTGTTAGGATGATTAGAGGGGCAATTGAGAAGCAAAACGGAAAAACGTAGACCCCGTGACTTTGAGTCTAGCTACAAGACTCGTTAATAAAGAGAAGCGCTCTTGGGAGGCAACCCAAGTTTTATTTGCTTTGTGTGTTTATTTATTTGTTTGTTTGATTTTATTTGTTTCCGTATGCATGTTTAATTTTTATTATTATTGATTCATGTTCAAAACTAAATTGTGAAAATGCTTTATCTTGTTTTTAACTTCGTCTTAATTACATATAAAGGTATTTTGCAAAAGTTAAGTGTAAGGGAAATCCAAATCGGTTTATTAGAACACAAATGAACATGAATCGTAATAATAACAAATTAGCATACATATTCGTATTCGTTAGAGTCAAATGCTTGTATCGAGTCATAGTGATGTTTTGCAGGATTTCCAGGAAGTAAGGTAAAGGTTTTTCCAGAAATTTTCCGGAAACTTAACATAAGAATTTCGTCAGGTCATTTATGACGGCGTCAGGGTCTAAAACCTGACGGCGTCAGATTTAATTTTTCAGAAATTTTTGAAAGTTTTGTTTTTAAAAAGTTTTTATTAAATCTCCAACTTATAATCTCCAGGAATCTGCAAAATTATCATTCCACAAGCATTATATCCTTATATATAGATTTTTCCCGCCGATGTTATGCAGGTTTTCGTGTTTGTTTTCTCAGGTTTAACAGGTTATTTTGGACAAGGAAATGTTTTGGATCAAGCTTTTGGCGATGCATTAGTCATGGAGCTTCTACATTACCTTGGAGGAAGATCTAACCGTGTAATTTCATTATCCACCGAGCAAATCAGGGGAGTATTTGATTTCATTCTTTTACTTTTTGCTTTTACATTTGTTATTTGAACATTTGGGACAATGTTCATCTTAAGTGTAAGGGGAGGGTAAAAGTACGATTTTAGAGAATGCTATTACGCTTGATTTTTGTTTGTTTGATGGTAGATGTGTAATAAAACTAAGAGAAATACTTGTTAAGGTAATTTTAGTGCCAAATTTAAAATTTTTTACAACATATAGGAGTGAAACTTTGATCTTAATGAGCGTCTCACGGATAGGAGTTATATGACTAGCACAAAAACCGTACCACTAAAAAATTTTCCACCCCCAAATATGTGAGGTTCACCCCTAGAATTGGTAGGAAAAGCATTTATGCTATGATGTGTGTACCGGTAGCACTTAGATTCTAGAACTTGCGTTAGGACCATTCCGAGGCCACAAGTGAGACTACATTCGTGTAGTTAGATTTACTACATGATAAGAGGCATTAGGATTAACCCATTGTTTTACACCTGTGTTTTCGTTATAATTACTTTGGCCACATTGGTCAAGTAATTCTCCCACACCCTTTGCGTTGTACTCATTTTTAGTACACGATACCCCTAGTACACCCCTCAGAGCCTATCTTTTCGTTTCGACCTTTAAGCATTTTACTTAAAGGAAGAATTTGTTTACACCCCACTAAAATGTACACCCAAATCGCCTTAGCCTACCTTGTATGCACTCATCTTTAGTGCATTATTGTGACAACATTTGTTTAAACCCAAGTTAATTATCTAGTTGATTACATGGTTGCTAAGTCGAGTCATATCCTTGTACATATTGTTTTGGGACGATTGGGACTCATGGGTAAAGTACTAATGTAATGAAGTAATGGGGAAGAACATCATTTATTACCCCCATACGTGCTAAATGTTTTAAAAGTACTCCAAGTGTTTTGATTATCTTAATTCGAGTCATTAGAATAGTAATTTGTAAAGTTATGTAAAAATTCAAGTGTAAGGGGAATGCAACGCCCCTATGATGTATTATTTTGGATGGTAGGGCAAGAGAGTATGTCAAAAAAAAAAAAAAAAAAAAAAAAAAAAAAAAAAAAAAAAAAAATCGAAAAAATCAAGAAAAATACAAAAAAAATGAGAAAAAGAAAAGTAGAAAAATCATACGGACTACCATCCCGTTTCATTTTATGTTTATTTTATGTTTTTGTTATTTTGTTATTTTCTTTCATTAGCTTAAGATCGAGTCTAGTCTTGGCTTAGCAACATTGTATAGTACATGTAATTGATCAAGATCTTTAACTCGCCACCAGTAAAATATCATTTATCCAACAAAACCGTGTTTTCCTTTTCCCTACACCTAACGTTATAACCCATTTAAAAGCCCTCTTTGATAGTTTATCTTTGGTGCTTACGCCTAGTGGAGGAGGTTTTCGATCCTTTCCCAAGCCTATGGTAATCTATTTGCTATGACAGGTAGTGAGAGATATTATCCGTTTTCATTTATGAGATTTATTTTGATGACACTTGAGAGATGTGAGTATCTAAACACTACTTGTGAGGTGCTAGTATGTAATCTCCGTGCTTATTATGATTGAAGTGGAACGATTATTTGTTGTAATTACTTTTATGTTTGCATTAAATGACCCCTAACTTGTATTTTGATTAGAATAAAAGCGCATTTGCTTGAGGACAAGCAAATCTCAAGTGTAAGGGTATTTGATGAGGCGAAAAATGTACCGCTTTTAAGGGGTCATTTAAGCCCTAAATCGTATTTATTTGATCAAATATCGCCCTAAATCGTTTCTTTTGTCATTTTAGGTACTTTTGAGGAGAAATCTGGAAAAGGAGGCATTTTGGACGTTTTTGGAGCATTAAAGTGAAGAAAACGACAAAGTCTCAAAATCATGCTGAAAGTTACCTTTGACGGCGTCACAATTTACTCTGGACGGCGTCATGCTTTGGCAAGAAAAGGTGGACGTGAAATTTACTCATGACGGGCCAGAGAAAATAGCATGGAATTCTGACGGCGTCACGCTTTAACTTGATCAAGGGCGTCACGGCTTAAATCATAAGGGGACGGCGTCACGTTCAAGGTTAGACGGCGTCAAGCCTTGATAAGCCAGAGAGCATTTTGGGAGAGCTAAAGAGGGACGGCGTCAAGATGGTCATCCGGGAACCCTAAAAGCGGCGAGGTGACGGCGTCACAATCCATAAGGTGACGCCGTCAGATCCAAAAATCTATATATAGTTTTGCAATTCTTTGTCATTGTGTGGAACTTATTATAGGGTTTAGTGTGTGGAATTTTGGGAGAAAACCCTAAGACGAATTTAGCTCATTTTTCAAGGCTTTTTGCCTTGAGATCTTCCATGTTTCATTGAAAGATAAGTTATCAATTAATCATTCAATATGTCTATGTGTTGTTTGATTTTATCTTATTCTTGTCTTTTGTTTAACATGTTAGGCTAAATTTATCTTGTGTTTGCTTAGATCTAATGAAACCTAGCTATTGATTATTGGTTGTTAATGTGTTATTAGTTGTATTGGATGATTGTTTATCTTTGTTAGGCTTAAGAAAACTGGCTAACCTCTTATTCGGTAACTTGCTTGAACGTCTTAAGAAACATGAACCAAATGCGTACTAAAGGTTTTTATGGTTGTATTTAATGCACAAGCGAATTCTAGTGATCCCATGTTAGGAGCTTCCTAGCCGGCTCGACATAGGAGTGAAGTAGGAGCTTGTAGAGTTGGGGAAGTAAGTACGCCACCCCACGAATGGTATTAAGGAATACACCCGTCATCCACGCGACTAATACACATTAATTAACCGGTAAAAGATAGTTAGGGAGTAAGGAAATCTAAGTAAACACATTTCTCTACACATAAGTTTCTCACCACATTTTCATTTTTGTTATTTTATTTTATTTGCATTCGTAGTAATTTGGGTTAGTTGACTAGCAACTAATTCCGCCCACTCCTTCAAAACCGAGATTTTACTTGCTTTCATAAAAATATAAAAACGTAAAAAAGAATCTTCCTCAACCCTTAGACCTAATTAGAGTAGCCTTTCATACCTAACGAACACTATTCCCTGTGGAGAACGATCAATCCCCCGTACTTACCACTACACTATACTACATCGGTCAGGTACACTGCCTGGTGGGGTTGTAAGCCTCTTGAGATCCCTTGAGAGGTAAAACCTGTTGTAAGGTTGCAAAACCCACGCATCACGGACGAGACTCTCGTCATTCCACTGAAAGAGATTAAACTGGACGACAAACTTGTATTCACAGAAGAACCCGTAGAGATAATGGACAGAGAGGTTAAGCAACTCAAGCAAAGCCGTATTCCTATTGTGAAAGTAAAATGGGACTCTAAAAGAGGACCAACGTACACATGGGAACGCGAAGATCAAATTCGTGAGAAATATCCCCACTTATTCCCGTAAATCACTCTTAGTAGCCATTTTAGACTTGAATTCCGGGACGGAATTCGAATGAGGAGAGGAGTACTGTAAGACCCTGTGAAAAACCCTTGTAATTAATCTTAGTGATTAATAATAATCTCGAATTACTATTTCCTAACGCCTATTTTTGCTAGAAATTTAAACTTTTCGTTACCATTGTTAATAGCTATGCATTATATATACACATATATATATTTAACACACAACGCTAGAGATTATATTTTCCGACGCAACATCATTTTCTTATAAACAACGACAAGTAACTCTATTCATTTAATTATTTCACTACACCTAATCAAACTTGATATCACCTAATCCTATCTAATTAAAACACAAACACTAACAACAAACTCAAATCCTAACCTAACACTACAAACCAACCGGACCCTTAATTTTCTCGGCCCAACAACAACCAATAAACCCTAATTACCACTAATCCATTGAGCTAGCCCAAACCAATTAACATCACAATCCACTTAACCCATCTAATGGAATTGTTGCACATCTTTATTTCCTTTGCTCCTTTTCTTTTTACCCGATCGATACCACAAAGAATCAAAAACGCCCATGCACAACTTAAAGACTCGAACACAACCATTTTACATTTTAACCAATAAAAACCAACCCAACTTCACAACCCGTCATCACCACGACACCAAGATTTCTTTCACTAGTTCACATTCATTTTCTTCTTGCCTTACTCGTTACCCATTTTTTTTAAAAGAACTCGACATCCTTATTTATGTCTAGCACTACTTTCACTTAATAATACACATACAAACATAAACCACTACTGTGATATCAAAAACCAACTAATAATAGCAATTTGAAACTTGATATTAAACTTGTTTTAATCAAAACCTTTCGACACAAGCATATCACTAGGAACATCGACTCAAAATGCTATAATATTGCCATACTCCTTACCAACCATAAGATACTTTACTAGTTAAAAGTTGATATCTCAAATACAAAGGGTAAACTAGAAACACAACTTGTGGACAATGAACACCTACACGTATGAGAACAAAAGAAACAAGAATCATACAAATAGCTAGCATACAAAACTACAACTACCCTCACACTCAAAGTAGAATACTATCACACAAGTGTCCTTCAACCACAGTACTCTTCAATCATCAGTCAAGAAGTCAAACAAAATTGAGATATTTCTTCTATATAAGCCATATCACTCGTTCCTTTCTAGCCTCTATCACCATCACTTTCCATCAAAATCAACATATTCCTTAAACACCACAAAGACCTTTCTGTCGTGTATGTTGGAAGCAAACCCATCCAGTCAAGCATTATAAGAACTCTCATAACCCACTAACCTTTCATTGTACTTCATTCGAACCTCACCATTTCCTTCACACTCATTTCACTATCAAAGTACCCTCAAATAAAATTTCCCTAGTTCGACAGTGAACTTAACCGGGTAAGAGTAGGACGTCCAAAGCATGTAGTTGTTCATTTCGTGTTTCGTCTCGACAAGCCATAAGTCTCTACCACCTTTCCAAAAGGTGAAGTAAATCTCTACAATCTTTCTTAATTATACATATCACGTATCCATGCATGTATATCTATCACTCCATTCGAACGATTATTCCATATAACACACTGTCACCAATTGATCTTATACATTAACATATAAGCACACCGTACCATGCATCACTTTGCTTAAGTCGTATATAGTAGCATTTCATGTAGTCGCATGCACATATTATTCGAACATTAGGACATTCGAGTTCAACCGGATTAACAAAAGCTAAAGGGAATATGACAAACCTTAGTTTAGTCGAACCACCCAAACCACGCTTAACTTATGATCACCCCTTGAATATCACTTTAACTCAACTTGAACATAAACTACAAAACCCCCCGCTAAACCGGATAAAAAGAAAACAGAAAATTTTCCAAGACAATACTAGTTGAAAATTCACTCGAACAAGACATTTCACGATTTATTTTATACGAAACCGTTCATGCAACACCCAAATATTTTTATCCTTCTCGATAGCTCACATGGCAAACTAATTATTTCGTGTTTTGAGATCCCTCTCATAACCCCATCTCGACACCTAAATTAACTTCTTTTTAACGCCACTCGACTAGAACCAAACACTTAGAAAAATTTCATGGAATATTCACAAAATCTTTTCATTCGACCAGCCCATAAACTGTTAACATATCTTCGAAATCTCATATGTAATATATCGATATTTTTACATCATTCGAATGTCAAGCTAGCAAACTATAGTTTTCATGTTCAAAACTCGACCTCATAAGCATGTTATCACACTCAAAACAACTCAACTATGATCGACCAGCACATGTAGCTATCAACTGTTTTCAGAAAATTATATAACCTTCGGTTGGGCCAAAAACCAAGCCCAACAAGGATTCGCGATGGCAAGGCCCAACAGGCCCGAATAATATATTTTTAGAATCCTAAAAATAGCCTAAATCCAAGCCCAAAACTATTTCACGCCCTCGCCTCTAAAACTCTTAACGGGCTATGTTACAAATCGTTAAATGGCCCATTAATGCAAAAATAATTTATTTTCAGAAATAATAAATTGAAATAAGTTAAAATAAACTTAATAAAGTTATAAAAATTTTCAGAATATTTTTCCCGTCATTTTTATGCAAAAAGGACTAAAAATGTAACGCGACTTAACCGAAAAGGACTAAAACTGCCAAACCTGGAAACCAAGGGACTGAAGCTGTGAAAACAGTTGTAGAGGACTGAAATCGACATATTATTAAACTTCAAGCTTTATATGGACTATTGGACAAGTATTGGACTGATATTGGACTACGGACTGAATAAGGACTATCGACGTAACGCGAACCACGGTTAGGGTAGAAAATATAAAATCTGGAAAGACCAAGGAACAACTATTATAACTTGTCATTCTTAGCTTATTTTCCATTTTTGCACCATATCTTTACTTTATATGCACATTTGCATTATAATTACATATTAGTTAATAACGATAGAAATATTTCATATTAATATTTTGTTTACATGTTGAAACTATAATCTTACGAGGGTACGAGCATCATAAGCATATAACATCTTCATTAGATCGTTAAATAATCATCATCCACCACTCATACTCATACACACTAGAAATTAGTAAGATTCTCAGATATTTATATATTTACCAGGTTTTATATCGAAGTTGTTATAATCACCTCTGAATTATTTTACCATCACCAGGAACGCATAAGGTGAGTCATGGCCTCACTTTTTAAACTCTTTATAATTTTTAAACTCCGTGAGGGGGATACATGCTATAAATAAATCACAAGTATTTTTCTGTATGCTACCTGACTTGATATATGCCTAAGTACACCATATTGCCACAAGACCCTTTATCATGAGCCATTAATCACTGCGGTGAACGCGAATATAATGAATAGATCTATTAGAGGTTGACGACCTATCCCACTAATACTGTGACGGAATGCTTTTTGCTAGTCGTATTAGTCGCGATACATTATATTTGAGAGAAATAGGAATTGGCAAAATCACCTATTACACGAGGGCAAATTTTCATCATTAATTTGGTGTGCACCTCCGTTTAGGCGGTACTTTGTTAACGTTTGCGTGTCATGAGACTTAGGGCAATATATGAACTGCAATATCAATCTTTTAAACTGATTGTATCTTCAATACAATCTTACTTGTGATTGAACTGATATTTAAATTACAAACTCCATGATTTCACTCAACATTATGTTGACTTTTAAGCATGTATCTCAGGGAACTAGGAGAGCACGGCAAGGCATGGAGCAGGCATACCCTATCTTCAATAAATGGTGTAAAATAAATTGTAATTCAGTTAAAATAATGTTTCTTTAAAGAAACCGTAGTACTCTGATGTAATGTTTTATAACTGAATTTGTATTATGGACCTATGTAAATTAAAAATGCCATCTTAGGCTGTTTTTCTATGATTTCACATTCGATCCTCACAGTAACACCCAAATAAATCTTCCGCTGCCACAAATCAAATTTGGGGGTGTTACAAAGTGAGTCGAATTCACACCAAATATCAAATATATCAAAGTTACAAAACTCATTCTAAACGAAATGCATTGTATGTATATATTATTTCACGAATTCACAAACATATTTATATGTTCTTTGTGTTAACTTGAACTCAACTCGATCATAAAAACTTCCACTCAATCATCTCTATTAATTTGGTCACGTAAAAGGTTTCTTTGGGACCCAATAATCGAACACCATACATATATATATATATATAATTTGTATCATCCAAACTAAATATATTACTACTTTAACACTTTGTCACTTGACATAGAATCACATACAAGATATCTTTGAACTTTGTCTCCTAGCTAAACACTCACTCATTCACTCGGTTAGTTACTTTCACACTCAACCGAAATATCATACACAAATATACACATATATTCCAACCACAAAAGACAAGTTCTACCAAATTCTCCCATACCTTCCAATGATTTCTAAAGTCAGAAGCATGCTAAAAACACTGGTCATCCACAGTAAAGAACCATGATTGAGCTTTGAGGGTAATATAGTCAAAAACATGCGTAGCCTACTTCTATATATCTCACCCTCTTCTAGCGGCGGACATTGCCCACTTCTCACTTATTTCACTCTCACTAAATACCTTAAAAACCCAGAAGCAACTCTTGTCTCACTTTGGGAAGCAAACGATGTAAAGAAAGTATACGTATACTTTGGGTTATACGGTTGGACTGCAGCTCTTGCATTCTTTCGAGTTTGTTGTTTCTTCACCACCTCTAGAAGGTGTAGTAAGTATTCTATTACCTTCTCTTGTTTCCATTTCTCGCGAACACAAACTCACACATGCATGCTACATTTTTGCACTCGAACGTATCAACTTTACATATGGTTTTACGTATAACAAGTTCACGCATCCACAAGATGAGTCGAACCTCAACTGAGGAAAGTTAGAAATCACCCTACACACTACTTACACGTTAAAATAGTATCTCATGCATCACTTTCTTTCTCGAACATATATGTGATCACGTATAATATATATATATATATATATATATACATTTCCTCTACGAACATTAACATGGTGTAACCCACAAGCATAGGTCGAACGCACTCATGGGAAACCTTAGAAGGCACCTCACACGCCACACTCACGTTTAAAAACTTGCAATGCATGCCTATCTACTCAACTATCACGTATAACTAGAAACTGGAAAATACTTAGAATTAATCTAAGTGTTTTATTACACAGAAAACAGTCCAAGTAGCCTATAAAATGACATCATAACTCGCAACCTAACTGAACGACCACGTTCTATTTTTACATGACCCATTTCACAACGTAACTAGCTACACTTTTCGTTTAAACATCTTGTAAAAATAATCAAGCCACGACCCTTTAAAACAGCCCAAGTAACTCGTATGAACCACATTTGAAAAACAACTAAAAACAAATATTGGGCTTAGAATTGTAACTCGTTAAGGCCCATTTAGTATGGAAATAAGCTACTGGCCAAGTAAGCAGTAAGAATAAGTTGCATTGGACTTAAATAAGCCTCAGAAAAACACGCCCACCTTTTCCTCACCATTTTGACATTTTTGGACTAAAAATGTAACGCAAATCCACCTTGAGGGACTGAAACTGTCAAACTGTGAAACTTATGGACTGAAGCTCTGAAAACAGTTCATAGAGGACTTGAATTGACCCTTGAATTAACTCCAAGCCTTATATGGACATATGGACAATTTTTGGACTATTTATGGACTTTGGACTTAACGAAGGACTAACGACGTAACGCAATCACAGTTGGGGTAAAAGTGTAAAATCTGAAATAGGACAAGGACTAATTAATTTTACTTGACATTCTTATTTCATTTTCCATTTTTCATCACTACATCACTTCATATGCATTTTATACATTTCAGATTGTGTATTATTTAAATTGCATTATTTAATTTTCGACTTCACTTTGCATACCATTTTATCATATTTTGAGGAGATAATATTTTGAGTCGAGTGACATAAGAATCAAGATAATATCATATATGATATTATATTTTTCTTAACTTGAGGCATTTTAAGCATATCACACTCACATCATCAAATCGTTATACGATTTCTCACTTTCACACTCATTGTTAATTATAAGTCGAATACTTAGACATCCCTCATATTCAGGTCTCGTATTGAAGACATTTCCGCGATCATTCCAATAATCTTACTTGATCTTATAATTCCATCTTGTCAGATACACTCCAGGTGAGTCGTGGCCCCTACTTTTGATATTTTTTTTAATAACTCTTTTGGGGGAGATACATGCTTCAACTATTTTAAGTTACTTTATACTTTGAAACCCTCACGATTTACTCAAAATCATCAACTATGTTTTACCTGTTTTGAATCACCCTTTGGAAGGGATATATGCTCGTTATACTTGCAAATTGCTTGCTTAGATTAAACACCATATTGAAAGATAACATTTTCAAACTACTTTTTGTAACACGATACTGAGACTCATTTTATGCATTCATATAACAACTGAATGTACTGTTAACTTTACTATGATATTTCTTCATTTCAACAAGAAATAATTGCCAAGACTAAAGTACGCATATTCTATGAACCCCTGAAACCCATATTGCCTAAGTTTACTATATTGCCATAAAGTCCATCGATCATGAGCCATTAATCACTGCGGTGAGCGCGAATATAGTGAACAGCTTCGAAACCTGTTAGAGGCTGACGACCTATCCCACTAAATACTGGACGGAATGCCTGATGGTTAGTCGTATTTAGTCGCGATACACTATATTTGAGAAAAATAGGAAGTTGGCAATCACCTATTCCTGAGGGCAAAACCCATCAGTAACCTGATGTGGACTCCGCCGTTTTACGGTACTTTGTTAACGTTTTGCGCGTCATGAGGCTTAGGGCAATATAACTTTATGAATATATATGTCTTCCTATATATATTTGGATACAGCTGTATTTAGTTAACCACCACTCCACACTGATAGACATCAGACTTTATACTATTGTTTTCACTATGTGTTTGGATTATGTATCATGTACTTGGAACTTAACTGTTATCATATGTGACTTAGTTGTGTCTTCTGATAAAGACAGCTCAATGCTTGGTATATCGTCACCTTTAAAAGTTGAACCATCATTTCATTTCAAGCATATAACAACGTAACTCATTTTCATTTAAAACTTGAAACCTCTGATCATCTGAGTTCGTAAATGATTTACTCGTGGATTTTACCAATTGTAAACTTGCCATTTACTTCAGAAAGTACTAGTGTTTATTTCAACTATCACTGTACACTTCTTGAATTCATTGAAAGAAAGTTATTTTTTATCAAACTCCACGAACTCACCAACCATTGTGTTGACGTTTTAAGCATGTTTATCTCAGGTAATTAATGGAGCAGGACAAGGCACGAAGCGGGCATCTTATACTCTGATAAACAAAATGGTGTAAAATCAAATATGTCATTCTTTCCAAATTACCATACTTTTGTGGGATATTCAAATCAGATATTTCACCTTTGTACCAAAACTATTATTTTGAATGACATATAACTTTCAAAACGCCTTTTCCAAGCCGTTTTATGAAATTTTGACTTCGATCCTCAGTGTAACACCCTAATTACTTTCCGCTGCCACATAACAAATTAGGGGGTGTTACAGTTGTTTTATATAATTGTTTAGTATTTGAAGGGTTAATGTTGCAAATTTATAAATTTGAAGGACAAATTATGAATATTTAAAAAAATATTTGGGAGGATTGAGAATGATGGGCGCCACTAAAAAAGGTTGAATGGAGGGTTTGAGGGTTGAAATGAGGTGGAGAAATTTGATTGGATAATTTTAGGAGGGTTGGAGGGTTGAGAAAGATCCACTCCTTCCACCCTTAAGGATTCAGCTTCAATAAATGCGGTTGTGCATTGATTTAAGTATTCAGCTCTTTGTCTTCAAATAAATTTGGTGGTTGTGCATTGATTTAAGGATTAGCTTCTTTTTTGAACTAAATTTAATGATTCACTTTAATACACCATTTTAACCAACCAATATGCACATCAACGGATAATCAACATACTTAAACTGCTTTTATCTTATACTCCTATGTGATCTGTAAATTAGAGTATAAACACTTTATTTTCAAAGTTAAAATGTTCACAGTTATGACTACTAAATAAGGGTAAACGCCAAAGTTAAATCCGAGTCTGCCAAAACTCAAGCTTTTCTCATGAAATATTTGCAAGCTTTGAATCGGTTTATTTTTGTAATATGCCCAAACTAAATATAGCTCGGCTCGAGCTTAAATTCTTAAGGACATTAAGCTCAAGCTCGTTTATAACTACACATAAGCACATATACAATCATACGCACACGACGTATGTTTGCATATATAAACGGATATATTTCACAGGCTAACTGTTTCGACTCATTTAGTCTCGCGAACTATATTGAGCTTTTGACTACAAATTAAAACTACGGAGTATTAAAGAAGCCTATGGTGTAAAGACAAGTGGATGAGTTATTGGAAAAAGGTACGAGATCATGCTCAAACTCATTAATATAATGAGCCCTAAAAAGGCTTGAGCTCGGCACCAACTTGTTTAAACTCGGTTCATTCTAAGCTTTTATATTCATATGTTGTTGGTTGCTAAGTGGTTGTTTTTAATGTTTCTTATTTAAAACTGTATATGATGAAAACTTTATATGTTTGATCAAAGGAAATCCAAATGTACATATGAGAACATCATGACATCATCTATTGGGTCGAGTTATTCTAACCCCCTCTAAAAATACAAAGGGCACCCCCTAGTGGGTAGGATGTACCTTTGTACTTTTTTTTTTTTTTTTTTTTTTTTTTGTATTTTTGTACTTTTTTTTCCTTTTTGTCATTTTTTTTTTTTTAAAGTATGTATTTGTTTTATTTTATTTTGTGTAATGTTTATTTTAGTGTTTATTTGTTATTTTTTTATGTTATGTTATTTGTATTCGTCTAATGTGTTTCTATTTAATTAAACAACAACAATAACACGTTAACATTAACACATTAAACAACTACAAAAATAAACTGTTATTATTCAATTAAACAACAACATTAACACATTATTTAAAAATAACAACACCTACTACATGTGAAGATTATTTATGTCATCTAAAAGCTCATGGAGCACTGCACCCGACTGACATGCGTGATCCTCAGGATTCCTTGCCAATTCCAGTGATGGCTCGAGCGTCTTTATTCTTGTCATCAACATCTTGTTTTGAGACACTAACATCTTGTTTCTTGTTTCAAGCTTGTCAATCTTATTATCTTGCTTATCAATCTTATTATCTTTAGCTACGCAGTTTGAGCATTGCGTTGAAGAAGAGGCTTGACTAAAGTACTTGTTTTGAAAAGCATCATTCCACATAAAGTATCCACACCCATAGTCATCTGTTCCTGGCTGTTACATGTCAAGAAAATTATAAGAAATGTATTCTTAACAAACAAATAATTTACATAACTAAGCAAACGTATGATTATTTACTACTGAAAAATGACATGCATAATACGGTTGACCATAAGTAGTGTCTGTACGGGATGTCCTTTCTATAATCAATCCTCTCCGACAGCGACACAAGAAAGGATTATTTTGTTCCACCTGGCCAAAGAATTAATTTAAATAATACAAACAGTTATTTACAATATAAATCAGTAATATTATTATTAATTTAAATAATACAAATAGTTATTTACAACATAAATCAGTAATCGTTCACTACGTTTTGTCGGTATAATTATTTACAACATAAACCAGTAATCTGTTACAATGTTTTGTCTGTATAATTATTTACAACATTTTGTCAAAAACACTCTTGAATTGTTGTATGTCATCTTCACAAGAAGGATCATCGTCAGGTTCACAAGAAGGACCATCTTCATTATTGATACTAGGCCACGGAACAGATAGGGTTCTCTAAAAAATATCAACTGTATCCAGTGGAATGGCCATTTCTGCATTCATTAAAAGTGACTTATATAAATTACTGATATTAATGGGAAAAAATAACTTGATAGTCATAAATTTATTATACTTACTATGAATTCGATAGTAAAGCAGTTCGTGAAAGCATGGTAGCCCATAAACTGACCGCAACTGATGACTACAATCTTGGGTGTCAATCGACAGTTGAAGTTCATCGAACATGAGTTCCAAAGCATATTTGGAAACTTTATACCACAATTCTGCAAGTAGCGGTATATTATATTTATTCATTCTCTCGTTTCTGCTTCTATTAAAAGTTTCCTTTATCGCAGTTTCTTGCGCAACGAGAATCTTATCGATCGAACTCAACAACGTGTCTAAGTTGGACTGTGTACTGCCCAAGTATAATTTCAACAACGAGTGCTGACTCTCAACTTTGCATGTTGTTGACTGGCCGTAGCAGTGATATTGACCGGTAATAAACGCGAGAAACATGTCTGAATAACCTTGCAGCCAGTTATTCAGATACGAATAAATATCAGAAAAAAACATTGAATTAATAAAAAATCATTCGGGTACTTATTTATTAAATAATAAAAACAATGAATTAATAATTAAATATCTGCATGTTCGACCAATAACTGTTGTAGGTGTTGATAATAATGCGTGAATATGCCGCGTGTCGGAGCTTTAACCATCCAATCTCAAGTTCCTTTAATGGACTCATACTCCTTTAGCGAATTGCATCTATTTCTGCAATACTGAAGCACATTCTGCGAAATGTGCCACTGACAGAGTAATTTGTTTGCGTTCGGGAATTCTTCTCTGCATGCCCCAACCAACGCTAAATCTCTGTCAGTGATGATAACACGCGGGTAATATTTTTCGTCTATCACCTCCTTCACACATTGCAATACCCATTGAAAATTAGGCCCCTTTTCTTTGTCCAAAAAACAAAACGCCATTGAAAATGTTTTGTTTGTTGAAGTTAATCCGACAATTTCAAAAAATGGCAATTTAAACAACGTGGTATTGTATGTTGAGTCCATTAGCATGATTTCAGGGAATGTACACCATAGAGCATATGACGTGGGGTGAACAAAAAATAGTTCCTCAAATGTAAGTAAAGGACTTGGATTGGAGTTCTATGACCTATTAGGGCTCCACGGATCTTACTTTGTGCGTTATATATAGTTCTAATGCTAGACACGTTATCCGGATTACGCTCCTTTATTGACGAAAGTATATGACGTGGTGGTACGTGATACTCTGTCAATTGTTGCACCAAACTGAACTCATCATCCTTTAATCGCATTGCATATGGGAAACCATGCAACGACTCTGCAAAATCATGATTATGCCTATCACACTTCACCCTCAACCTCCAAAAATCTTGTGTTTTAGAATATTTCGCCACTAATTTGAATGGACAATCGATTTTAGAAGTACTGGTTTGCCGTTTAATTTAATCTTCTAAACCTTCACGTTCATACTTCCCACCCTTTGAACACCCATAAATGATTGCGTACAAATATCACTTCTCTGAGTTGGTTCTTTTTTTAACAATAACAAAACCGCTTCCTCAAGCTTTTATTTTGCACCTAATCAGTTAGTTGCTCGAGAGAATTGAACATCTGAAAATACATTACAACTTTTACAACTTTTATTTTTTTTAACAAATTGATTTATTTATTTTTTTAACTTTTACAACTTTTATTTTTTTAAGGGCAAATGGCACAAAAAGGCATCAAAGTTAAGGTCCATTTCCAATCAAGGTATCCAACTTTTTTTCTTGCATAAAAAGGTTTCCAACGATTTTTTTTTGGCGGATTTGGGTTTTTTACTAACGGGCGTTAACTCAGTTCGTTAGTAAGTTACATGTTTGGTCCTCGAGGTCGTTAACTCAGTTCATGCATAATCCAAAAACAATTTCGATTTTTTTTTTTACATGTTTTGTCCTCGAATTCTTATACTCATTTCATGCAACATCCAAAAAAAAATTCGAAAAATATTTAAAAAAAAAAATATCAAAAAAATATTTTCTTAAAATATTTATATATTACTTTTTAAATTACTTTTTTTTTAGAAAAATATTTTAAAAAAATTAAAAAATATTTCGAAAAAAATAAAAATATTTTCGAAAATTAAAAAAAAAAAGTTAAAAAAAAGTTCGAAAATTTTTTAAAAATAAAAATAAAAAATTTGTTCGAAAAAATTAAAAAATATTTCGAAAAAAAAATTTTCGAAAAATATTTTGAAAAAATATTTTTGAAAAATATTTGAAAAAAAAAAAATTTTAAAAAAGTATTTTTTCGAAAATATTTTTAATTTTTTCGAAAATATATATATATTTTTTTTTCAAATATTTTTTCGAAAATATTTTTAATTTTTTTAAAAAAATATTTCGAAAAAATTAAAAATATTACTTTCGCAAAATATTTTTAATTTTTTTTTAAAAAATGTAATTAAAAAAAATTTCGAACTTTTTTTTTTAATTTTTTTTTCAAATATTTTTTCTAAATATTTTTCGAATTTTTTTTTTTTTTTTTTCGAAATTTTTTTTTCTTTTTTTAAAAAAAAAATTTCGAACTTTTTTTTTAACTTTTTTTTTTAATTTTCGAAAATATTTTTAATTTTTTCGAAAATATTTTTAATTTTTTCGAAATATTTTTTAATTTTTTTTAAATATTTTTCGAAAAAAAAGTAATTTAAAAAGTAATATATAAATATTTTAAGAAAATATTTTTTTGATAATTTTTTTTTGGATGTTGCATGAAATGAGTATAAGAATTCGAGGACCAAACATGTAAAAAAAAAATTCGAAATTGTTTTTGGATGTTGCATGAACTGAGTTAACGACCTCGAGGACCAAACATGTAACTTACTAACGAACTGAGTTAACGCCCGTTAGTAAAAAACCCAAATCCGCCAAAAAAAAAAGTTGGGAACCTTTTTATGCAAGAAAAAAAGTTGGATACCTTGATTGGAAATGGACCCTAACTTTGATGCCTTTTTGTGCCATTTGCCCTTTTTTTAACAACTTTTTTTTTTGCTGCTATTATGTAGAAATGTTGTGGAAATGATTAGTCATGAGGTTCCGAGTAATGAATTAGCCGTTGATTGGAATATTTGGAAGCGTAACCATGGACTGAATTGTGTATATCGGTGATGCTGATTTAGATGTGTTTGTAGTCAGATCTATGTTAATTTGCTTGAATTGTGTTTGGTTGTGTGTTACTGGTACTGATAGGATAGTCAAAAGGGACCACATGAGGAAAAGACACAATTGACCTCAATGTTGTATCAACTAACGCGGAAGGACTAACCATCGTTAGTGCCAGGGATTAAAATGATACAATAGTTTGCCCACAGGGAGGCCGCCTGTAAGATACTGTAAAAATCCATCGTAATAATCTTCATTGATTAAAGATAATCTCAACTTACTGTCCAATAAATCCCATTTTTACGGGGAATTTAAAATTTTTCTTGTTATATTATTTTCACCACGTCACGTTATCACGACATTTACCAAATAATGACACTAGTTCACGACACGTATTTTGAAACATAACCATTTCACGAATCACCATTTACACTAATTTTATAATTAGTACCAATAGAGCAATAGAGATATACACTAATCACAATTTATTCACTAATCACAACTCATATTAATACACTAGTCACCATTTCTTTTCATCAATTACAAACCAAACGGGCCAAACCAATTCACCAGCCCATCACCATCCAAACCTACACGATCCAAGCCCACCCCCAAATTTAGTTTTAACTTTATGATTTTTATGGAACTCGACAACCAAACCCTCTCCAAAACATGGTTCGTTCTCTCAATTTTGCAATACAACACACGAATATTTTTACACCATAATGATCAACACCCACTAGACTATACATGTGTCAATTTCCAGATCTAAATGTAGAGTATTACCATAATTTTGGAAGCCAAACCGTTCGTCCCATAATTACCAAAAACGTATGTATAAGAATCACAAAACTCAACCGTTTTAACTCACGCTTTTTCCTACGGTTTTCTAACAATAATATTAGCGTACTACGATGTTAGAAAGACAGTTAGAACATCAGTAGATAATCGTGACTCGCTAAACCCACTTGGCACCCATTTTTATTACAAACCAAATATATACAAATTATAAACACAAAAGATAAGATCTTACCAATACCCATATCTATCCAATATCTCATATTGTCAGTAAAACAACTTAGGTGTCCTCCTAGCTACAGTAACAATCAATGATTGGAAGTCAATAAGTCAAGGAAACGTGTGAAATCTTTCTATATATTCTACCATTTCTAGCCACTTGCCCTGCTCATTTTCCACTAACTCCACTCTCACTAAATACCCTAAAGACCCAGAAATGTTTTGAAGCAACCGAGCAAAGCAGAAGACACGTTAAAACATATTTCGAATACTAGCAAGTGAACTGCCTTGTTCGTGTATTTCCATCCGAGTTCCACAACCTCTCCACCACCTTTCTAAGGTGAAGTAAGTATCTCATTCTATCACAGTTTCCACGTTAAGCATCTTGTTCATGCATGGATTATATATATACTCGAACGTGTCTTTCTTTTTTTGTTACATATCGTTATCACGCATAATAAGTTCACAAGAAGTGACAACTTCAAGGCTTAGAGACCACCTTACGCACCATTCTCATGTTTAGGATGTCACTTCGTGCATGTTTTAATAATTCACTCGAACGTTATATGGTCACAACATGCTTACATGCGTTATGATACATGACCTACCAACGTGTGTCGAATCTCCATCATGGGAGGTTTAGAGATCACCTCACACTCCACTCCCACGATTTAAAATGTCATTGCATGCTCCATTCGAACAAATATAAACTATACATCACACGTATAACTTGTAACTAGCAGACACTTAGAACTTTTACTAAGCGCTTTGCTTATTAAAAACAGCCCCACACCACCTTAAAAATGACCACATAACTCGACATTCAATCTAATCACTACAAGTTATTTTTATACGACTCAATAGACCTCCCAACTAGCTACATGTTTCACGTAGACAACTCGTAAAAACATTCACGTCTTGACCCTTAAAGCTTGCCAAAGTGATTCACAGAAAAACTGTTTTAAAACTACAAGAGCTAGCGACATGGGTTTTATAACCCATTAAGCTGTTTTATGATCAATGGAATAAACTAGCTTTTTGGCACTTTTCAATATGAAGATAAGATGGTAGAAGTAAACTTTTCGATATAACCAACTGGCTCAAAAACCCATGAACTAAAAACAAATATTGGGCTTAGAGTTATGGCTCGTTAAGGGCCCATTAACGTGAAAAATAAGCTGCTGGCCAAATAAGCAGTAAGAATAAGTTGCATTGGACGTAAATAAGTGATGACATCAAATAACGACATATTATTAGCATCATTTATCCTATATTATTGACTTGTTTTATATCACTTTATATGAGAATTGATACTTAATCGTTTACTTTTGTAATTCTCAGTTATAAACAAGCATTGGGTGAAAGTTAATGATTTCGGACGGAAATTGAAGCAAAATGAATCAAGTTGGAAAAGTCTGCTGAGTTGAAGAGATTAAAGACCATTGCTTGACTTTGAAGCATGCGCCGCATCTGATTTTATCATGCGTCGCATATGAAACTTTGGTCAACGAAGAAGAACCAACTTGTTCTACTCCAGATACGCCGCATCGGACCAATCCGATGCGCCGTATTGGCCATACACAATCCTTACCAAAGAAATCAAGTGGAGATTAGAAGCTTAATGAAGAAGTCAAGATTACAAGTCGACACTTGAAGATGCTTTCGTATTTTGGCCATAAAATCTTCATCCGGACTCCGATTTAGTTGATTCAAGCGGCCACGCGAAGAGAAAAAGAAAATCTATTTGAATCTAAAGGAGATGCGGCGCATCTGGTCCTTAGATGCGCCGTATTGGGAGATGAGGCGCATCTGGTCTTTAGATGCGCCGTATTGGGTCAGTTTCAGACTTGGAGGCTACGTTTACTTATAGATGCGGCGCATCTAACTCTCTAGATGCGTCGTATCGACCCAGATTTCAGAATCTATAAATACCGAGCTCATTAACGAATTAGGGTATCATTGGGGACCCTTGGGGTCGTTCCCAGAAGACCAAAAACGTCCCAAAACAGGAGAGATCAATATTGAAGACCCAATCATCATTGAAGAACATCTCTAATCATTGTTATATTACTTAATCATTCGGTTAGCGTATCGTATTCATTATGTTTCATACTCTATTCATTATGATTATGTTTATGTACTTTGTTACTGAGATTATGGGCTAACACCCTTAGGTGTTAGCCATGTTTATGAAGTTTTATTAGTTTTTATGCTTGTGTTGATGTGTTTACTTTGTTATTGGATTGGGTGCTTATCGATAAAAACTCGTTTATTGCTTATAACTAGTAAAAGTCTATGTAACTAGATTATGATCTTATTGGTTTAATGTGGTAACTTAACTATCTGTAATTGTGGTTACTTTAATTGATCATAAAGTGTAGTAATCCGAATCCTATTAGACGGCTTAGAGGGAACACATCGGAACCGTGCCTTATGCCACTATTAGGACTAGTAGCGCGTAATGCCAAACTAGGTTAGACGGTTTAAAGCGATAAGTTAGTATTGATGCTAGATAGGTCACTATGATCATGTCCTCTTTCCCACCACGATGGTAGGTTATTCAATTGTGACAGGATTAATAATCGGATTGATGGCAAAACAATTGAATGAATTAAAACAAGTAGACATAAGCATGTATAACTATAAGATGGATTAGACTTGGCTAACCCGTTCTTCCCTATATATCGATCTATCCTTAGTTTAGTTATTTACTTTCCTGTATTTAGTTTAATTATACACACAAACTCGTGATAGCCTCTCAGGCTAAACCCCCCTTATCTTTAATTGCTTTCTAGTTTAGTTTAGTTAGTTTAGTGATTAGAATACCTTTAGATCACTTTAGCTTCGCTCCTAGTGAACGACCCTTGCTTACCTAGAAACTATCTACATTGACCGGGTACACTGCTCGTTAGTGTTTAGAGTCTATAGGTTAGTTCGGCAATAAATAAATTTAAAACTTGGTAGTTTATTATAGACCTAAAAAAACACATCAAGTTTTTGGCGCCGCTGCCGGGGAGTGATTGTTTTAATTTGATTTATTGGTATTTTAGTTTAGTTAGTTTTATTTGTTTCTGTGTGTTTTTGTGTTTCTGTGTTTCTGTCGCAGGAAGGCAATACGGCGCATCCTTGTCTTAGGATACGGCGTATCTGTCTTATATCAATACGGCGTATACAGGTCAATTGTATACGGCGTATTGACGTTCTGTGACCAAATTTTTTTTTATCATTTTTCTTTATTTTTGTTTATTTAATTTTTATTAGTTTAGTTTTTATTTTTGTTTAGGTTACTGCTGTTCTTGGTTGTTTATCTTTCAGGTAATAATGATGATGGACAATCCGGACATAACTATGGAAGAATATCTGAGGCTTAACAAAGAAAGATCCTTGTGCAATAAAAAGGTTTATGATTGGGAAAGAGCAAGATATGGTGCACAAGTCATCAATGATAAAGAACCCACGATGGAAGAGTACTTATTATCAAAGCAGGAAGAGTCAGGGAAAGAAAAAAAAACATTGCCATTTAGACACACTTGGAGCATATCCAATGATGATGATGATGAAGAATCATACGATTTTGGTGCAATTAGGTTTCCGGCAATAGTTATTGATGATGTTATTTCTCCGGAAGTTGCCCAAGATGAAGAAGAGTCACAAGTGTTTGATTTGAATGAAAATCCGGCAATTGTTTACAAAGAAGCTTATTCATCCGGAAGTGCTTATGATGAAAATGAAGATGAATGTGGAACAATGGTGTATAGTGCTATTATTTGTAATTTTCCACCCGAGTTGGAAAATATATTCTCATCCTATCAAAAACACCATGATGATATTCCATCGGATGAAGATAATAAGTATTCTAATATTGAAAGTTTTGATTGTATTGTGTACAATGACATACCGCAATTGCCACAACAAAAGGAAATATTTAGGTGTGGAACAGATGAGCCAGATTATGACCCCACAAAGGATTTTGAAGAAATGTGGGATGACTTATTTGAGGCGGCTATTCGGGAAAAGGATGAACTTACAAGACCACAAGTTGAAGATGAAGACTCACAAGATGAATTGGAGTCACTTACAACAAAAAGTGGTACTAATTTATTTAATATTATTAATCCCGGTACTAATAATCTTGCTAGTTTTCCTAAACAGGTTGCAAAACGAAAGAATGATGAGGTGGAATTTACTGCACCAACTAATGATGTATATAAAGCACCTGTTATCAACCCATTTTTGGTGGAGCTCGAGAAAGAATTCAAGGATGAGCTGGTGGACACGACCATGATTGAAGAGGATGATTTCAATCCTATGAAGGATATAAAGGAACTCGAACTTTTACTAGCTAAAGACCCTTTCTCATCTTTTATGGAAGTCAAGGGACGCCTTACTACCAATGAAACATTTAAAGAAGAAAGGAGATTCATTGATCCTCAAGATACTACTCTTTCACATGGAATGCTCACGTCATCCAATTTATCAACCAAACAGGGTAAGGTAATGAAAATATTGCCAAGGTATGATATTTACATATTTCTTCCATCTCTAGTAGCAAATTTACACTCTTATAGTGTTTATTGCTATTTTCACCCGCACTTGATTCCAAGTGGGGGGACGTACACCCTATTACACAGTAAATAAGGGTGGAGTCAGGCTCGTGACTCGAACAAAAACAAGCGCTTCGTGGGAGGCAACCCATGCTTATCTTTTGTTTTCTTTTTAGTTTATTTTATTTTCTTGTGTTTATTTTTATTTGTTTTTTCTGCATGACTGCTGTCGCTGTATTCTGCTGATACAAACGATACGGCGCATCTGTATTCTAGATGCGGCGTATGGCGTTTTCATTTTATATACAGCGCATTTAATAATTCGAGTACGGCGCATCTATCCCCTAGATACGCCGTATTCTGTTTTTAATCAGAAAAAATTTTTAAACCATAACCGACATACGACGCATCTGTTGTACAGATACGGCGTATCTAATTATTTGTTAAAAACAGACTTCGAATTAATAAAATAAGAAGCGACGCATCAATTTCTATCGATACGGCGTATTATCCCATTGCATGCAGTTTAATATTTCCTACAGGTTGTTGATGCGGCGTATCCAATATTCCATGGATGCGGCGCATCGACACTCTGGCCTGTAATTTTTTCGTATTTTTATTTTTATTTTCCTAACCAATGATTAACGAGATGCTCTCGAGATTCTTTTTCTGTGGTCTCTATATTTTTACAGGTCTGGACAATTGAAGAGGTTGATGAACTCCCACATTTTATATGCTCGCATTCTTACATGGAGGATTATACCGAGCAAATCTCAGGGGAGTTTTCCGTTCTAATTCTTTTAATTGCCTGTTTTTAATTTCAAATTAAACAACGAGGACGTTGTTTATCTTAAGTGGGGGGATGGAGAATTAGAACGTTTACTTGTCATTATTTTTCAAAAATATGCTTAATATGTACTTAATATGCTTAAATTTAAAAAATTTCTAGCATGCTTTTGTTTAATCTAAGTTGCATAGCTGCACACATAACCTTATTTTTAAAAATTGTGAACTTATCAAAATTCACAAATCTATGAGTGTGCCGGTGACTTGTAAACTTTAGAACTTGGCTTGTATACTATTCGAGACCACCATAATGAGTATTATTGATATAATTGGAGTGACTTGTCTAACTTGGTAAATTTCTAGGATTACACCCAAAAAGCCTATAAATGTTATGTGTTATTAACTAACTACACTAGTTAGTTAACCCCCGTATAAACCTTTTGTTTACTCTCATTGTTAGAGTAAGATACCCCTAGAAAAACCCTCAGAGCCATTCCTTTCGTTTCATACACCCTTTGTTAAAATGTTTCATTACACCCTTACACCTTAGCCTACCCTGTAGATTAAAATCCGTGGTTGGTTAGTTGCTTTAGGCAAAGTGTGTTTCCTTGCGTTACCTGTGTTCGCGTGCGTAATTCATTATCTTTGGTTAGGTCGGGAAATTGCACAATGCAATGGAGTGAAAGTACATATTGTATTTTTTATTTTCGTGTGTTTACTACTTTCACTATTATTTTTTATATCTGAAATTATGAAGATTTTTTGTGATGGTGAAGTGGTGAAATTTTACACCATTAATGTTTTTATTGATTGAAAGAGAAAAAAAAAAAAAAAAAAAAAGAAAAAAAAAAAAAGAGAAAAAAAAAAAGAAAAAAAAAAAAAGAGAAAAAAATTAAAAAAAAAAAAAAAAAAAAAAAAAAAAAAAAAAAAAAAAAAGTTGGAAGTTTGTTTTAACCAACTTATGTAAAGTTTTGTATTAAGTGGTCGTTATCACCACTATTTGTTATATATTATATCTATGGATTGAATGGGAGTTGGCCGTTATGGAACGCCAACTAAGGTTTATTCTTTGATTAAGATTTAATTGAGTCTAATTCGTGTCTACCCAAAGCGTGAGTTTCAAGTGTCAAAGCGTGAGTTATTCAATGATATGAGTCTTATTCACGGGATGGTTGGGAAAGTAATTAACTACACTTAGGATTTTAATTTATTTGTTTTGTTTATTTTTCATTTTACACCAATTTATATCCCAAATATTATCCATACCCTATATTATTCTTTATCCAACCAAACCTTTGATTTATTGAGATTAGGGATTTGAGCAATCTTAAGTATCGTAGTCGTGGATTCGGCTATGTATTTATGATTTTGTCGCCCTTTTTGATATATTATTATTGGTGAAGTTTGGACCTATCTTTAGCCTATTCGAGTTAAGGATTTGAGCAATTGCAAGTATCGTGTTCGTGGATTCGATCATGTATTTGTGATTTTGTCGCCTTTTCTGGAATTTGAGATCGATAGAGATTAAGAATAATTAACCCTTAAGCCTAAAAACCCTTTTTACCGCTTTAGACTTGTTACTCCTTAGCTTTAGTGGGGGAGATGTGTATCATTGCCAAGCTTATGATAGAATATTCGTCACGACTGGACAGTTAAACGATTAGATTTGCTTTTATCGAAATATTTTATTTTATTTCTAATTCGTTAAGTGTTTGGTTGTGCAATTATGATAAAACGAATAAGTGCTTAATTATAAAAATACATCCTATTCAGGATACATTTTCATAAGTTTTAATCTAAGGTTTACTTGAGGACAAGTAAAGTTCAAGTGGGGGGATATTTGATGACATCAAATAACGACATATTATTAGCATCATTTATCCTATATTATTGACTTGTTTTATATCACTTTATATGAGAATTGATACTTAATCGTTTACTTTTGTAATTCTCAGTTATAAACAAGCATTGGGTGAAAGTTAATGATTTCGGACGGAAATTGAAGCAAAATGAATCAAGTTGGAAAAGTCTGCTGAGTTGAAGAGATTAAAGACCATTGCCTGACTTTGAAGCATGCGCCGCATCTGATTTTATCATGCGTCGCATATGAAACTTTGGTCAACGAAGAAGAACCAACTTGTTCTACTCCAGATACGCCGCATCGGACCAATCCGATGCGCCGTATTGGCCATACACAATCCTTACCAAAGAAATCAAGTGGAGATTAGAAGCTTAATGAAGAAGTCAAGATTACAAGTTGACACTTGAAGATGCTTTCGTATTTTGGCCATAAAATCTTCATCCGGACTCCGATTTAGTTGATTCAAGCGGCCACGCGAAGAGAAAAAGAAAATCTATTTGAATCTAAAGGAGATGCGGCGCATCTGGTCCTTAGATGCGCCGTATTGGGAGATGAGGCGCATCTGGTCTTTAGATGCGCCGTATTGGGTCAGTTTCAGACTTGGAGGCTACGTTTACTTATAGATGCGGCGCATCTAACTCTCTAGATGCGCCGTATCGACCCAGATTTCAGAATCTATAAATACCGAGCTCATTAACGAATTAGGGTATCATTGGGGACCCTTGGGGTCGTTCCCAGAAGACCAAAAACGTCCCAAAACAGGAGAGATCAATATTGAAGACCCAATCATCATTGAAGAACATCTCTAATCATTGTTATATTACTTAATCATTCGGTTAGCGTATCGTATTCATTATGTTTCATACTTTATTCATTATGATTATGTTTATGTACTTTGTTACTGAGATTATGGGCTAACACCCTTAGGTGTTAGCCATGTTTATGAAGTTTTATTAGTTTTTATGCTTGTGTTGATGTGTTTACTTTGTTATTGGATTGGGTGCTTATCGATAAAAACTCGTTTATTGCTTATAACTAGTAAAAGTCTATGTAACTAGATTATGATCTTATTGGTTTAATGTGGTAACTTAACTATCTGTAATTGTGGTTACTTTAATTGATCATAAGTGTAGTAATCCGAATCCTATTAGACGGCTTAGAGGGAACACACCGGAACCGTGCCTTATGCCACTATTAGGACTAGTAGCGCGTAATGCCAAACTAGGTTAGACGGTTTAAAGCGATAAGTTAGTATTGATGCTAGATAGGTCACTATGATCATGTCCTCTTTCCCACCACGATGGTAGGTTATTCAATTGTGACAGGATTAATAATCGGATTGATGGCAAGACAATTGAATGAATTAAAACAAGTAGACATAAGCATGTATAACTATACGATGGATTAGACTTGGCTAACCCGTTCTTCCCTATATATCGATCTATCCTTAGTTTAGTTATTTACTTTCCTGTATTTAGTTTAATTATACACACAAACTCGTGATAGCCTCTCAGGCTAAACCCCCCTTATCTTTAATTGCTTTCTAGTTTAGTTTAGTTAGTTTAGTGATTAGAATACCTTTAGATCACTTTAGCTTCGCTCCTAGTGAACGACCCTTGCTTACCTAGAAACTATCTACATTGACCGGGTACACTGCTCGTTAGTGTTTAGAGTCTATAGGTTAGTTCGGCAATAAATAAATTTAAAACTTGGTAGTTTATTATAGACTATAAAAAACACATCAATAAGCCTCACAAAAAGTCGCCTACCTTTTTCCCACATTATTTGCACTTTTGGACTAAAAATGTAACGCACTTTGACTAGAAGGACTAAAACTGTCAAACCGAGAAACATGTGGACTGAAGCTGTGAGAACAGTTTATAAAGGACTTGAATTGACCATTGAATTAACTCCAAGCCTTATATGGACATATGGACAAGTTTTGAACTATTATTGGACTTTGGACTTAACGAGGGACTAACGACGTAACGCAAGCACAGTTAGGGTAAAAAGTATAAAATCTGGAAAGAACAAGGACCAACTGATTCTACTTGACATTCTTATTTTATTTTCCATTTTTCACCCATCAGTTCATATGCATTCTTATACATTTTAGTTATGTATTATTTTTTTTCGTTATTTATTAGAAATTTAACGATTTCACTTTGCATATCATTTCAGCATATTTTGAGGAGGTAATATTTTGGGTCGATTGATATAAGAATCAAGATAATAGCATATAAATATTATTTTTTTTAACTTGAGGCATTTTAAGCATCTCACACTCATATCATCAAATCGTTATACGATTTCACACTTTCACACTCATTGTTAGTTATAAGTCGAATACTTAGACATCCCTCATATTCAGGTCTCGTATTGAAGACATTTCGGCGATCATTCCTATAATCTTATTTGGTTTCATAATTCCATCTTGTCAGATACACCCAAGGTGAGTCGTGGCCCCTACTTTTAATAATTGTTTTAATAACTCTTTTGGGGGAGATACATGCTTCAACTGTTTTAAGTTTACTTTTATACTTTGAAAACTCTCATGATGTACTCAAAATCATCAACTATGTTTTACATGTTTTGAATCATCCTTTTGAAGGAATATATGCTCGTTATACTTGCAAATTGCTTGCTTAGCTTAAACACTGTATTTGAAAGATAACATTTTCAAACGACTTGTTGTAACACGATACTGAAACTCATTATATGCATTCATATAACAACTAAATGTACTGTTAACTTTAATATGATATTTCTACATTTCACTAGAAATAATTGCCAAGACTAAAGTACGCCTATTCTATGAAACCCTGAAACCTATATTGCCTAAGTTTACTTTATTGCCATAAAGTCCCTCGATCATGAGCCATTAATCACTACGGTGAGCGCGAATATAGTGGACAGCTTCGAAACCTGTTAGAGGCTGACGACCTATCCCACTAAATACTTTGACGGAATGCCTTATGGTTAGTCGTATTTAGTCGCGATACACTATATTTGAGAAAAATAAGAATTGGCAAATCACCTATTACATAAGGGCTAAAAACCCATCACTAACCTGATGTGGACACCGCCGTCTTACGGTACATTGTTAACGTTTTGCGTGTCATGAGGCTTAGGGCAATATAACTTTATGAATATATGAATGTTTCATATGTATTAAGATACAGCTGTATTTAGTTAAACACCACTCCACACTGATAGATTTCAAACACTAGATTAATGTTTTCACTATGTGTTAGAATTATGGATCCTGTACTTGAAACTTAATTGTTATCATACATGACTTAGATGTGACTTCTAATAAAGAAAGCCCAAATTGCTTGGTATATCATTACTATTAAAAGTTTGCCCCACACTTCATTTCGAGCGTATAACAACGTAGCTCATTTTCATTTAAAATTTGAAACTTATAATCACTTGAGTTATACATGATTTACTTGTGGATTTTACCCAACGCAACTTACTATTTACTTCCGAAAGTACTATTACTTATTTCAATGACCACTGTACACCTCTTGAATTCATTGAAAGAAAGTTATTTTCTATTAAACTCCACGAACTCACCAACCATTGTGTTGACGTTTTAAGCATGTTTATCTCAGGTAATTAACGGAGCAGGACAAGGCACGGAGCGGGCATCTTATACTCTGATAAATAAACTGGTGTAAAATCAAATATGTCATTCTTTCCAAATTACCACATTTTTGTGGGATTTTCATAACAGATATTTTTCCTTTGTACCAAAACTATTATTTTGAATGACATATAACTTTCAAAACGCCTCTTCCGGGCCGTTTTCTGAAATTTAAACCTCGATCCTCACCGTAACACCCTAATTACTTTTCCGCTGCCACAAACCAAATTAGGGGGTGTTACAGATTGGTATCAGAGCCACAGGTTATAGAGAATCAAATGTTTTAAAACATTGAACTATAACTATATTTTTAAAATAAATGGTTTTACACCATATCATCTTATGCCTTCCGTGTCTGCAGACTGTCGTGCTCAATACATTACCTATTAAGATTGTTTTGTACTAATCTTTACATGCTTGATGTTTACCCTTCACACATTACACACCGTATTATTTCACACTCACTGTTACACTTTGAACGCGTGAATACTCATAATTACTATTTTCGATTGCTACAGTACCATGTCTTCCAAACTAGTTGATATCACCAAGACTGTCCCTCCTACTACACATGCGTCACCTACCTACCAAATTGCACCAGATATTGAAGATCCTTATGTACAAATGTCATAAACCCAGCCCGACTTAGAACTCACTCAGAAATCACCTCCGTCATCACCTACTCACTCACCTCCACGTCAGAAACTTAGGAGAGCAACCGAATCCTATTCAGATGAAGATTTGATTGGTGGTCAACCAACATTTGAATTTGGATAGAGTTCACACCAAGAAATGACTTGGAAAAATATCAACCTAAATTCTCCCCTACCTAATACCTCAGATTTCTCCATGCCAGATATCCCAGAGAATGTATCCTCACCCAATTCTCCTGACTACAATGTAGACACCTGTGACTCCATATGGATTCGCCTTCACCAACACACCAGCATACTAAACGCTCACTCTGAACAGCTAAAAGAGTTACAACCATTACGATTCGAATGATATGACCGTAACATTGATACCCTGTTCAAAAGGACCGATGCTGAGAGACGAGAAGTGTTTGGTTTAGGAGTGAATATTGGTAACATGAAGGACAATTACGAACAGGAACTTAGAAACTTGGATGCCAGAACCCGCTGTTTGGGTAGAGGTCATACTCAAACACACATTAGGATTGAAGACATTGAAAGAGCTTTATGGTTGGCTAGAGACACAGCAAGAATCCAAAGCCAAAAGATTGCAGCCTTGGAAAACATGTTAGCTAATCAGATGAATGCGTGCCAGGAACGTTTCTCAGCCATGGAAGCTGCACAACTGGATCTTGAGGCAGAAGTTAGACGTCTACGTCAGAGACGTAACTGATCTTAAGTATCGTTGTTGTACTTAATAAACCAAATAGTTTTGGTTAGTATTCCATGTATTTCGCAATAATTCTGTAACTCTCAGAAATTGTAATCGACTTTTAATCTATGACAGTCTTTTTCCATTATATATTTCTGTTGTAAACAAATTCCTCCCACCAAGCCCTATTATAATGCTATAAGTGCAAAGAGCCATGCAAAACCTCACCATTTGTTACTCTCTTAGGTAAACAAATAACTCCACATGAATCAATGAGACATTAATAAAAGACCTTGTGTTGGTTGTTTTGCAAAAATCAATCAAACAAATTATTAGAGTTATGTCAACTTTGATGATTGTATTCAAACTTACTATGATATTATCTGTGATTATACATCAAATATACCACCACTAAACAATAAACCATAGAATTCCAAGAACAAATCTTCAGAAGAGAACTTGATGAATGAAGAGAAAGTTGTTGAACTTCAGCTTTTGTAGATGAATTCGTTTGTTCCTTAACAATCCCATATCAAGAGTTGATTATTATTTTACGATGCTACCCAGACACATCGTATTTCTATGATCCTCAGTTGATTTGATTTCGTATTGAGACCACATTGTTAGCATTAATATACAAATACCTTGCTATTTGAATTATTCTAACGATGAAGTAAATACTAAATCAGCGTTTCGTGTTCATAGGAAATGGACAGCATGAACAGCGTAGTGCCCACAACAACCATGACTCCTAAAACCATCGAGAAGTTGGTAAACAATATCGTTGCAGTAGTACTCGAAGTGACCACAACAGTCCATCCGAGTGACAATGACATGACGAGAAAAGAAAGAAAGAAGGTTATACCTTGTAAGCATAACCATGAAAGTTTCATGGGACGTAGGCCAGTTTGCCTAAAGAGTTCAAGGAGAATGACAAAACCTATCCGCACATGTACCCAAAGAATTAGGCAAGATATTGCACTTAAGAAAAATAACCAAAAGCGAAAACTTGAGGAGAAAAGATCCTTTATCCTCAACGAATGTGAGTTCCACAATGATGTTTGCATCCGCAATCATCTACAAGACCGCATTGACTATCTTCGCCAGCAAAGGCCCAAACCAGAAGCTAGAAGAAACTGTATCACCAACCCTAGTAACGAAAACAAATACTGTGGAAGGAAACCTCTGTGCTCAAGATGTAAGTTGCATCACACCAGGCTTTGCACTGCTAAGTGCGGGAGATGCAGAAAAACAGGCCACAAGACAAGAGATTGCAAAGCCATAGAAGGAAATGAGCAACCATCAGTCATAAAATGCCATGGATGTGGTGAAATGGGCCATTACAAGAGTCATTGCCCGAACTACAAAGCCCATTGGGAGCCCAAGATTTGTGTAAGGGGATAAGAACTCGTCGAAGAATCTCAACTGTGTCGAAGAATGACCTCTATGTTAAGCAGATGAATGGATTCCTGCTGTAAAATAAATAAACTCTAGTCTAGAACTATCTAAGTTATATTCCCGTTTGTATTTACCTTAGGTACGATGGATGTAACCTAAGTGTAACAGTTATCCTTCTACCGTGTGAGAACTTTACTTTGTAATATTTCCATGATAATTATAATCTACGTCTATTTCCATTTCTATTCCACCTCTCTACTCATAGTCATTATGTAACAATACACTAATATTACCCTAAGGATTTAATTAACTCCATTTTGACCAAACCATAAGTTGATACCACCTTGTAAGGAATCCTCACCTAAAACCTAAGTTTATACCAAGAATATCCAAATATCACTTTAGAAAATTTCCTGACTTGTCATTGGAGTATGAACAAAAACTTTCTAATTCTTTTGAAAATAATCAGAGGGTATCCGACTTTGTGACAAAACCATTATAATTGAATCATATAAAACTCTTTGAAGAAGCATAAATACCATAATGACTGAACCAAGCGTTACATCATTTGGTCCTCAATTATACATAGCCTAGCTACCTATGTATAATTTAGGAAGAATCATGTTATAAATGGAACAATTATCTTTTCGAAGTTTTTAATAACAATTTTCATTCCAAAAACAGAATCTCGAGACAAAATAAATTGTTCATAAACCTCACTTTTAACCAACCCCAGTAAGATCTACACTTATTACCCATTACTCTATTATAAGAATTCGAGAAAAGTACGAATGTAGAAACTTTAAGAATTCACAAAGAAATTTTCTTGGAACATACAAGAACGAGAAATTTTATTAAAAACCACGAAAATTAATACATAGCGAGATGATTAACATCGGAAGAGCTAATAATACAATGAACACAATACAAGGCATAGAATCTTCAATAGGTTGGCCCGCCATAGCAACAAAAACCACCACCAACCCAGCAATAGCAAGAGCCACCATAGGATGAAGTACCTTGATTATTCTGGAAGACAAATAAAAGCGAACCATTAAAAACAATAACTAAACATAAAGGCAAACGAGATTTTATTCCACATTTATTAAGGATTACATCGACACACAACAAAGATACATTCTAACAACACTACTCGAGACCCTCACCCCGAAAACTTATCCACATTAATAGCCAAGACTGTGAGAGGCACAACGACCATCAAGATCCCGATCAAGTGGTCGGAATCTTCGTCGGGAAGGAGAGCTAAACAAGCGGCGGCAAAGGCAATGAACACGGCTGCAAAAATAATGGCGAACGGCGGCATTATTTTGTTTTGGGAGAGATGAGTGAAAAAGGTGAAGTGGGGAAAGAAAAAGGGGAAAGTAAATAGGGTATAAGTAGGGAAAAACTAGCCGTTATTTTACTATTCACGACCATTAAGTTACAAATCACTACCATTAAAAATCCATTATTTTCGACCGCTAGAGCACTGAACATTAGGCGTTAAATACTTCCTACTCTCGACCGTTATTTTCACTATTCACAGCCCATGAATTCATTAGTTGACCAAACATTCAAATTCATTTCATCTAGTACGAATAAATCTAATTGGATCACGTTTCTTCGATATTCAAATAAGAATCTCTCGACAACATTTTTCCATAAACCCTCACCACAGAACACCACATTTTCAACACCTATCACAGACTGAACTTCGGGACGAAGTTCAAAATTGAGGGGTGGATACTGTAAGATACTGTAAAAATCCATCGTAATAATCTTCATTGATTAAAGATAATCTCAACTTACTATCCAATAAATCCCATTTTTACGGGGAATTTAAAATTTTTCTTGTTATATTATTTTCACCACATCACGTTATCACGACATTTACCGAATAACGACACTAGTTCACGACACGTATTTTGAAACATAACCATTTCACGAATCACCATTTACACTAATTTTATAATTAGTACCAATAGAGATATACACTAATCACAATTTATCCACTAATCACAACTCATATTAATACACTAGTCACCATTTCTTTTCATCAATTATAAACCAAACGGGCCAAACCAATTCACCAGCCCATCACCATCCAAACCTACACGATCCAAGCCCACCCCCAAATTCAGTTTTAACTTTATGATTTTTATGGAACTCGACAACCAAACCCTCTCCAAAACATGGTTCGTTCTCTCAATTTTGCAATACAACACACGAATATTTTTACACCATAATGATCAACACCCACTAGACTATACATGTACCAATTTCCAGATCTAAATGTAGAGTATTACCATAATTTTGGAAGCCAAACCGTTCGTCCCATAATTACCAAAAACGTATGTATAAGAATCACAAAACTCAACCGTTTTAACTCACGCTTTTTCCTACGGTTTTCTAACAATAATATTAGCGTACTACGATGTTAGAAAGACAGTTAGAACATCAGTAGATAATTGTGACTCGCTAAACCCACTTGGCACCCATTTTTATTACAAACCGAATATATACAAATTATAAACACAAAAGATAAGATCTTACCAATACCCATATCTATCCAATATCTCATATTGTCAGTAAAACAACTTAGGTGTCCTCCTAGCTACAGTAACAATCAATGATTGGAAGTCAATAAGTCAAGGAAACGTGTGAAATCTTTCTATATATTCTACCATTTCTAGCCACTTGCCCTGCTCATTTTCCACTAATTCCACTCTTACTAAATACCCTAAAGACCCAGAAATGTTTTGAAGCAACCGAGCAAAGCAGAAGACACGTTAAAACAAATTTCGTATACTCGCAAGTGAACTGACTTGTTCGTGTATTTCCATCCGAGTTCCACAGCCTCTCCACCACCTTTCTAAGGTGAAGTAAGTATCTCATTCTATCACAGTTTCCACGTTAAGCATCTTGTTCATGCATGGATTATATATATACTCGAACGTGTCTTTCTTTTTTTGTTACATATCGTTATCACGCATAATAAGTTCACAAGAAGTGACAACTTCAAGGCTTAGTGACCACCTTACGCACCATTCTCACGTTTAGGATGTCACTTCGTGCATGTTTTAATAATTCACTCGAACGTTATATGGTCACAACATGCTTACATGCGTTATGATACATGACCTACCAACGTGTGTCGAATCTCCATCATGGGAGGTTTAGAGATCACCTCACACTCCACTCCCACGATTTAAAATGTCATTGCATGCTCCATTCGAACAAATATAAACTATACATCACACGTATAACTTGTAACTAGCAGACACTTAGAACTTTTACTAAGCGCTTTGCTTATTAAAAACAGCCCCACACCACCTTAAAAATGACCACGTAACTCGACATTCAATCTAATCACTACACGTTATTTTTATACGACTCAATAGACCTCCCAACTAGCTACATGTTTCACGTAGACAACTCGTAAAAACATTCACGTCTTGACCCTTAAAGCTTGCCAAAGTGATTCACAGAAAAACTGTTTTAAAACTACAAGAGCTAGCGACATGGGTTTTATAACCCATTAAGCTGTTTTATGATCAATGGAATAAACTAGCTTTTTGGCACTTTTCAATATGAAGATAAGATGGTAGAAGTAAACTTTTCGATATAACCAACTGGCTCAAAAACCCACGAACTAAAAACAAATATTGGGCTTAGAGTTATGGCTCGTTAAGGACCCATTAACGTGAAAAATAAGCTGCTGGCCAAATAAGCAGTAAGAATAAGTTGCGTTGGACATAAATAAGCCTCACAAAAAGTCGCCTACCTTTTTCCCACATTATTTGCACTTTTGGAGAAAAAATGTAACGCACTTTGACTAGAAGGACTAAAACTGTCAAACCGAGAAACTTGTGGACTGAAGCTGTGAGAACAGTTTATAAAGGACTTGAATTGACCATTGAATTAACTCCAAGCCTTATATGGACATATGGACAAGTTTTGGACTATTATTGGACTTTGGACTTAACGAGGGACTAACGACGTAACGCAAGCACAGTTAGGGTAAAAAGTATAAAATCTGGAAAGAACAAGGACCAACTGATTCTACTTGACATTCTTATTTTATTTTCCATTTTTCACCCATCAGTTCATATGCATTTTTATACATTTTAGTTATGTATTATTTTTCGTTATTTATTAGAAATTTAACGATTTCACTTTGCATATCATTTCAGCATATTTTGAGGAGGTAATATTTTGGGTCGATTGATATAAGAATCAAGATAATAGCATATAAATATTATTTTTTTAACTTGAAGCAATTTAAGCATCTCACACTCATATCATCAAATCGTTATACGATTTCACACTTTCACACTCATTGTTAGTTATAAGTCGAATACTTAGACATCCCTCATATTCAGGTCTCGTATTGAAGACATTTCCGCAATCATTCCTATAATCTTATTTGGTTTCATAATTCCATCTTGTTAGATACACCCAAGGTGAGTCGTGACCCCTACTTTTAATAATTATTTTAATAACTCTTTTGGGGGAGATACATGCTTCAACTGTTTTAAGTTTACTTTTATACTTTGAAAACTCTCATGATGTACTCAAAATCATCAACTATTTTTTGCATGTTTTGAATCATCCTTTTGAAGGAATATATGCTCGTTATACTTGCAAATTGCTTGCTTAGCTTAAACACTGTATTTGAAAGATAACATTTTCAAACGACTTGTTGTAACACGATACTGAAACTCATTATATGCATTCATATAACAACTAAATGTACTGTTAACTTTAATATGATATTTCTACATTTCACATGAAATAATTGCCAAGACTAAAGTACGCCTATTCTATGAAACCCTGAAACCTATATTGCCTAAGTTTACTTTATTGCCATAAAGTCCCTCGATCATGAGCCATTAATCACTGCGGTGAGCGCGAATATAGTGGACAGCTTCGAAACCTGTTAGAGGCTGACGACCTATCCCACTAAATACTTTGACGGAATGCCTTATGGTTAGTCGTATTTAGTCGCGATACACTATATTTGAGAAAAATAGGAATTGGCAAATCACCTATTACATGAGGGCTAAAAACCCATCACTAACCTGATGTGGACACCGCCGTCTTACGGTACATTGTTAACGTTTTGCGTGTCATGAGGCTTAGAGCAATATAACTTTATGAATATATGAATGTTTCATATATATTAAGATACAGCTGTATTTAGTTAAACACCACTCCACACTGATAGATTTCAAACACTATATTAATGTTTTCACTATGTGTTAGAATTATGGATCCTGTACTTGAAACTTAATTGTTATCATACGTGACTTAGATGTGACTTCTAATAAAGAAAGCCCAAATTGCTTGGTATATCATTACTATTAAAAGTTTGCCCCACACTTCATTTCGAGCGTATAACAACGTAGCTGATGACATCAAATAAGTACATATTATTAGCATCATTATCCCGTTTATATTGATCATTTTATACTATTATGTGTGAGATTTGGTACTTAATCATTTACTTTTGTAAATCTCAGTAATATCGGAGCAATTGGAGAAAGTTATGGAAAAAGATGTGTTTTGGAGCAAAAACGAAGATATTGAATAATGCCTACTGATCAGACACTCAATACGGCGTATCAACGCTAATTAGATACGCCGTATCCATATACTTAGAAGAGTTCAAGACCTTGCCTGACTTTGATGCATACGGCGTATCCATCTTTGGGAATACGCCGTATATGAAACTTGGTCGATTTGAAGAATACGGCGTATCGGATTCTATGAATACGCCGTATAGAAGCCCTAGATATTTGAAGACCAAGACGGGATTACATCGAATGCGGCGCATCCTATCCTTGAGATACGTCGTATATGAGCCTTAACCGATAAATCAAGTGAAGAATCGAAGCCAAATGAAGAAATAATGTTTACGTAACAACTTTAGAAGATGCTTCACTTTTTTGGTCATAAAATCTTCATCCGGACTCCGTTTTAGTTGATTCAAGCGGCCACGTGAAGAGAAAAAGAAAATCTATCTGATTCTGAAGGAGATACGGCGCATAGGATTTCTAGATGCGCCGTATCGGGGTCGTAACAGCAGACTGCATATTTTTGGTAAACTTGGAGGCTACTCTTCCTTACCCCTATAAATACCACAGCCTTATGGACGATTGAAGAGAGGAGAGGAGCATCAGAATAACCATTATCAGTTGGGGACACCCCCAACTCGTCCCCAACACCTCCTCGAAGATCGATGAAGAACATCTCAATACTTAACGTCATGTATCATTCGGTTAGCATAAGTATTTTATTCATGAATTCTCTATGTTTATTCGCAATGTATACTCTATCTTTTACAGAGATTAAGGGCTAACACCCTTAGGTGTTAGCCATGTTTATGAAGTTTTATTAGTTTTTATGTTTGTGTTGAAATGTTTACTTTGTTATTGGATTGGGTGCTTATCGATAAAAACTCGTTTATTGCTTATAACTAGTAAAAGTCTATGTAACTAGATTATGATCTTATTGGTTTAATTGCTGTAATTTAACTATCTGTAATTGTGGTTACTTTAATTGATCATAAGTGTAGTAATCCGAATCCTATATAGACGGCTTAGAGGGAACACACCGGAACCGTGCCTCATGCCACTATTAGGACTAGTAGCGCGTAATGCCAAACTAGGTTAGACGGTTTAAAGCAATAAGTTAGTATTGATGCTAGATAGGTCACTATGATCATGTCCTCTTTCCCACCACGATGGTAGGTTATTTAATCGTGACAGGATTGATAATCGGATTGGCGGCAAAACAATTGAATGAATTAAAACAAGTAGACATAAGCTTATATAACTATAAAATGGATTAGACGTGGCTAACCCGTTCTTCCTATCTATCTTCATCTATCTTTAATTTGCTTTTAATATTTATTTTCTCGTATTTAGTTTAATTAAACACACAAAATCGTGATAGCCTCTCAGGCTAAAACCCCAAAAATATTTACTTGCTTTCTAGGTTAGTTAGTTTAGTAATTAGAATACCTTTAGATCACTTTAGCTTCGCTCCTAGTGAACGACCCTTGCTTACCTAGAAACTATCTACATTGATCGGGTACACTGCTCGTGAGTGTTTAGAGTCTATAGGTTAGTTCGGCAATAAATAAATTTAAAACTTGGTAGTTTATTATAGACCTAAAAAAACACATCAAGTTTTTGGCGCCGCTGCCGGGGAGTGATTGTTTAATTTGATTTATTGGTATTTTAGTTTTTATTTGTTTTCGTTAGTTTCTGTGTGTTTTTGTCATTCTGTGTTTCTGTCTCAGAAAGGCAATACGGCGTATTCTTGTCTGTGAATACGGCGCATCTGTCTGATTTCAATACGGCGTATTCTTGTCTGTGAATACGGCGCATTGACGTTCTGCGACAATTTTTTTTAGTTTGTGTGATTTTGTGTTAAAATATAAAAAAAAAAAAAAAAAAAAAAAAAAAAAAAAAAAAATTGTTACAGGAAGATAATACGGCGCATATATTGTCTGTTAGATACGGCGTATTAACTTGTGTCGTATACGGCGTATCCATTGTCTGTTGGATACGGCGCATCGATCTTCTGTGACCCCAAAAATATTTTTCTCTTTTATTTTTTTTGTGTTTATTTAATTTTCATTACTTTAGGTTTTATTTTTTTTTTTTTTGTACTGCTGTTCTTGGTTGTTTGTCTTTCAGGTAATAATGAAGATGGACGATCCGGACATCACTATCACCCGCACTTGATTTCAAGTGCGGGGAAAAACACCCTATTACATAGTAAATAAGGGTGGAGTCAGGCTCGTGACTTGAACAAAAACAAGCGCTTCGTGGGAGGCAACCCATGCTTATCTTTTAATTTATGTCAATTTAATTTTCTGTCGAGTCTGTCCCAGACCTTCGATGCGGCGTATCCAACCCCTATGGATACGGCGTATCGAATCATCTGGAATACTTTAGTCCGAACTGTTTTGCTGACATCAATGCGGCGTATCTATCTTTTTAGATACGGCGTATCGACCTGCCAGAATTGAATACAGTTCTTTGTTTTTCTTTTGTTTATCGTTTTCTAACCGATGATTAATGAGATGTTTCTCGAGATTTGTTTTTCCTGTGGTCTCTATATTTTTACAGGTCCGGAATATTGAAGATGTTGATGGACTCCCGCATTTTATACGCTCGCACACTTACATTGGAAGATCATACCGAGCAAATCTCAGGGGAGTTCTCCGTTCTAATTCTTTCTATCTCTTGTTTTTAATTTCAAATACAAACAACGAGGACGTTGTTTAACTTAAGTGGGGGGATGGAGAATTAGAACGTTACTTGTCCTAAATTTTCAAAAATATGCTTTAATCTATGCTTAATTATCAAAATTTAATTTTTTTAGCATGTTTTTGTTTAATCTAAGTTGCATAGCTGCACACATGACGTTATTTTCAAAAATTGTGATTTTTCAAAATTCACAAATCTATGAGTGTGCCGGTGACTTGTAAACTTTAGAACTTGGCTTGTATACTATTCGAGACCACCATAATAAGTATTATTTTATATAATTGGAATGACTTGTCTAAATTGGTAAAATTCTAGGATTACACCCAAATAGCCTTTACATGTTATGTGTTATTAGCTAACTACACTGGTTAGTTAACCCCCGTATAAACCCTTTTGTTACTCTCACTTTTAGAGTAAGATACCCCTAGAAAAACACTCAGAGCCATTCCTTTCGTTTCTTACACCTTTGTTATAATGTTTCGTTACACCCTTACACCTTAGCCTACCCTGTAGATTAAAATCCGTGGTTAGTTACTTTAGGCAAAGTGTGTTTCCTTACAATTAACTGTGTTCGCGTGCGTAATTCATTATCTATGGTTAGGTCGGGAAATTGCACAATGCAATTGGAGTGAAAGTAGATATTGTATATTTTGAGTCTTGATTTTCGTGTGTTTACTACTTTCACTATTACCGTTATTTCTGAAGTCATGAAAAGTATGGAAAAATTATCCAGAGTTATCGTTATAGTGATGTGGTGAAATTTTACACATCTATGTTTATGTTAGTAGTTTGAAAAAAAAAAAAAATCGAAAAAATGAGAAAAGAAAAAGAAAGAAGAAGTTGGAAGTTTGTTTATACCAACATTGTAAAGTTATCATTATTGTTGTTGTACTATATTTATGGATTGCAAGGGAGTTGGCCGTTATGGGAACGCCAACTAAGGTTTATTTTGTGATGATGATTAAGATTTAATTGAGTCTAATTCGTGTCTACCCAAAGCGTGAGTTTCAAGTGTCAAAGCGTGAGTTAGTCAATGATATGAGTCTTATTCATGGGATGGTTGGGAAAGTGATTAACCACACTTAGGATTTTAATTTATTTGTTTTGTTTATTTTTCATTTTACACCAATTTATATCCCAAATATTATCCATACCCTATATCATTCTTCATCCAAACCTTTGATTTATTGAGATTAGGGATTTGAGCAATCTTAAGTATCGTAGTCGTGGATTCGGCTATGTATTTATGATTTTGTCGCCCTTTTTGATATAATATTATTGGTGAAGATTACTTGGTCCTATCTTTAGCCTATTCGAGTTAAGGATTTGAGCAATTGCAAGTATCGTGGTCGTGGATTCGATCATGTATTTGTAATTTTGTCGCCTTTTCTGGAATTTGAGATCGATAGAGATTAAAAAGGATGATCAACCCTTAACCAAAAAAAAAAAAACCCTTTTTACCGCTTTAGACTTGTTACTCCTTAGCTTTAGTGGGGGAGATGTGTATCCTTGCCAAGCTTATAATAGAATATTCGTCACGACTGGACAGTTAAACGATTAGATTTGCTTTTATCGAAATATTTTATTTTGTTTCTAATTCGTTAAGTGTTTGGTTGTGCAATTATGATAAAACGAATAAATGCTTAATTGTAAAAATACATCCTATTTAGGATACATTTTCATAAGTTTAAATCTAAGGTTTACTTGAGGACAAGTAAAGTTCAAGTGGGGGGATATTTGATGACATCAAATAAGTACATATTATTAGCATCATTATCCCGTTTATATTGCTCATTTTATACTATTATGTGTGAGATTTGGTACTTAATCATTTACTTTTGTAAATCTCAGTAATATCGGAGCAATTGGAGAAAGTTATGGAAAAAGATGTGTTTTGGAGCAAAAACGAAGATATTGAAGAATGCCTACTGATCAGACACTCAATACGGCGTATCAACGCTAATTAGATACGCCGTATCCATATACTTAGAAGAGTTCAAGACCTTGCCTGACTTTGATGCATACGGCGTATCCATCTTTGGGAATACGCCGTATATGAAACTTGGTAGATTTGAAGAATACGGCGTATCGGATTCTATGAATACGCCGTATAGAAGCTCTAGATATTTGAAGACCAAGACGGGATTACATCGAATGCGGCGCATCCTATCCTTGAGATACGTCGTATATGAGCCTTAACCGATAAATCAAGTGAAGAATCGAAGCCAAATGAAGAAATAATGTTTACGTAACAACTTTAGAAGATGCTTCACTGTTTTGGTCATAAAATCTTCATCCGGACTCCGTTTTAGTTGATTCAAGCGGCCACGCGAAGAGAAAAAGAAAATCTATCTGATTCTGAAGGAGATGCGGCGCATAGGATTTCTAGATGCGCCGTATCGGGGTCGTAACAGCAGACTGCATATTTTTGGTAAACTTGGAGGCTACTCTTCCTTACCCTATAAATACCACAGCCCTATGGACGATTGATGAACTCAAATAAGTACATTTTATTACTATCATTTATCCTATTAATTTGACTTGTTTTACTATATTATGTATGAGGATTGATACTTAATCGTTTACTTTTGTAATTCTCAGGTAAAAACAAGCATTTGGTGAAACTTAGCGATTATGGACTAAAAACGGAGTAAAATGATCAAGTTAGGAATTGGTTGTTGAAATGAAGAGAATGAAGACCACTGCCTGACTTTGAAGAATGCGCCGCATGGATTTATCCCATGCGCCGCATATGAAACTTTGGTCAACGAAGAATAACTAACCTAATCTGCTCCAGATGCGCCGCATCTCACCTATTACATACGGCGCATCTCTATTAAGATTCCACCAGACACGATCCAAGATACAAGAGGACATGCGCCGCATCTATAAAGGCAGTTACGCCGCATCTTCTGGCGGTGTACGAATATTCCTGAATATTATAATCTTGGACCCCACGCGAAGTTAAGTCAATGCGCCGCATCTACTTACTAGATGCGCCGCATCTTCCCTCAGACAGAAACTATAAATACCCCGAAGACCAGACGAATTAAAAGGTTCCAAAGTTTTAAAACAGAGACCGAAGCATAAGAACCCTAGGACGAATTCAGTCAAGGAGGCAGCACAAGACACACCAAACGAAGATACAAGAGCTGTAAGAAGGTGCTGCATGTGTTTAATTCATTAAGTAGTTTTGTTTTATTGTGTTAGCAAACTTTAATTCATCAGGATTGGTGGCTTGTGTAACGTGACAACGAAAGGTTGCACTCCCTTTAATATTTGCTTTCCCATCAATTAAAGTTTATATGTTGATGTCTTTGGTTACTACTTATTAGTGCATTGATCACCTCTGTGTTTATTAATGGCTTGCGGGCATTTGACTGCAGAAAATAATGTGGCTCCCACGGTTGTTACTAAATTGATCACTTAGGAATAACTTTTAGACATAAGTAATCATTAAGGGTTTACTCGCCGATAAGAATAGGACCAACGAGAAAGGATTAACTACATACACTTCATATAAAGCTATCAATAAAACAAGTGACAAACTACTTAATCATAAGGACAGCCCTCTTATTGTCTCGAGTATCTATCTGTGTACGTGTGTGCTACTTGCTCATTCGTGCCTATTAGTTTAGTTTATTATTCAATTGCAAACAAATCGTGCCAGTCTCTCAGGCTGACCCCCCTTGCGTTAGGATATTAAAATACTGATTAGAATAACGAGATAATACGTTCCACTCTTAGTGATCGACACTCTACTTACCATTATATTCATACTGACCGGGTACACTGCTCGTTAAGTGTGTGTGTTATTGATAAGTCGGCTAAATATAAATTTAAAACTTGAGTAGGCATTAAAACTGCTAAACCGCAATGACACATCACGCACATCAAGTTTTTGGCGCCGCTGCCGGGGAGTGAATTGTTATTATCTGTTAATTTGATTAGTATTTTAATTAGGTTTTTCTTTTTATTAGATTAATTGCATCATTGTATTATTTTGCATATCTGTTGTTTTGTGTGTTATTTGTTTTCTTTTATTTTTGTGTGCTTATTTTCGTTGTGTGTTAATTTTTGTTTTTATTTTTCGTATTTTTCTGTTCTGCTATCGTTGTACTGTGCTAAATCAAACGATACGGCGCATCTGATCTCTCAGATACGGCGTATTGCGTTTAATTTTTTAAATACAACGCGTTTAATTAATTCGATACGACGCATCTTTTCCCCAAGATACGGCGTATCTGTTTTTGATAAAAAAAAATTTTCTAAACGTTAACGCCATACGACGCATCTGCTTTTGCAGATACGGCGTATCTATTATTTTAATTAAAAACAGTTTGCGAATTATTAAACAGATACGTCGCATCGATTTCTTTCGATACGGCGCATCTTTCTGAATCAAAAATCTTGTATTTTGAAACGTAATGAAAATACGGCGCATTAACTTTCGTTAATACGACGCATTTAATTTTTAATAAATATCGATTTTTGATTAATTTAATTCGATACGGCGCATTCAAAATTTCTAAGCGGCGTATCTATTGTCTGAATAAAGTCTGATTAATTTTTAACGATTATAAGATACGGCGTATCCAACTTTTTGGATACGGCGCATCGTCTGCAGATATCAGCAACTTTTATTTTTCTTGTCTCCGAACGGAAAATACTCTGACCTTTATACCTGGAAACTTTTACTTTGAAATCTACCTCTCTTTAATTTTCAGGAACAATGTTCGATATTTTCCCAAACTGGTTCGGAAGGCCCCAAAGAAATCTTACTATGGAAGAGTTCGCACTACTAATCGCTCAAGCCAATGAAAAAGAACATCATGAAGCAAGAAACTTTATTAATGAATTCAAAGGCAGTCATGAGCTGTTACTAAAGGAACAAAACAATATGATCAATGGTTTGGCAATTGAAGTGCACCAGTTGTCAACAGTGCTTAACAAGGTTCTTTTGGTAAGGCACGATCTGAAAGGAATTACAACTAGAGGCGGAAAGTCAACCTTTCAAATCGGAGAGACACCCGAGGATGACAGTACAAACAAAATTTCCCCTGAATCTTTATCACCTGAGCAAGAGCAACCAAAAGAAACTGATCCAGAACCTGTGACTAGAAAAGAACCTTCTGTTGAAACTAAACGATCAACACTACCCTTCCCATATAGGGTAAGGAAAGAGAAAGAAGATGCCTATCAAAAGAAGTTCCTGGAGAATCTCAAGCAGCTACAACTAAGCATACCATTTATGGAAGCCCTTGTACAAATGCCTAAATATGCTAAATATCTGAAGAGCTTGCTTACAAACAAGTCTAAACTTGAAGAGGCTTGCACCATAACAATGGGGAAAAGAAGCTCAGCAGCATTGCTCAACAAACTTCCGTCTAAAGAAAAAGATCCAGGGAGTTTCACTATTCCTTGTCAAATTAAAAATTTGCATATTGAAAATGCTTTAGCCGACCTAGGAGCTAGTATAAGTCTTATGCCCTCTTCTATGTATGATAAATTAGGTCTTGGTGAACCAAAACCTACTAGGATGTGCTTAGAACTAGCTGACAGGTCCATACAATACCCATTAGGAATAGCGGAAAATATATTGATAAAAGTTGATAAATTTGAATTACCTATCGACTTTGTTATCCTTGATATGCCTGAAAATTCTAGAACTCCTATAATATTAGGACGTCCATTTTTAGCCACTGCTAGGGCCATAATTGATGTTTTTAATAAAAAGATAACTCTTACCATAGGAAAAGATGAGGTTGAGTTTAACATGGAACAATCTATGAGTAAAGATAATTCCGATGATGATGAATGCTATAATATCGATGTTTCTGATGACACGATTAATCAATTTACTCAGAAATTGTTAAAAAGTAATTTGCTTGATTCTTTTCTGCTTAAAAATTTAGAAAACACAATTGCTATAGAAGATCAAGTTGATGAGAATACTATTGACTATAATTTAGCTGCTGACTCTGCTGTATGTAACGCGATGCGGCGCATCGAAAACCTCGATGCGGCGCATCTATCTGATGGCAGCAGCGATACAATTAAAGAACAGGTTTATTCAGCTAGTGCTACTGAAATTGATAATGTTAAACCTGTGCTTAAGGATCTTCCTTCTACTTTGGAATATGCTTATTTAAATGGGAACACCAATTCACCCGTTATTATTGCATCTAATTTAACGCCAAAAGAAAAAGAATCTCTTTTGCAGGTATTATATAAACGAAGGGGAGCACTAGCGTGGAGTATGTCTGATATTAAGGGAATTAGCCCGTCATTTTGTACACATAAAATCCTTATGAAGGATGAATTCAAACCAACTATCCAACCTCAAAGGCGTTTGAATCCAAAAGTCCAAGATGTGGTGAAAAACGAAATTGTGAAATTACTTGACTCCGGACTTATCTACCCAATTTCCGATAGCTCGTGGGTCAGTCCTATCCACGTCGTACCAAAAAAAGGAGGAATGACGGTAGTACTCAATGACGACAATGAGTTAATCCCTTCAAGAACCGTTACTGGATGGAGAGTTTGCATTGATTATCGCAAACTCAATGATGCTACGCGAAAAGATCACTTCCCTCTTCCATTTATTGATCAAATGTTAGAAAGACTATCAGGATATGATTATTATTGTTTTTTGGATGGTTTTTCAGGTTTCTTCCAGATACCCATTGCTCCGAGGATCAAGAGAAGACGACTTTCACCTGCCCTTATGGAACCTTCGCCTATAGGAGAATGCCGTTCGGACTATGCAACGCCCCTGCTACTTTCCAACGTTGTATGACGGCTATCTTCCATGATATGGTAGAAGACTTTATGGAAGTCTTCATGGACGACTTCTCGGTGTTCGGTAACTCATTTAGTGATTGTCTCTTTAAACTTGATAAAATGCTTGCTAGGTGTGAAGAAACTAACCTTGTTCTTAATTGGGAAAAATGTCATTTTATGGTTAGAGAGGGAATTGTGTTAGGACATAAAATTTCTGGGAAAGGTATAGAAGTCGATAAAGCTAAAATTGATGTAATTGCCAAACTACCTTACCCCACTAACGTAAAAGGCGTTAGAAGTTTTTTAGGGCATGCTGGATTTTATCGTAGGTTCATAAAGGATTTTTCAAAAATATCTAGGCCTATGACCCAATTGTTGCTAAAGGATGCAAAGTTTGATTTTTCTGAAGATTGCAAAAAGGCATTTAATATACTTAAAGAAAAACTAACTTCTGCACCCATTATAATTTCGCCGGATTGGAATCTGCCTTTTGAACTAATGTGTGATGCTAGTGATTATGCTGTTGGAGCTGTACTTGGCCAAAAGATAGATAAGAAATTTAAGCCAATTTATTATGCTAGCAAAACATTGAATAATGCCCAAGAACATTACACCACCACGGAAAAAGAACTTTTAGCAGTAGTTTTTGCATTCGATAAATTTAGATCATATCTTATATTGTCAAAAACTATGGTTTACACTGACCATTCTGCTTTGAAGTATTTGTTCAATAAACAGGATGCCAAGCCAAGGCTTATTAGGTGGGTTTTATTGCTCCAAGGATTCGATATTGAAATTAAAGATAAAAAGGGTGCCGAGAATCTAGTTGCTGACCACTTATCTAGACTTGAAAACCCTGATATGGAGGTGCTTGACGAAAGGGAAATAGCTGATGACTTTCCTGATGAACACCTTATGATGGTAGGAATTAAGAGCAATAATAATGGACCTTGGTATGCCGACTTTATAAACTTTATTGTTGCAAATGAAATTCCAAAAGGGCTGACATCCGAAGAGAAAAGAAGGTTTCTAACTCGCGCTGGCGAGTATATTTGGGATGAACCTTATGCCTTTAAATTATGTCCTGACAATATTATACGAAGATGCGTAGACGGTGATGACATAGCAGCAATATTGGCACATTGCCATTCAGGGCCAACAGGGGGACATCACGGTCCAGTCATCACAAGAAGAAAGGTCCTTGATGCGGGATTTTATTGGCCCACTATGTTGGAGGATGCAAAAGACTATATAAAAGGATGTGATGCGTGTCAACGATCCGGAAATATTACATCAAGAAACGAAATGCCGCAAAACTATATCCATGTTTGTGAAGTTTTCGACATATGGGGATTGGACTTCATGGGACCGTTTCCTGAATCTAAAGGTAATAAATATATTTTGGTTGCTGTTGATTACGTATCAAAATGGGTCGAAGCGCAAGCATCACCAACAAACGACAGCAAGGTAGTACTTAGATTTTTGCAAAGTTTGTTCTCTAGGTTTGGAATTCCTAAGGCATTGATTAGTGATAGGGGAACACACTTTTGTAATCACCATTTAGGAAGAGCCTTGCAGAAATATGGAGTATATCATAGGGTTTCTACCGCATACCATCCTCAATCCAATGGGCAAACTGAAGTAACCAATAGGGCTATAAAGCGAATTCTTGAAAAAATGACTGGATACAATCCAAAAGGGTGGTCTGACAAGTTAAATGATGCTTTATGGGCATTCCGTACAGCCTATAAGACACCAACGGGATGCACTCCATTTCGTCTTGTTTACGGAAAAGCATGCCACTGATGAGGCGAAAAGTGTACCGCTTTTAAGGGGTCATTTAAGCCCTAAATCGTATTTATTTGATCAAATATCGCCCTAAATCGTTTCTTTTGTCATTTTAGGTACTTTTGAGGAGAAATCTGGAAAAGGAGGCATTTTGGACGTTTTTGGAGCATAAAAGTGAAGAAAACGACAAAGTCTCAAAAATCGGCTGAAAGTTACCTTTGACGGCGTCACATTTAACTCTGGACGGCGTCATGCCTTGGCAAGAAAAGGTGGACGTGAAATTTACTCATGATGAGCCAGTGAAAATAGCATGTAAATTCTGACGGCGTCACGCTTTAACTTGATCAAGGGCGTCACGGCTTAAATCATGAGGGGACGGCGTCACGTACAAGTTATGACGGCGTCAAGCCTTGATAAGCCAGAATGGATTTTTGAAGAGCTAAAGAGGGACGGCGTCAAGAAGGTCATCCGGGAACCCTAAAAGCGGCGAGGTGACGGCGTCACACTCCATAAGGTGACGCCGTCAGATCCAAAAGTCTATATATAGTTTTCTAATTTTTTGTCATTAGGAGAGAGCTTAGTGTGTGGAATTTTGGGAGAAAACCCTAAGACGATTTTAGCTTCCTTTTCAAGGCTTTTTGCCTTGAGATCTTCCATGTTACATTGAAGATAAGTTATCAATTAATCATTCAATATGTCTATGTGTTGTTTGATTTTATCTTATTCTTGTCTTTTGATTAACATGTTAGGCTAAATTTATCTTGTGTTTGCTTAGATCTAATGAAACCTAGCTATTGATTATTGGTTATTAGTGTGTTATTAGTTGTATTGGATGATTGTTTATCTATGTTAGGCTTAAGAAAACTGGCTAACTTCCTATTCGGTAACTTGCTTGAACGTCTTAAGAAACATGAACCAAATGCGTACTAAAGGTTTTTATGGTTGTATTTAATGCACAAGCGAATTCTAGTGATCCCATGTTAGGAGCTTCCTAGCCGGCTCGACATAGGAGTGAAGTAGGAGCTTGTAGAGTTGGGGAAGTAAGTACGCCACCCCACGAATGGTATTAAGGAATACACCCGTCATCCACGCGACTAATACACACTAATTAACCGGTAAAAGATAGTTAGGGAGTAAGGAAATCTAAGTAAACACATTTCTCTACACATAAGTTTCTCACCACATTTCATTTTTGTTATTTTATTTTATTTGCATTCGTAGTAATTTGGGTTAGTTGACTAGCAACTAATTCCGCCCACTCCTTCAAAACCCGAGATTTTACTTGCTTTCATAAAAAAATATAAAAACATAAAAAGAATCTTCCTCAACCCTTAGACCTAATTAGAGTAGTCTTTCACACCTAACGAACACTATTCCCTGTGGAGAACGATCAATCCCCCGTACTTACCACTACACTATACTACATCGGTCAGGTATACTGCCTGGTGGGGTTGTAAGCCTCTTGAGATCCCTCGAGAGGTAAAACCTGTTGTAAGGTTGCAAAACCCACGCATCAAGTTTTTGGCGCCGCTGCCGGGGAATAGTTATTGTTTAGGTTGAATTTTTATTTCTATTAGGTCTACTCACTAGATTCCTTTCTAGTGAGATTTTTATTTTATTTTTCTAGGTTTTCTTTAGTCTATCTATTTTCTTCGTGTCTTTGTTCGTAACCATTACCATCCGACATCATGGAAGATGGTAATATCCTTAACCCCCACAACCCACCACCACAACAACCACCACCACCTCCTAGAGCCCGTACTTTAGGAGAGTATTCCCGTCCTAGCCACCATGGCTATCGAAACACCATTGAGCTCACTCAAGGAGCCAATGTCACACCCTTGCGATCCGACACCATCCGGTTGGTGCAAAGCGGATGCGCATTCCATGGACTTCGTTCTGAAGATCCTAATCAACATCTCAAGGACTTTCTTAAAATCGTTGATTCTATAGACCTTGATGTTGCCACTCGAGAGACGACCCGATTGCGTCTCTTCCAATTCTCTCTGCGGGACCAAGCTAGTCAGTGGCTAGAACGTCAACCCGCAGGATCCATTACCTCTTGGGATTATCTCACCACTCGTTTCCTTGCTCAGTTTTTCCCACAGGGAAGAACTACCAAGCTAAGGAATGATATCTTGATGTTCCAACAACGTCAAGGCGAAACTCTCTACGAGGCATGGACTCGATTCAAGGACTTACTCCAAAAAGTCCCTCATCATAGCATAGAACTTTGGCTCCAAGTCCAAATCTTCTATGACCATATCAATTTCTCCACGAGGCAAACCATTGACCAATCGGCCGGTGGCAAGCTACGTGATCTAAGTGCGGAACAATCATGGGCTCTCCTAGAGGATCTTGCTCTTTATGACAACGAAAGTTGGAGTGATCCCCGTGATTTGAATAAAACGGTCAAGGCAATATCTTTGCCTTCGAACAATTCAAGCACTTCCGACCGTAGGATCATAGAACTTGAAGACCAAGTCAAGTTTCTTATGAAATCTTACGAGGCTCCTAACCCTTCAAGCCAAGTGAACAAAATCACTTCTTCATGTGAATTATGTAGTGGTCCCCACGACACTCGTGACTGCATGGAACTCCCCGAACAAGCTTTTGTGGACTACGCATCCTCGCGTACCGACGGAGCGGGAGACAAGTGGTACACTTTCAAACCCGAGCCAAACCATTACGGTGATACATACAACCCCTCATGGAAAAATCACCCGAACCTTAGGTGGAAACAAAACCAAAACACACAACAAACCAATTCTTCCAACCCACCTAATCGTTTCCAATCAAGCGGTTCCAACACGAACCGTACTTTCAACAACAATCCTTCCGGAAATGGTAGTACCAATCATCTTGAAGGATTGATGTCCCAATTTATGGCATCTCAAGAAGCTCGGATTGCTAGATTCGAATCCGAATTCAATCAGCAACAAACGGAGATGACCAATAAAATTGACAAATTGTTGAAAGCCCTCAATAACCAAGTGCTATCACCTCCACATAAGGACGCTAGGAACACAAATAGCGGACCCCAAGTCAAAGACCCTTCTTCATCCAAACATGTCCACTTCGTCAACGTTGTCACTATTAAATCAATCGATAGTAACATGGAAGAAAGTGACAAGAATGAGGGTAGGATAGAAATTGAACCTAAGGATGAGGTTAAGAAAGACGAGGTTGATAAGGAAGTTAAGAAAAGTGAAGTTGAGGAAGTAGATGATGAGGAGGACTACTTCAATAGGCTACCCACTAAGGAAGAGCGCGCATATCATAAGAACTTATTCGATGACCCCGAGGCACCATACTTCCTAGGTAGACCAATCATAGAAATATGCGACCCTTCTAATCTCAACATACCATGCAACATCGGACATTTGCATGTGTGGAAAGCCTACATCGACCTTAGATCACCCATAAACATCATGACTAGAGCCCACTACAACTTGATAATGAAGAATCAACTTGGGTATAGGATGTTCCCTGACAAGGGTTGGATGAGTAACTTCACGGGAAGAGTTAAGGGATTACCGGTTTATATAGGAAACTTCACCTATGTCACCGACTTTGTAATTGTAGAAGATATCCGCCCAATAGTCGATGCATCCTTGACTCAAGTGGTTTTTGGAAAACCATTTGTTGAGGTCTCTAGAATGACTTATGAACCTTCCTTAGGGATAGTTAGATTTAAGGATGAGACCGATGAAGTAAACTACCAAATGTCATATAAGATAGAACAATTCCAACACTTGTCAAATGTTGAGAAGGAGCTCAAGCAAGCGGTCTACTATAGGAATGATGAGGATAGAAGTAAAGGAGTAGACTATGTTATGGAAAGGATATTCGGTTTCTACAAGGATTGTTTGAAATTAGGACCGGAATATAAAACCGGAAAGGAGAATGGCCTAGGAACCGTGACCGATGATGGAGTCACGTAATGTACGTGACTTTGAGTCTAGCTACAAGACTCGTTAATAAAGAAAAGCGCTTCTTGGGAGGCAACCCAAGCTTTATTTGTTTTATTTGCTTTGTGTGTTTATTTATTTGTTTTATTTGCTTTGTGTGTTTATTTGTTTGTTTGTTTGTTTTTATTTGGTTCCTTATGTATGTTTAATTTTTATTATTATTGATTTATGTTCAAAACTAAATTGTGAAAATGCTTTATTTTGTTTTTAACTTCGTCTTAATTACATATAAAGGTATTTTGCAAAAGATAAGTGTAAGGGAAATCCAAATTTGTTTATTAGAACACAAATGAACATGAATTGTAATGATATTAAATTAGCATACATATTAGTATTTGTTAGAGTCAAATGCTTGTATCGAGTCATAATGAAGTTTTGCAGGATTTCCAGGAAGTAAGGTAAAGGTTTTTTCCAGAAATTTTCCGGAAACTTAAAATGAAAATTTTTGTCAGGTCATTTCTGACGGCGTCAGGGTCTATAACCTGACGGCGTCAGATTTAATTTCCAGAAATTTTTGAAAGTTTTGTTTTCATAAAGAGTTTTTATTAAATCTCCAACTTATAATCTCCAGGAATCTGCAAAATTATCATTCTACAAGCATTATATCCTTATATATAGATTTTATCCCGCCGATGTTATGCAGGTTTTTGTGTTTGTTTTCTCAGGTTTAACAGGTTATTTTGGACAAGGAAATGTTTTGAATCAAGCTTATGGCGATGCATTAGTCATGGAGCTTCGACATTACTTTGGAAGAAGATTTAACCGTGTAAATTCATTATCCACCGAGCGAATCAGGGGAGTATTTGATTTCATTCTTTTACTTTATGCTTTTACATCTTGTTATTTGAACATTGGGGACAATGTTCATCTTAAGTGTAAGGGGAGGGTAAAAGTACGATTTTTGAGAATGCTATTACGCTTGATTTTTGTTTGTTTAATGGTAGATGTGTAATAAAACTAAGATAAATACCTGTTAGAGTAATTTTAGTGCCAAATTTAAAATTTTTTACAACATTTAGGAGTGAAACTTTGATCTTAATGAGCGTCTCACGGATAGGAGTTATATGACTAGCACAAAAACCGTACCACTAAAAATTTTTCCACCCCAAATATGTGAGGTTCGCCCCTAGAATTGGTAGGAAAAGCATTTATGCTATGATGTGTGTACCGGTAGCACTTAGATTCTAGAACTTGCGTTAGGACCATTCCAAGGCCACAAGTGAGACTACATTCGTGTAGTTAGAATTACTACATGATAAGAGGCATTAGGATTAACCCATTGTTTTACACCTGTGTTTTTGTTATAATTACATTGGCTACATTGGTCAAGTAATTCTCCCACACCCTTTGCGTTGTACTCATTTTTAGTACACGATACCACTAGTACACCCCTCAGAGCCTATCTTTTCGTTTCGACCTTTAAGCATTTTACTTAAAGGAAGAATTTGTTTACACCCCACTAAAATGTACACCCAAATCGCCTTAGCCTACCTTGTATGCACTCATCTTTAGTGCATTATTGTGACAACATTTGTTTAAACCCTTAGTTAATTATCTAGTTGATTACATGGTTGCTATGTCGAGTCATATCCTTGTACATATTGTTTTGGGACGATTGGGACTCATGGGTAAAGTACTAGTGTAATGGAGTAATGGGGATGAACATCATTTATTACCCCCATATGTGCTAAATGTTTTAAAAGTACTCCAAGTTTTTCAATTATCTTAATTCGAGTCATTAGATTAGTATTTGTAAAGTTATGTAAAAGTTCAAGTGTAAGGGGAATGCAACGCCCCTATGATGTATTATTTTGGATGGTAGGGCAAGAGTGTATGTCAAAAAAAAAAAAAATCGAAAAAATCAAGAAAAATACAAAAAAATGAGAAAAAGAAAAGTAGAAAAAACATACGGACTACCATCCCGTTTTATTTTATGTTTATTTTATGTTTTTGTTATTTTGTTATTTTGTTTCTAGCTTAAGATCGAGTCGAGTCTTGGCTTAGCAACATTGTATAGTACATGTAATTGATCAAGATCTTTAACTCGCCACCAGTAAAATATCCCTTATCCAACAAAACCGTGTTTTCCTTTTCCCTACACCTAACGTTATAACCCATTTAAAAGCCCTCTTTGATAGTTTATCTTTGGTGCTTACGCCTAGTGGAGGAGGTTTTCGATCCTTTCCCAAGCCTATGGTAATCTATTTGCTATGACAGGTAGTGAGAGATATTATCCGTTTTCATTTATGAGATTTATTTTGATGACACTTGAGAGATGTGAGTATCTAAACACTACTTGTGAGGTGCTAGTTTATAATCTCCGTGCTTATTATGATTGAAGTGGAACGATTATTTGTTGTAATTACTTTTATATTAGCATTAAATGACCCCTAACTTGTATTTTGATTAGAATAAAAGCGCATTTGCTTGAGGACAAGCAAATCTCAAGTGTAAGGGTATTTGATGAGGCGAAAAGTGTACCGCTTTTAAGGGGTCATTTAAGCCCTAAATCGTATTTATTTGATCAAATATCGCCCTAAATCGTTTTTTTTTTGTCATTTTAGGTACTTTTGAGGAGAAATCTGGAAAAGGAGGCATTTTGGACGTTTTTGGAGCATAAAAGTGAAGAAAACGACAAAGTCTCAAAAATCGGCTGAAAGTTACCTTTGACGGCGTCACATTTAACTCTGGACGGCGTCATGCCTTGGCAAGAAAAGGTGGACGTGAAATTTACTCATGATGAGCCAGTGAAAATAGCATGTAAATTCTGACGGCGTCACGCTTTAACTTGATCAAGGGCGTCACGGCTTAAATCATGAGGGGACGGCGTCACGTACAAGTTATGACGGCGTCAAGCCTTGATAAGCCAGAATGGATTTTTGAAGAGCTAAAGAGGGACGGCGTCAAGAAGGTCATCCGGGAACCCTAAAAGCGGCGAGGTGACGGCGTCACACTCCATAAGGTGACGCCGTCAGATCCAAAAGTCTATATATAGTTTTCTAATTTTTTGTCATTAGGAGAGAGCTTAGTGTGTGGAATTTTGGGAGAAAACCCTAAGACGATTTTAGCTTCCTTTTCAAGGCTTTTTGCCTTGAGATCTTCCATGTTACATTGAAGATAAGTTATCAATTAATCATTCAATATGTCTATGTGTTGTTTGATTTTATCTTATTCTTGTCTTTTGATTAACATGTTAGGCTAAATTTATCTTGTGTTTGCTTAGATCTAATGAAACCTAGCTATTGATTATTGGTTATTAGTGTGTTATTAGTTGTATTGGATGATTGTTTATCTATGTTAGGCTTAAGAAAACTGGCTAACTTCCTATTCGGTAACTTGCTTGAACGTCTTAAGAAACATGAACCAAATGCGTACTAAAGGTTTTTATGGTTGTATTTAATGCACAAGCGAATTCTAGTGATCCCATGTTAGGAGCTTCCTAGCCGGCTCGACATAGGAGTGAAGTAGGAGCTTGTAGAGTTGGGGAAGTAAGTACGCCACCCCACGAATGGTATTAAGGAATACACCCGTCATCCACGCGACTAATACACACTAATTAACCGGTAAAAGATAGTTAGGGAGTAAGGAAATCTAAGTAAACACATTTCTCTACACATAAGTTTCTCACCACATTTCATTTTTGTTATTTTATTTTATTTGCATTCGTAGTAATTTGGGTTAGTTGACTAGCAACTAATTCCGCCCACTCCTTCAAAACCCGAGATTTTACTTGCTTTCATAAAAAAATATAAAAACATAAAAAGAATCTTCCTCAACCCTTAGACCTAATTAGAGTAGTCTTTCACACCTAACGAACACTATTCCCTGTGGAGAACGATCAATCCCCCGTACTTACCACTACACTATACTACATCGGTCAGGTACACTGCCTGGTGGGGTTGTAAGCCTCTTGAGATCCCTCGAGAGGTAAAACCTGTTGTAAGGTTGCAAAACCCACGCATCAGCCACCTACCGGTCGAAATTGAACAAAGTGCATATTGGGCTTTGACGAATTGTAATATGGACATGGAAGCTGCAATGAAGAACCGTTTCATGGAACTTAATGAACTCTATGAACTGAGAGATGAGGCCTACAAAAATACTAAGATCTACAAAGAAAGAACTAAAAGATGGCATGACTCGAGGTTACGTGGGGATAAAACGTTTACTGTTGGAGAGAAGGTGCTCCTATTTAATTCCAGATTAAAGATGTATCCTGGTAAACTTAAATCAAGATGGACGGGACCGTTCGTTGTCAAGAAAGTGTATCCATATGGAACCATTGAAATATGCGATAAAAATGGTTATATATTCAAAGTAAACGGGCAACGTGTAAAGAAGTACTTTGATAATAAAATTGAGGATAATGAAAACGAGGTGGTGGAGTTCGAACCTGAAGTGTTGGAATGAAGAGCTGAACGTGAGTCTAACTTGAAGACTCTGGAATAAAGACAAGTGCTGACCGGGAGACAACCCGGAGAATTTTTATTATTCTGTTTCTGTGTCGAGTCAGTCAGGCCGCATGAAGATACGGCGCATCTCCATCCTGAGATGCGACGCATCTCCTGCAATGGTCATATCTTATTTTAATTTTCTGCATTTTTTTTTATTTCCGACTTTAAAACTTTTTATCAGTTTATTTTAATGCGGCGCATCCCTGGTTAAGGATGCGGCGCATCTTTTATTCTGATCCGTATTTATTCCAGGCTCGATACGGCGTATCTTCTTCCATAAGATACGGCGCATCGACTGACCTGATGATTTTCAGTTTTAATTTTTAAGTTTTATTTTTCCTAACTACTAATGTATTATGCAAGTTTGAACCTTTCTTACCTTAGGTGTGTTTTAAAGCACTGGTGGTATTATAGTTTCCTGTATTTCCTGTGGATACATCAAGTATGAAGCTTAAACGTTTTCATCCACAAGAAAGATGATTTTTGCTCTTATCAAATGGAGGATCATACCGAGCAAATCTCAGGGGAGTTTTTCTGTTCTAATTCTTTTATTTTCCAGTTTTTAACCTTTTATACAAACAACGAGGACGTTGTTTAACTTAAGTTGGGGGATTGAAGAATTAGAACACTTAACACTTACTTTTCCTAAACTTTTTCAAAAATTATGCTTAAAATGTGCTTAATATATCAAATTTAAAATTTTTTAGCATGTTTTTGTTTTAGATCTAAGTTGCATAGCTGCACACATGACGTTATTTTCAAAAATTGTGATTTTTCAAAATTCACAAATCTATGAGTGTGCCGGTGACTTGTAAACTTTAGAACTTGGCTTGTATACTATTCGAGACCACCATAATAAGTATTATTTTATATAATTGGAATGACTTGTCTAAATTGGTAAATTTCTAGGATTACACCCAAATAGCCTTTATATGTTATGTGTTATTAACTAACTACACTGGTTAGTTAACCCCCGTATAAACCCTTTTGTTACTCTCATTTTTAGAGTAAGATACCCCTAGAAAAAACACTCAGAGCCATTCCTTTCGTTTCTTACACCTATGTTAAAAATGTTTCGTTACACCCTTACACCTTAGCCTACCCTGTAGATTAAAGTCCGTGGTTGGTTAATTGCTATAGGCAAAGTGTGTTTCCTTACATTACCTGTGTTCGCGTGCATAATTCATTATCTATGGTTAGGTCGGAAAATTGCACAATGCAATTGGAGTGAAAGTAAATATTGTATATCTTTGAGTTTATTTTTCGTGTGTTTACTACTTTCACTATTACCATTATTTCTGAAGTCATGAAAAGTATGGAAAAATTATCCAGAATTATCGTCCTAGGGTTCTTATGCTTCGGTCTCTGTTTTAAAACTTTGGAACCCCGTAATTTGTCTGGTCTTCGGGGTATTTATAGTTTCTGTCTGAGGGAAGATGCGGCGCATCTAGTAAGTAGATGCGGCGCATTGACTTAACTTCGCGTGGGGTCCAAGATTATAATATTCAGGAATATTCGTACACCGCCGGAAGTTGCGGCGTAACTGCCTTTATAGATGCGGCGCATGTCCTCTTGTATCTTGGATCGTGTCTGGTGGAATCTTAATAGAGATGCGCCGTATGTAATAGGTGAGATGCGGCGCATCTGGAGCAGATTAGGTTGGTTATTCTTCGTTGACCAAAGTTTCATATGCGGCGCATGGGATAAATCCATGCGGCGCATTCTTCAAAGTCAGGCAGTGGTCTTCATTCTCTTCATTCCAACAACCAATTCCAATCTTGATCATTTTACTCCGTTTTTAGTCCATAATCGCTAAGTTTCACCAAATGCTTGTTTTTACCTGAGAATTACAAAAGTAAACGATTAAGTATCAATCCTCACACATAATATAGTAAAACAAGTCAAATTAATAGGATAAATGATAGTAATAAAATGTACTTATTTGAGTTCATCAACGATTGAAGAGAGGAGAGGAGCATCAGAATAACCATTATCAGTTGGGGACACCCCCAACTCGTCCCCAACACCTCCTCGAAGATCGATGAAGAACATCTCAATACTTAACGTCATGTATCATTCGGTTAGAATAAGTATTTTATTCATGAATTCTCTATGTTTATTCGCAATGTATACTCTATCTTTTACAGAGATTAAGGGCTAACACCCTTAGGTGTTAGCCATGTTTATGAAGTTTTATTAGTTTTTATGTTTGTGTTGAAATGTTTACTTTGTTATTGGATTGAGTGCTTATCGATAAAAACTCGTTTATTGCTTATAACTAGTAAAAGTCTATGTAACTAGATTATGATCTTATTGGTTTAATTGCTGTAATTTAACTATCTGTAATTGTGGTTACTTTAATTGATCATAAGTGTAGTAATCCGAATCCTATATAGACGGCTTAGAGGGAACACACCGGAACCGTGCCTCATGCCACTATTAGGACTAGTAGCGCGTAATGCCAAACTAGGTTAGATGGTTTAAAGCAATAAGTTAGTATTGATGCTAGATAGGTCACTATGATCATGTCCTCTTTCCCACCACGATGGTAGGTTATTTAATCGTGACAGGATTGATAATCGGATTGGCGGCAAAACAATTGAATGAATTAAAACAAGTAGACATAAGCTTATATAACTATAAAATGGATTAGACGTGGCTAACCCGTTCTTCCTATCTATCTTCATCTATCTTTAATTTGCTTTTAATATTTATTTTCTCGTATTTAGTTTAATTAAACACACAAAATCATGATAGCCTCTCAGGCTAAAACCCCAAAAATATTTACTTGCTTTCTAGGTTAGTTAGTTTAGTAATTAGAATACCTTTAGATCACTTTAGCTTCGCTCCTAGTGAACGACCCTTGCTTACCTAGAAACTATCTACATTGATCGGGTACACTGCTCGTGAGTGTTTAGAGTCTATAGGTTAGTTCGGCAATAAATAAATTTAAAACTTGGTAGTTTATTATAGACCTAAAAAAACACATCAGTAGCTCATTTTCATTTAAAACTTGAAACTTATAATCACTTGAGTTATACATGATTTACTTGTGGATTTTACCCAACGCAACTTACTATTTACTTCCGAAAGTACTATTACTTATTTCAATGACCACTGTACACCTCTTGAATTCATTGAAAGAAAGTTATTTTCTATTAAACTCCACGAACTCACCAACTGTAAAACTAGAATAACCGAACCTTAAACAACAAACTAAAACTATATTAATACTACTCTTAACTATACGTGACACTCTAATAATAAAGAAGACTAGTAGAAGATGAATAAGAAATGGTGCGTGTGAATAAAACTCTAGTCGAATGATTCATAAGCCATAAGAGAACAATACACAAAGTAATAAATCACACACACTCTCACATATACTAGACTTAGAGGCACACTAAAATGGGTGGAGTGTGTGTGTATTTATAGTGGAGTGGGAAGCCTTTGTTGCCCTAAAAGGCTTTGGTTGGGCCATGTGATGGAATTGGGCTTTTGCATTATTCTTTATATTTTCATTACAAAGTCCAAAGCCCTTACATATTTTGGTTTAAGCTACACGACACACTTAAATACACATACAAATGACCATCACTTTTCTATAAAATATAAAAGCTAACACCAACCATTGTGTTGACGTTTTAAGCATGTTTATCTCAGGTAATTAACGGAGCAGGACAAGGCACGGAGCGGGCATCTTATACTCTGATAAATAAACTGGTGTAAAATCAAATATGTCATTCTTTCCAAATTACCACATTTTTGTGGGATTTTCATAACAGATATTTTTCCTTTGTACCATAACTATTATTTTGAATGATATATAACTTTCAAAACGCCTCTTCCGGGCCGTTTTCTGAAATTTAAACCTCAATCCTCACCGTAACACCCTAATTACTTTTCCGCTGCCACAAACCAAATTAGGGGGTGTTACACCGCCCGCAATTATGGAAGACCAGAGACGATACATGCAATTTTTTCAAACCACAAGGACGATTTCTGCAATTTACTCTTTAATCTATGTACTATTTTTATTCCAAGAAGTTTATACAACGTTTTAATTTCGTACGTTGTGTTTTTAAATTTGAACGTTTATGTTTTTATATTTTTATGTTTACGTTTTTAATTGTGTAAAAAAATAATTAAAAAAAAAAATTACTGTGCTACCCATGCAAATGGGTAGTTGTCTGAGAATGCCCAAACTTTATGCAAAAATCAAAAATACCAATGCATCCTGCGTATCATCATACGCAGGTTTACGCAAGATAACGTGTCAAGATCTAAGCCGTCCAAAAAAAATTATTGCAACGCATCTCGCGTATGTTTGTACGCAGGTTACGCAAGATACAAAAAAAAATATATAAACTACTATCCCGCGTAAGTTTGTACGCAGGATGAATGTTTGTACGCAGTGAACGAGCATGGAATAAAACCAAGACATTGCTTTCAAATTTTTGGAATTGTAAGAATATATCCTATAAATGTATTCAAGAAATATATATGGAATGAGTCTAAAAATTATTGGTAGTTGCCTAACGTATTGAGGAAAGTGTACCTTCTATTCATATACTAAATCATTATGCTCAAATGCTCGTACCTAGAAAGAAAGATAACTACATTATACTTATATAAAGTCAGGGGCTGCTTGGTAGGGGACTAAGGGGGGGAGGGGAATGGGTAAGGAAATCAAATGGGCTCACATTATTTCATTGAGTGTGCTTGGTAAGTTAAGGCAAAGGTATTGATTACCCAGTACTGGGTAATCAACCATTATAGAGTAAATTGGGAGGTAAGGTAATGATTACCCACCACACCCATTCTTTTGCATTCCCTTACCCTTTTCCTTTCCCTTTCCCCACTATCAACCAAGCAGCCCCTCAGTTTTTTGCTACAGTGCATGTACAGTGCCTCCACAGTGCTTCGAACAGTACTTTTGTGAGTGTTGACGCTATTTCTTTTTACTGTAGCAATTAAAGTTTAGCTCCTAAGATGAAAAAGTCGTTGCAAGATAGGTCCTTGGGGACTAACGATGCAACGCCGCAACAACTTTAAGGACTTTTTGGGCAAAAAAAAAAAAAAGTTATTTTCGGAATTAGTTTTCAAAAGTGGTCCATGTGGTTTAACTGTTATAACAAATTTAGTCCCTACGTTTTTTTTTTTTTTTTTTTCCAAATTTTTTTTAAAAATAAATAAATAAATAAAATAAAAAAGTTAAAAAAAATTTCCGAATTTTTCGTCTTTTTTTTTTCCGAATTTTTATAAAATTTTTAAAATACTTTTTTGCGATTTTTTTTTTTTTTTTTTTTTTTTTTTTTTTTTTTACATTTCTTTGTATGATTTTTTTTTTTTAATCATTTGGTTTATTGATATTTTTAAAATTTAGTCCTTACTAACTAACTTTCAAACAAAACTTACCGCTATACTACAAAAACATGTTTAACAAAGTCATTAGGCAATCATTAGTACAACATTGTGTGGTTTCTATTCAAGTGGGCAACTGTTCATGCCACTGTAACTCAAATGTAAAAGCACTGTAACAAACTGATGCTTAGGCTTAACAAAGTAATTAAAATGATAAGTGCATAAAAGACTTAGTACCGCACTCTTGTAGCAATGCGCAAATTTCCCAGCTCGTTTTGTTTAATTAGTCAGAATTCAGAAATTCACAATAAAGAAAAAGATATGAATAATCAAATAAATAAAACTCTTATCCTTAAAATATGTTTTTTCTAAGATCGAAAGATGCATCATTAGAATCCAGTGTGTAAGTTTGGACATTAATTGGTTGGTCATATATATACCTTGCGTAAAAAAAATTCATCATGCGTACAAACTTACGTGGGATAGTAGTTTATATTTTTTTTTTTATCCTGCGTACAACATACGCGAGATGCATATTTAATTTTTTTTTTTTTTTTTTGGACGGCTTATATCATGTCACGTTATTTTGCGTATACCTGCGTATGATGATACGCAGGATGCATGAGTATTTTTGAGTTTGGCAAAAAGGTTAGGCATTTTGAGATAGCTACCCATTTACATGGGTAGCACAGTAATTTCCTCAAAAAAAAAAGTTTAAGGTGAATATGGTGTTGCCTTGCACATAAAAAGATGAGTGAAAATGAGTGAAAGTAAGTGGAGATAAAAAGCTGATATAACTCAGATTTAAAGTGAAGTTGCCCTTGACTTGACATGCTGAGGTCAATACTCAAATAATAAGGCAAACCCAACATCTAGTTAGGTCTCCGAATCTTGTACCCTAAGGGCTCAAGGAGTCATAACATCCTACCCTCCCAACCCTCCCAAATTCCACCAATAACATCTCTCCAACTCATTTTATCCTTTCAACCCTCCCAACCAACCCTCCCAACTTAATTCTTAGGCATTCATCACATTCTCAACCCTCCCAAAATTTTTTTTTTCATTTAATTTAATCAAACATTTATATAATAAAAACTTAAACATTTCATTAAAATAAACTAAAAAAAAAAATACATAAACGACATAAACATTACATAAACCTAAACATAATTAATAAAAACTACATAAACGACATCATTATTAGAAAATAAAATACGATATAAAGAGACCTAAATCAATGTCTCGATCGGTGGTGGCTGCTCCGCTGGGTCATCAAGGTATGCTAAGTCCAAACCCGATATATGCGCTGTCAGATCATACCGGAGGCGATGATGGACTTCTTCGTCATGTATCTCCCGCAGCACATTCCGGTTATAAGCTACAGGGGCAGGTGGATCCATAATACGAACCGGTGATATTGCCCTCCCGTCGTCTTTTATGATCATGTTGTGCAATATAGTACATGTAGCGACGACTTTCCCGATCTTCTGTTTTGTCGTGAGCCGGAGGGGACGCTCCAAAATCTTCCATTTCCCCTTGAGAACACCAAAGGCCCGCTCAACATCCTTTCTTGCCGCCTCTTGTAGTCTTTTGAACTTCTTTTCGTCCTCTTCGACCGGATGCCGGTATGCCTTAACAAACGTAGCCCACCTAGGATAGATTCCATCGGTAAGGTAGTACCCATGCTTGTAATGTCGTCCATTTACGGTAAATGAAGTGTCTGGTGCGGATCCATTACGCACGTTTTGAAACAATGGTGACTGATTCAAAACGTTCACATCGTTGTTCGATCCAGGTGGACCAAAATACGAGTGCCAAATCCACAAGTCCTGAGAAGCAACACACTCAATCATAATAGTCGGCACCTTATGATCACCCCTCGTGTATTGCCCTTTTAAGTATCTAGGACACCTCGCCCATACGATGTGTGTACAATCAAGAGAACCAAGCATCCCTGGAATGTGGTGTCTTTCTTCGTGTGCTTGTGTGATGAGAGCAACATCGTGAGATGTTGGCTTACGTAAAAACTCCGCTTCGTATAAAAAAATGACCGCATCACAAAAATACTCGAGGGTCTCGCGAGATGTTCTTTCCGCCATGCATAAATACTCATCGAACGCGTCTGGAGGTTCACCCGTCGCCAATTGTTTGATCGCCGATGTGCATTTCTGTAAAGCCGTGAAACTTTTTTTTTCCCGAGCGTCGTATCCTTCTTGAAAGTACTCGAACCCAGCTTCAATATCCGCAACAATCTTCAAAAACAACCTTTTGCTCATGCGAAAACGATGACGGAAAACTGACTCATCGAATTTCGGGTCTTCAACAAAATAGTCAAGCATTAGTGTTTCCCCCGCTTCGACCCGTTCCCGATCAATGTACCTACGGGTGTCAGTAGAGCTTCCGGTGTCTTGATACGCGTCTAAGACCGTTTGGAAGAAGTTAAAAGTGCTCCCCGTTGACGAGTCGAAAAGCGAAGGCGGATCACAATATGAAGAAGAGGAAGAAGATGATTCCATTTTGTGATAAAAGTGATGATTTTTGGGTGAAGATTTTAGTGTTTGAGATTAAATATGTGAAAGTTGTGGTTTAATATGTGAAGTTTTAGTTGTTTATATCAATGTTGCAAAAATCGCATATCGGTGGTGTGGCGGTCGACCACCCTGCAGCGATTAATCGGTCATGGCGGGATTAATCGGTGATTAATCGGTTTTGCAATTTTGGCATGTTTTGGGTATTTCTGAAGACCAAACTAAAGATCGTAACTGATTTCAAGCATACTATGTTTCCAAACCTCAATAAAAGGCTCCAATTATGATTATGAGGCTCATTGTGTGTTATAAGTGAAATAAACGATCCCCAAATTAAGTAGAATGCCTAAATTTTTATTTTTTAAAGCTGACCGATACGGCCGATATGGCCGATTAATCGGCCGATACGGCCGATATGGCCGATTTCTGGCCGATTTTTGTCACTTTTTTCCCAAAACCGATTTTTTTGTCCGATTTGCATTATTCGACAAGGCCGGCGGCCGATAACCGATATATCGGCGATTAATCGGCCGCCACAGCCGATTTTTGCAACAATGGTTTATATAGAGGGATTATTATTTTTATTTTTTTTAAACGTTGCAATGGACCGTTTGGATTTTTTATCCGTTGCATGTGGTTAACGGTCGAATATGTGAAGAAAACAAGGCCAACCCTCGCTGCTTGCCCTACCCGCTGGAACCAACCCTCTGGGCAACCCGCTGGGTCGGCGGCGGTGTTCCCCAGCGGGTTAGCCCAGCCCGCTGGAAGCCCTGCTACCACTCCGTGTCCTCTAAAGATATGTTCTACATGCAAGGCCATTTTCAAGGGTAAACTTTTTGACTAAATCAAATGGTAGTACACCTTCTACTGCAAGATGCACAAGTTGTATAACATTATTACTCTATTGAAAGGACAAGTACCATGAAGCCATAATTGAGAAAACATGCCAAAACAGAAGGGCACTATGCTATCAAAACAAAAGGCCAAACATGTTCATTAGTCAAACTGGCTCAACTTTAACATTAACTATTTTTATGGATGTTATATAATACTTGATACAAAATATATAATTAGATTGGACATTAATAGTATTTTTCATTGGTATAAACTTTTAACATTAAAGTACACCACTTTCAACAAAATATCACTATTAAATATACATAACATCACTATTAAATAGCAGAAAGTACAGAAGTAGCAGTATGAAGGGGCGACTTATTTCAATCGCCTGAGGTGGAAATCGCCATATGGGGGCTGTGTGGGGGGCGGTTAGGGGGCGATCCAGGCATTAATCGCCTATGAGAACGCCTCATACCCTTTAGTCTAAGATTAAAGTTGACTCAGTTTGACTATAAAAATTCAAACACTTTTTTCGAGTATGTGAATGCGGCCCGGAAATACTGAAAGTTAAAGCAGTGTCTGGTACTCTGAAGGCACCATTGAAATGGGTTGTCAGCCCCCATGTGACATTGTGGACCTATACCCAAAAGAAACCAACAAATTGAACAAAACACTCCCTAATCTATCCTTTAAATCAAATTCCATTCATACACCTACTTTATATTGAGAAAATTACTGCAAAAGATATTCACATTATAATCTATCTCAAATTGCTTAACCTTTTTGCATTTATCAAAACTACCGATTGATCTTGCGTATCATCTTACGCAGGATATGCAAGATTACGTGGGTTCTATATGTATTTTTTAATATCTAGCGTACCACAAGTAATTTCATACGCGTGATGAATTCTTTTTTTATTTTTATTTTTTTATTTAGACCACTAAAATGTTGACACGAAATCACGCGTGCCCACAAGTACATTAATACGCGAGATCAATAGATAATTTTAAATATTGAGAAAAGTTTGGGCACTGCAAAAAAGCTACCCATGTAAATAAGTAGCACAGTAATTCTTGCATTATTTTATTAATAGGCTTAGCTTAGGTTAGGTTATTGTGTGTGAATCCTTGAAAGCTGGACTACTTTCATGTTTAGGCATGCTATGTTGAGTTGTCTACTATTTCTAAAGGAAGTTGTACATAAGTTTTTATTCTTCCGTATTTTTAAAAGTAGTTGGCAAAAGGGTTTATGGATGGAGAAAATATAAAGGAGAAAATTACTGCAGAGAACGTTCATATTATGATCTATCTCAAATTCCTTAAACTTTTTGCATTTATCAAAACTACCCATTGATCACGCGTATCATCTTACGCAGGATACGCAAGATTACATATTTACGCAGGATACAAAAAAATAATATTAAAAAGTCAGTTTTTTGCTATAGTGCACGTACAGTGCCTCCACAGTGCTTCGAACAGTACTTTTGTGAGTGTTGACACTGTTTGCTTTTTACTGTAGCAATTAAAGTTTAGCCCCTAATGTGAAAAAGCCGTTGCAAGGTAGGTCCTTGGGGGACTAACGATGCAACGCCGCAACAACTTTAAGGACTTTTTGCACAAAAAAAAGTTATTTTCGGAATTAGATTTCAAAAGTGGTCCATGTGGTTTAACTGTTATAACAAATTTAGTCCCTACGTTTTTTTTTTTTTTTTTTTTTTTTTTTTTTTTCCATATTTTTATAAAATTTTTTAAATATTTTTTGCCATTTTTTATTTATTTATTTATTTATTTTTTTACATTTCTTCGTACGATTATTATTATTTTTTTAAAGATTTTTTTTAATCATTTGGTTTATTGATATTTTTAAAATTTAGTCCTTACTAACTAACTTTCAAACAAAACTTACCGCTATAGTACAAAAACATGTTTAACAAAGTCATTAGGCAATCATTAGTACAACATTGTGTGGTTCTTATTCAAGTGGACAACTGTTCATGCCACTGTAACTCAAATGTAAGAGCACTGTAACAAACTGATGCTTAGGCTTAACAAAGTAATTAAAATGATAAATGCATAAAAAATTTAGCACCGCACTTCTGTAGCAATGTGCAGGTTTTCCAGCTCGTTTTGTTTAATTAGTCAAATTCAGAAATTCACAATAAAGAAAAAGATATGAATAATCAAATAAATAAAACTCTTATCCTTAAAATATTGTTTTTCTAAGATCGAAAGATGCATCATTAGAATCCGGTGTGTAAGTTTGGACATTAATTGGTTGGTCATATATATATCTTGCGTAAAAAAAATTCATCATGCGTACAAACTTACGTGGGATAGTAGTTTATATATTTTTTTTTTGTATCCTGCGTACAGCATACGCGAGATGCATATTTAATTTTTTTTTTTTTAGACGGCTTATATCGTGTCACGTTATCTTGCGTATACCTGCGTATAATAATACGCAAGATGCACGGGTATTTTTTAGATTGGCAAAAAGGTTAGGCATTTTGAGACAGCTACCCATTTACATGGGTAGCACAGTAATTTCCTCAAAAAAAAAAGTTTAAGGTGAACATGTTGTTGCTTTGCACACAAAAAAGTGAGTGGAAATGAGTGAAAGTAAGAGGAGAAAAAAAGCTGATATAACGCTAAGATTTAAAGTGAAGTTGCCCTTGACTTGACATGCTGAGGTCAATACTCAAATAATAAGGCAAACCCAACATCTAGTTTTTTTTTTTTGAACGGCGAATTTCTTAAATAATTTGGATAAGACATTCGCACCCGCCTCACCGGCGAGCTCTCATCCACCACAGACCAGACTATGTTGTCTTAACCGGGCCCACGCTGGCCGTGGGGATTCAACGACGTCCTCCCGGAAACCTTACCGCCTCCACACAAGTTTAACTTGCTGGAGTAACGGCCGGATGAAAACCGTGTTTCGGCTCAGTTCGAACCCTCAGCCACAATCGGGATCGAACTTCATTGCCTGGGACCAACCGAGCTTGTGGCCCACTGTGAAGACTTCCCGGATCGGTCACCAAATCCGGTACTACTTTACACATTACTCACTTAACTGAGTAAATGCCAGCCATCGAGCCACAAGCGTGGTCCTAACCCAACATCTAGTTAGGTCTCCGAATCTTGTACCCTAAAGATATGTTCTACATGCAAAAGGCCATTTTCAAGGGTAAACTTTTTGACTAAATCAAATGGTAGTACACCTTCTACTGCAAGATGCACAAGTTGTATAACATTATTACTCTATTGAAAGGACAAGTACCATGAAGCCATAATTGAGAAAACATGCCAAAACAGAAGGGCACTGTGCTATCAAAACAAAAGGCCAAACATGTTCATTAGTCAAACTGGCTCAACTTTAACATTAATTATTGAGATAATTCCCAAACTAGGCCAAAAGTTTTAGCCTATTTCAAGAGGAAGCCAAAACCAAGTTCTATTTCTTATTTTGTCCACTCTCGACCGCTCGACTGCTCGACCCCATAAAACTAGCGACACGTGTCATTCCTTTATTGACACGTGTCATTCTTTTATTTTTTTATTAATAAAAATTTGGCCCACAATTGACAAATAAATTTGGCAACATTAGCCCCTTAACCAAATAAGCGTTTGCAAAGTTAGTCCTTTTATTAACGGCCATTTTATTTTAGTCCATTAACCAAACAAGCGTTTGCAAAGTTAGTCCTTTTACTAACGGTCGTTTTATTTCAGTCCATTAACCAAACAAGCGTTTGCAAAGTTAGTCCTTCTACTAACGGCTGTTTTATTTTAGTCCATTAACCAAACAAGCGTTTGCAAAGTTAGTCCTTTTCATTTTTGGTCCTTGCGATTATTATTATTATTCAAAAAAATTCAAAAGAATTTATAAAAATTCCAAAAAACTTATAAAAATTCGAAAAAAATTATAAAATTTAGAAAAGTTTCGAAAAAATTTATAAAAAATCGAAAAAGATTTAGAAATTCGAAAAAACTTATAAAATTTTGAAAAATTTCTAAAATTCGAAAAATTTTAAAAAATTCGAAAAATTTATAAAAATTAGAAAAAGTTTTAAAAATTCGAAAAAATTTTAAAAAAAATCGAAAATTTATAAAAATTCGAAAAAATGTATAAAAATAGGAAAATTTTTTAAAAATTCGAAAAATTAGAAAAAATTTATAAAAATTCGAAAAAACTTATAAAAATTCAAAAAATTTGGAAAAATCCGAAAAATGTTGAAAAATTCGAAAAAACTTATAAAAATTCGAAAAATTTGTAAAAATTCAAAATTTTTTTAAAAATTAGAAAAAATTTATAAAAATTCGAAAAAATTTATATAAATTCGAAAAAAATTTAAAAATTCAAAAAATTCGAAAAAACTTAAAAAAATTCAAAAAAAATTTTGAATTCGAAAAAAATTATAAAAATTCCAAAAATTTATAAAAATTCGAAAAAGTTTTAAAAATTCGAAAAACTTTTAAAATACAAAAAATTCGAAAAAATTCATATAAATTCAAAAAAAATTTAAAAATTCAAAAAATTCGTAAAACTTAAAAAAATTCAAAAAATATTTTGAATTCGAAAAAAAATTATAAAAATTAGAAAAATTTATAAAAGTTCGAAAAAGTTTTAAAAATTCGAAAAAAATTTAAAAATTCGAAAAAACTTATTAAAATTCTAAAAATTTATAAAAATTCATAAATTTTTTAAAAATTAGAAAAAATTTATAAAAATTCAAAAAATTCGAAAAAATTTATTTATATTCGAAAATTTTTAAAAAATTCGAAAAAACTTACAAAAATACGAAAAAATTCTAAAAATTCGAAAAAAACTATTAAAAATTCAAAATTTTTAAAAAATTAGAAAAAATATATAAAAATTCGAAAAAAATTATAAAAACTTGAAAAATATATAAAAATTCAAAAAAATTTTAAAAATTAGAAAAAATTTATAAAAATTAGAAAAATTCAAAAAAATTTAAATAAAATCGAAAAAATTTTTAAAATTCAAAAAATTCAAAAAATCTAAAAAAATTTCAAAAAAATTAGAAAAAAATTAGTAAAAATTCAAAATTTTTTTAAAATTAGAAAAAATTATAAAAATACGAAAAATCTATAAAAATTCGAAAAAATTAAAAAAATTTTATTTTACATTCGTAAAATTTTATAAAATTCGATAATTTTTTTAAAATTAGAAAAAATTGCGCAGTTGAGCAGTTGAGCAGCGGTGGTCGAGCGCTCGACCACCGCTGACCACGTGCTCAACTGTCAATGCTCAATAATTTTCGAATTCGAAAAGAATTCGAAATTGTGGTGTCGAGCGTTGAGCATTGAGCAGCGTGGTCGAGCGCTCGACCACCGTGCTCAACTGCTCAATTTTTTTAATTTATAAAAAAATCGGATTTTTATAAATTTTTTTCTAATTTTTTCAAAATTTTATAAATTTTTTCTAGTTTTTATAAATTTTTCGAATTTTTATTTTATTTTTTTAATTTTTTTTAAATTTTTGAATTTTTATAAATTTTTTCTAATTTTTTAATTTTTTAAATTTTTTCTAATTTTATAAGGTTTTTCGAATTTTAAAAATTTTTGAATTTTTATAATTTTTTTTCTAATTTAAAAGAAAAATCAATTTTTATAAATTTTCTATATTTCGATTTTTTAAATTTTTTCGAATTTAGATAATTTTTCGAGTTTTATAAATTTTCAATTTATAAGTTTTTTCGAATTTATAGGAATTTTCGAATTTATGTGATTTTTCGATTTTTTAAAAATTTTCGAATTTATATAAATTTTTTCCAATTTTTAGAATTTTTATAAATTTTTTCTAATTTTTTAAAAAATTTCGAATTTTTATAAATTTTTCGTATTTTTATAATTTTTTTCGAATTTAAATTTTTTTTTGAATTTTTTTAAATTTTTCGAAATTTTCGAATTTTTAAATTTTTTTTGAATTTATTTGAATTTTTTCGAATTTTTTTAATTTTTATAAATTTTTTCTAATTCTTAAAAAAATTTTGAATTTTTATAAATTTTTTGATTTTTTATAATTTTTTTCGAATTTTTAAAATTTTTTCGAATTCTTATAAATTTTTCGAATTTTTATAATTTTTTTCGAATTTAAATTTTTTTTTGAATTTTTTTAAATTTTTCGAAATTTTCGAATTTTTAAAATTTTTTTGAATTTATTTGAATTTTTTCGAATTTTTTGAATTTTTATAAATTTTTTCTAATTCTTAAAAATTTTTTGAATTTTTATAAATTTTTTGATTTTTTATAATTTTTTTCGAATTTTTAAAATTTTTTCGAATTTTTATAAATTTTTTGAATTTTTATAAGTTTTTTCGAATTTTTAAAAAATTTTCCTATTTTTATACATTTTTTCGAATTTTTATAAATTTTCGATTTTTTTTTAAATTTTTTCTAATTTTTCGAAATTTTTTTAGATTTTTCGAATTTTTTGAATTTTTAAAAATTTTTCGATTTTATTTAAATTTTTTTGAATTTTTTGAATTTTTATAAAATTTTTCTAATTTTTAAAAAATTTTCGAACTTTTATAAATTTTTCGAATTTTTATAAATTTTTTCGAATTTTTATAAATTTTTTCTAATTTTTAAAAGTTTTTTCGAATTTTTAGAATTTTTTTCGTATTTTTATAAGTTTTTTCGAATTTTTTAAAAATTTTCGAATTTAAATAAATTTTTTCGAATTTTTTGAATTTTTATAAATTTTTTCTAATTTTTAAAAAATTTATGAATTTTTATAAATTTTTCGAATTTTTAAAATTTTTTCGAATTTTTAAAACTTTTTCGAATTTTTATAAGTTTTTTCGAATTTTTATAAATTTTTTCTAATTTTTCGAATTTTTAAAAAATTTTCCTATTTTTATACATTTTTTCGAATTTTTATAAATTTTTGATTTTTTTTAAATTTTATCTAATTTTTAAAACTTTTTCTAATTTTTATAAATTTTGCGAATTTTTAAAAATTTTTAGAATTTTTATAAATTTTATAAGTTTTTTCGAATTTTTAAATCTTTTTCGATTTTTTATTAATTTTTTCGAAACTTTTCGAAATTTTATAACTTTTTTCGAATTTTTATAAGATTTTTGGAATTTTTATAAATTCTTTTGAATTTTTTTGAATAATAATAATAATCGCAAGGACCAAAAATGAAAAGGACTAACTTTGCAAACGCTTGTTTGGTTAATGGACTAAAATAAAACAGCCGTTAGTAAAAGGACTAACTTTGCAAACGTTTGTTTGGTTAATGGACTGAAATAAAACGACCGTTAGTAAAAGGACTAACTTTGCAAACGCTTGTTTGGTTGATGGACTAAAATAAAATGGCCGTTAATAAAAGGACTAACTTTGCAAACGCTTGTTTGGTTAAGGGGCTAATGTTGCCAAATTTATTGGTCAATTGTGGGCCAAAATTTTTATTAATAAAAAAATAAAAGAATGACACGTGTCAATAAAGAAATGACACGTGTCGCTAGTTTTATGGGGTCGAGCAGTCGAGCGTGGACAAAATGGGAAATAGAACTTGGTTTTGGCTTCCTCTTGAAATAGGCCAAAAACTTTTGGCCTAGTTTGGGAATTATCTCTTAATTATTTTTGTGTATATTACATAATACTTGATGCAAAATATATAATTAGATTGGACATTAATAGTATTTTTCATTGGTATAAACTTTTAATAAATCTTTTATATGATAAAACAAAACCCCTAGTGGAGACTTTTACATTTCAAAATAATCAAATCATACCTTATTAAGTAATAATCAAATTATTATTATTATTATTTTCTTAAATATTAAATAAGAAAAGCCTAAATACTTCTAAATTTATCCATATTAAACAAAAAAAAAGAATGTGATTTGTAATCAATCAATAAAAACTTACAAAAATATATGTGTCAAAATATAAAAAATTAAAACTTGAAAACGGTGGAGCAAGTTTTTCAAAGATTTGGGCAAAAACTTAAAATTCAGTATCATTCCCACTAAATATTTGAAGTCCCAACATTCTCAAATTCCCCCTCCATCAATCAAACTCGATCTCTTATCATTCATTCACGCACAATCATTGACGCAAGAATATCTCGTCCAAATCTAATTAATATTAAAACCCACTACATTCGTAAATAACCCTAATTCAATATCTCAATTAAAGTACAATGGTTTTGAAGGTCCTGTTATAATAATTAAAACCTGAAATTAAAAATAATAATTTATTCAAATGATTAAAAAAAATCTCGCGTATGCGCGAGTATTATATCTAGTATTATATAATAAAAAAAATATATTTAAAATTAAAGTTGACTCAGTTTGACTATGAAATTCAACACTTTTTTCGAGTACGTGAATGCGGCCAGGAAATACTGAAAGTTAAAGCAGTGTCTGGTACTCTGAAGGTACCATTGAAATGGGTTGTCAGCCCCCATGTGACATTGTGGACCTATACCTTAAAGAAACCAACAAATTGGACAAAACACTCCTTAATCTATCTTTTAAATCAAACGAGTTGAGCAGCCCGCGCATTATTATGTGTGTGTTGTTTATAATTTTTATGCTATACGTGTTTTGTCGTATTTTGATGAGAAATGGATTTTTTGACAAATGACTCCTTTTGCAAAGAGCCGCGATCTTCAGGGTAATTTTTAGGCCATTTTTCAAACAGATTTTTTTTAAAAGGACTACTTTTGCAAAGAGCTGTCAATTTTCGGGGTATTTTTTGCCAATTTTGAAACATATTTCTTGGAAAAGGACTAATTTTGAAATTAGCGCGAACTTTACGGGTATTTTTTGCAAATTTTGAAACAGATTTTTTGGAAAAGGACTAATTTTGCAAAGAGTTGTCGACTTCAGGAGTATTTTTTACGAATTTTTGAAACTTATTTTTTCGAGAAGGATTACTTTTGCGAAAAAAAAAAAAAAAAAAAGGTACTGTAGCAGTGCACTGTAGCACTGTAGCTTTGCACTGTTCATCGATTCCGGCGTTGCTGCGGGTGTGTTGCTTATAGTTTTTTGCTATACGTGTTTTGTTGTATTTTGATGCGAAATGGATTTTTTGACAAAGGACTCCTTTTGCAAAGAGCCGCGAACTTCAGGGGTATTTTTTACCATTTTTCAAACAGATTTTTTTTAAAAAGACTACTTTTTCAAAGAGCTGTCAATTTTCGTGGTATTTTTTTGCCAATTTTGAAACATATTTTTTGGAAAAGGACTAATTTTGCAAATAGCGCGAACTTTACAGGTATTTTTTGCAAATTTTGAAACAGATTTTTTAGAAAAGGACTAATTTTGCAAAGAGTTGTCGACTTCAGGGGTTTTTTTGCGAATTTTTGAAACTTATTTTTTGGAGAAGGATTACTTTTGCGAAAAAAAAAAAAAAAAAAAGTACTGTTGCATTGCACTGTAGCAGTGCACTGTTCTACTGTAACATTGCACTGTTCATCGATTCCGCCCTTTTAATATATATATAATAAAAAGAGAATGAATTATGTTTAACGCTTTTCACTTTTTTGGAAAAGGACTAATTTTGCAAAGAGTTGTCGAATTTAAGGGTATTTTTTTTAATTTTTGAAACTTATTTTTTGGAGAAGTATTACTTTTGCGGAAAAAAAAAAAAAAAAAAAAAAAAAGGTACTGTAGCAAAGCACTGTAGGAAAGCACTGTAGCAGTGAACTGTAGAACTGTAGCATTGCACTGTTCATCGATTCCGCCCTTTAATATATATATAATAATTCCATTCATACACCTGCTTTATATTGAGAAAATTAATGCATAAGACATTCACATTATTATCTATCTTAAATTGCTTAACTTTTTTGCATTTATTAAAACTACCCATTGATCCTGCGTATATGCAAGATTACGTGGGTTCTATATGTATTTTTTAATATCTAGCGTACCACACGTAATTTTATACGCGTGATGAATTCTTTTTTTATATTTTATTTTTTTATTTAGACCACTAAAATGTTGACACGAAATCACGCGTGCCCACAAGTACATTAATACACGATATCAATGGATAGTTTTAAATATTGAGAAAAGTTTAAGCACTGCAAGAAAGCTACCTATGTAAATAAGTAGCACAGTAATTTTCGCATTATTTTATTATTAGGCTTAGCTTAGGTTAGGTTATTATGTGTGAATCCTTGAAAGCTGGACTACTTTCATGTTTAGGCATGCTATGTTGAGTTGTCTACTATTTCTAAAGGAAGTTGTACATAAGTTATTATTCTTCTGTATTTTTAAAAGTAGTTGGCAAAAGGGTTTATGGATGGAGAAAATATAAAGGAGAAAATTACTGCAGAGAACATTCATATTATGATTTATCTTAAATTGCTTAAATTTTTTGCATTTATCAAAACTACCCATTGATCATGCGTATCATCTTACGCAGGATACGCAAGATTACGTGGGTTCGATCTAAGCCGTCCAAAAAAAAAAAAAAAAAAAAACTATCCCGGGTACATATTTACGCAGGATGCACAGGATACAAAAAAAAAAAAAAAAAAAAAAACTAACATCTCGCGTATATGTTTACGCAGGATTATCACTTTTACGCAAGATACAATAAAAACAAACCTAACTTTTTAATAATTACAAAAATCACCCTTTAACTTTTTAATAATTACAATTTTTTTATATAACAAACTCTATTCGTCAAATATTTAGTAAATATCTATCGAATTCTTTAACGAAAAAATATCGTTGCGAAAAGCTCTTAATTACGAACAAAACAAGCCCAATATTAACATGCTTTTGACGTACGCATGATTTTATAAAAAATGTTAAAGTTTGATATATGTATATATATATATTATATATATATATATATATATATATATATATATATATATATATATATATATATATATTTCACTTTTAAAATTTAAAACTTTTTAATAATTACAAAAATCACCCTTTAACTTTTTAATAATTACAACTTTTTTATATAACAAACTCTATTCGTCAAGTATTTAGTAAATATCTATTGAATTCTTTAATAAAAAAATATAGTTGCGAAGAGCTCTAAATTACGAACAAAACAAGCCCAACATTAACATACTTTTGATGTACGTATGATTTTATAAAAAATGTTAAAGTTTGATATAAATATATAATATAAATATATATATACTTAAAAAAAAAAAAAAAAAAAAAAAAAAAAAAAGGTTTAAGGTGAACATGGTGTTGCTTTCCACACCAAAAGGTGAGTGGAAATGAGTCAAAGTAAGAGGAGATAAAAAGCTGATATAACGCTAAAGTTGCCCTTGACGTGACATGCTGAGGTCAATACTCAAATAATAAGGCAAACCCAACATCTAGTTAGGTCTCCGAATCTTGTACCCTAAAGATATGTTCTACATGCAAAGGCCATTTTCAAGGGTAAACTTTTTGACTAAATCAAATGGTAGTACACCTTCTACTGCAAGATGCACAAGTTGTATAACATTATTACTCTATTGAAAGGACAAGTACCATGAAGCCATAATTGAGAAAACATGCCAAAACAGAAGGGCACTATGCTATCAAAACAAAAGGCCAAACATGTTCATTAGTCAAACTGGCTCAATTTTAACATTAATTATTTTTGTGAATTTTATATAATACTTGATGCAAAATATATAATTAGATTGGACATTAATAGTATTTTTCATTGGTATAAACTTTTAATAAATCTTTTATATGATAAAACAAAACCCCTAGTGGGGACTTTTACATTTCAAAAAAATCAAATCATACCTTATTAAGTAATAATCAAATTATTATTATTATTATTTTCTTAAATATTAAATAAGAAAAGCCTAAATACTTTTAAATTTATCAATATTCTACAAAAAAAAAGAATGTGATTTGTAATCATTCAATAAAAACTTACAAAAATATATGTGTCAAAATACAAAAAATTAAAACCTGAAAACGGTGGAGCAAGTTTTTCAAAGATTTGGGCTAAAACTAAAAATTCAGTATCATTCTCACTAAATATTTGAAGTCCCAACATTCTCATATTCCCCCTCCATCAATCAAACTCGATCTCTTATCATTCATTCACGCACAATCATTAACGCAAAAACATCTCCTCCAAATCTAATTAATATTAAAACCCACTACATTCGTAAATAACCCTAATTCAATACCTCAATTAAAGTACAATGATTTTGAAGGTCTTGTTATAATAATTAAAACCCGAAATTAAAAATAATAATTTATTTAAATGATTAGAAAAAATCTTGCGTGTGCGCGGGTATTATATCTAGTATTATATAATAAAAAAAATATATTTAAAATTAAAGTTGACTCAGTTTGACTATGAAAATTCAAACACTTTTTTCGAGTACGTGAATGCGGCCAGGAAATACTGAAAGTTAAAGCAGTGTCTGGTACTCTGAAGGTACCATTGAAATGGGTTGTCAGTAGGGGTGTCATTCGGGCCGACCCGACCCGAACCCGACCCGAACCCGAGCCGACCCGAGTCAATTCGGGTCAACCCGAATTGACCCGAATTTATATTCGGGTCAATCGGGTCAACCCGAATTGACCCGAGTTCTAAACAAGGTCGGGTTCGGGTATGTTTTTAGGAGCCTTGACCCGACCCGAACCCGACCCGGACCCGATTGACCCGAGAAAACTAACAATTTACAAGGTAAAAATTCGGGTTGACCCCAAACCCGAGTTGACCCGACCCGAATTGACCCGACCCGAGATGACCAGAGACCCGAATTGACCCGACCCGAGTTCAAACAGGGTCGGGTTCGGGTATTTTTTTAGGAGCCTTGACCCGAATTGACCCGACCCGAGTTGACCCAAACCCGACCGGGTCAACCCGAATCACACCCCTAGTTGTCAGCCCCCATGTGACATTGTGGACCTATACCCTAAAGAAACAAACAAATTGGACAAAACACTCCTTAATCTATCCTTTAAATCAAACGAGCTAAGCAGCCCGTGCATTGCTGTAGGTATGTTGCTTATAATTTTTGTGCTATGTGTGTTTTGTCGTATTTTGATGCGAAATGGATTTTTTGACAAAGGACCCCTTTTACAAAGAGCCGCGATCTTCAGGGTAATTTTTTGCCATTTTTCAAACAGATTTTTTAAAAAGGACTACTTTTGCAAAGAGCTGTCAATTTTTGAGGTATTTTTTGCCAATTTTGAAACATATATTTAGGAAAAGGACTAATTTTGCAAATAGCGCGAACTTTACGGGTATTTTTTGCAAATTTTGAAACAGGTTTTTTGGAAAATGACTAATTTTGCAAAGAGTTGTCGATTTCAGGAATATTTTTTGCGAATTTTTGAAACTTATTTTTTCGAGAAGGATAACTTTTGCGAAAAAAAAAAAAAAAAGTACTGTAGCAGTGCACTGTAGCACTGTAGCTTTGCACTGTTCATCGATTCCGGCGTTGCTGCGGGTGTGTTGCTTATAATTTTTGTGCTATACGTGTTTTGTCGTATTTTGATGCGAAATGAATTTTTTGATAAAGGACTCCTTTTGCAAAGAGCCGCGAACTTCAGGGGTATTTTTTGCCTTTTTTTTTTAAAGACTACTTTTGCAAAGAGCTGTCAATTTTCGGGGTATTTTTTGCAAATTTTGAAACATATTTTTGGAAAATGACTAATTTTGCAAATAGCGCGAACTTTACAGGTATTTTTTGCAAATTTTGAAACAGATTTTTTGAAAAAGGACAAATTTTGCAAAGAGTTGTCGACTTCAGAGGTATTTTTTGCGAATTTTTGAAACTTATTTTTTGAGAAGGATTACTTTTGCGAAAAAAAAAAATGGAAAAAAGTATTGTAGCATTGCACTGTAGCAGTGCACTGTACTACTGTAGCATTGCACTGTTCATCGATTCCGCCCTTTTAATATATATATAATAAAAAGAGAATGAATTATGTTTAACGCTTTTCTCTTTTTTTGAAAAGGACTAATTTTGCAAAGAGTTGTCGACTTTAGGGGTATTTTTTAAAAATTTTTGAAACTTATTTTTTGGAGAATGATTACTTTTCCGAAAAAAAAAAAAAAAAAGTACTGTAGCATTGCACTGTGGCAGTGCACTGTAGAACTGTAGCATTGCACTGTTCATCGATTCCGCCCTTTTAATATATATATAATTCCATTCATACACCTACTTTATATTGAGAAAATTACTGCATAAGACATTCACATTATGATCTATCTTAAATTGCTTAACTTTTTTGCATTTATTAAAACTATCCATTGATCCTGCGTATATGCAAGATTACGTGGGTTCTATATGTATTTTTTAATATCTAGCGTACCTGATGAGGCGAAAAATGTTACGCTTTTAAGGCGTCATTTAAGCCCTAAATCGTATTTATTTGATCAAATATCGCCCTAAATCGTTTCTTTTGTCATTTTAGGTACTTTTGAGGAGAAATCTGGAAAAGGAGGCATTTTGGACGTTTTTGGAGCATAAAAGTGAAGAAAACGACAAAGTCTCAAAATCATGCTGAAAGTTACCTTTGACGGCGTCATAATTAACGCTGGACGGCGTCATGCTTTGGCAAGAAAAGTTGGACGTGAAATTTACTCATGACGGGCCAGAGAAAATAGCATGGAATTCTGACGGCGTCACGCTTTAACTTGATCAAGGGCGTCACGGCTTAAATCATAACGGGACGGCGTCACGTTCAAGGTTCGACGGCGTCAAGCCTTGATAAGCCAGAGAGCATTTTTGGAGAGCTAAAGAGGGACGGCGTCAAGAAGGTCGTCCGGGAACCCTAAAAGCGGCGAGGTGACGGCGTCACAGTCCATAAGGTGACGCCGTCAGATACCAAAGTCTATATATAGTTTTCTAATCTTTTGTCATTAGGAGAGAACTTAGTGTGTGGAATTTTGGGATAAAACCCTAAGACGATTGATGCGCGTGATGTGTCGTTGCGGTTTAGCAGTTTTAATGCCTACTCAAGTTTTAAATTTATATTTAGCCGACTTATCAATAACACACACACTTAACGAGCAGTGTACCCGGTCAGTATGAAGATAATGGTAAGTAGAGTGTCGATCACTAAGAGTGGAACGTATAATCTAGTTAATCTAATCAGTATTTTAATATCCTAACGCAAGGGGGTTTCAGCCTGAGAGACTGGCACAATTTGTTGTATGCAATAAAATAATAAATAAACAATAGGCACGAATTCAGCAAGTAGCACACACGTACACAGATAGATACTAGAGACAATAAGAGGGCTGTCCTTATGATTAAGTAGTTTGTCACTTGTTTTATTGATAGCTTTATATGAAGTGTATGTAATTAACCCTTTCTCGTTGGTCCTATTCTCATCGGCGAGTAAACCCTTAATGATTACTTATGTCTAAAAGTTATTCCTAAGTGATCAATTTAGAAACAACCGTGGGAGCCACACCTTGTCCCGCAGTCGGGTGCCCGCAAGCCACTAATAAACACAGAGGTTATCAATGCACTAATAAGTAGTAACCAAAGACATCAACATATAAACTTTAATTGATGGGAAAGCAAGTATTAAAGGGAGTGCAATCTTTCCGTTGTCACATTACACAAGCCACCAATCCTGATGAATTAAAGTTTGCTAAAACAATAAAACAAAACTACTTAATGAATTAAATACATGCAGCACCTTCTTACAGCTCTTGTATCTTCGATTTGGGTGTGTCTTGTGCTGCCTTCTTGACTGAATTCGTCCTTCTGCTCTGCTGTCCGAACTTCGGTTTTAGGGTTTCGAACTCTCTATCTCGTCTGGTCTACGGGGTATTTATAGTTTGTGTCTGAGGGAAGATGCGGCGCATCTACTTAAGTAGATGCGGCGCATGTACTTAACTTCGCGTGGGGTCCAAGATTATAATATTCAGGAATATTCGTACACCGCCAGAAGATGCGGCGCAACCCTTGATTAGATGCGGCGCATGTCCTCTTGTATCTTGGATCGTATCTGGTGATATCTTGATAGAGATGCGGCGCATGTTGATAGTGAGATGCGGCGCATCTGGAGCAGAATTGACTTGATCTTGTCCATGTCAGTAGACTTCCACTTTATGTACGTTTTGCTCCATTATTAGTCCAAAATCGCCAAGTTTCACCAAATGCTTGTTTTTACCTGAGAATTACAAAAGTAAACGATTAAGTATCAATCCTCATACATAATATAGTAAAACAAGTCAAATTAATAGGATAAATGATAGTAATAAAATGTACTTATTTGAGTTCATCAAATATCCCCCCACTTAAACTTTACTTGTCCCCAAGTAAACCTTAGATTAAATCTCATGAAAATGTATCCTAAAAGATGTTAGGATTTATTTTTATAGTTAAGCATGTATTCGTTCATTTCATAATCACACAACTAAACACTTAACGAATTAGAAGTAAAATAAAATAAGTCGATAAAAGCAAATCTAATCGTTTAACTGTCCAGTCGCGACGAATATTCTATCATAAGCTTGGCAAGTATACACATCTCCACCACTAAAGCTAAGGAATAACAAGTCTAAAGCGGTAAAAAGGGTTTTTAGGCTTAAGGGTTAATTATTCTTATTTCACTATCGATCTCAAATTCCAGAAAAGGCGACAAAATTACAAATACATGATCGAATCCACGAACACGATACTTGCAATTGCTCAAATCCTTAACTCGAATAGGCTAAAGATAGGTCCAAACTTCACCAATAATAATATATCAAAAAGGGCGACAAAATCATAAATACATAGCCGAATCCACGACTACGATACTTAAGATTGCTCAAATCCCTAATCTCAATAAATCAAAGGTTTGGTTGGATAAAGAATAATGAAGGGTATGGATAATATTTGGGATATAAATTGGTGTAAAAATAAAAATAAACAAAACAAATAAATTAAAATCCTAAGTGTGGTTAATCACTATCCCAACCATCCCATGAATAAGACTCATATCATTGAATAACTCACGCTTTAACACTTGAAACACACGCTTTAGGTAGACACGAATTATACTCAACAAGATCTTAATCAAAGAATAAACCTTAATTGGCGTTCCCATAACTGCCAATTCCCATTCAATCCATAGATATAGTACAACAAATAGTGGTGATATCGACCACTTACATAACTTTACATCGTTGGTTATAACAAACTTCCAACACTCCCTTTTTCTTTTTCTTTTCTCAATTTTTCGATTTTTTTTTTTTTTTTTTTTTTTTTTTTTTTTTTTTTTTTTCTTTTATTTGAAACATAAACATAGATGTGTAAAATTTCACCACATCACTATAACTTTCTTTCCGGATAATTTTTCTATACTTTTCATACTTTCAGAAATAATGGTAAATAGTGAAAGTAGTAAACACACGAAAAATAAACTCAAAAATATACAATATTTACTTTCACTCCAATTGCATTGTGCAATTTCCCGACCTAACCATAGATAATGAATTACGCACGCGAACACAGGTAATGTAAGGAAACACACTCTGCCTATAGCAATTAACCAACCACGGATCTTAATCTACAGGGTAGGCTAAGGTGTAAGGGTGTAACGAAACATTTTAAACATAGGTGTAAGAAACGAAAGGAATGGCTCTGAGTGTTTTTCTAGGGGTATCTTACTCTAAAAGTGAGAGTAACAAAGGGGTTTATACGGGGGTTAACTAACCAGTGTAGTTAGTTAATAACACATAACATATAAAGGCTATTTGGTGTAATCCTAGAATTTTTACCAAGTTAGACAAGTCATTCCAATTATATCAATAATACTCATTATGGTGGTCTCGAATAGTATACAAGCCAAGTTCTAAAGTTTACAAGTCACCGGCACACTCATAGATTTGTGAATTTTTGAGAAATCACAATTTTTTTTAAAATAACGTCATGTGTGCAGTTATGCAACTTAGATCTTAAACAAAAACATGCTAAAAAAAATATTTTTAAGTTTGATATATTAAGCACATTTTAAGCATAATTTTTGAAAAAGTTTAGGACAAGTAATTGTTAAGTGTTCTAATTCTCCTATCCCCCCACTTAAGTTAAACAACGTCCTCGTTGTTTGTATAAAAGGTTAAAAACTGGAAAATAAAAAGAATTAGAACAGAAAAACTCCCCTGAGATTTGCTCGGTATGATCCTCCATTAGTGTAAGAGCAAAAATCATCTTTCTTGTGGATTAGAACGTTAAAGCTTCATACTTGATTTATCCACCGGAAATTCAGAAAACTATAATACCACCAACACTTTAAAACACACCTAAGATAAGAAAGGTTCAACTTGCATAATACATTAGTAGTTAGATAAAAATAAAACTTAAAAATTAAAACTGAAAATCATCAGGTCAGTCGATGCGCCGTATCTTATTGAAGAAGATACGCCGTATCGAGCCTGGAATTAATACGGATCAGAATAAAGATGCGCCGCATCCTTAACCAGGGATGCGCCGCATTAAAATAACTGATAAATAGTTTTAAAGTCGAAAAATAAAAAAATTGCAGAAAAATAAAATAAGATATGACCATTGCAGGAGATGCGTCGCATCTCAGGACTGAGATGCGCCGTATCTTCGTGCGGCCTGGACTGAAAATAAAACAAAATAAAGGATAGGATGCGTCGCATCTGTTTAAGCAGATACGGCGCATGTAGTAACCAAACAGACTGTTAACAGTCTGTTGTAAAATGGCTCGTTCCACGGTCTGATTTCATACGTCCTCTCGTACTCTCGTGCTGAACTTAATGCCAGACTTCATCAGATATAACAAGAAACATAAACTGAAACATTAAATATAAACATGAGAATAGTTGTCAGTACAATCCAAAATTAATATAAGTAATGTACGGGAAAACGTGTCCATAATGAAAATGCAAAGGGTAGTCAATCCATGGGCTGATCAGGAGTCACGTCATCTGATTGGGCCCCTGAAGTGCTAGCTCCGTCTGTCCTGGGGCGAACCCTGCGCTCGTATCTGATAATCCTACTGACATAAGCACCGTCTGGGAGGTTGTGGCTGACCCCATTAAGAGCCATCAACCTACTGACACCATCGACCAACCAACTCGTATCTCTCCTCACTCCAGCGAGCTCAACTCTCTGTGCCTCGAGAGCCTCCCTCAATGACCTAACCTCTAGCTCCACTCTCTCGACTCTCTGTCCAATAGTGCGGGGAGCTGGTGCTGGAGCGTGTATCTCCTCCTGAGCGGGAGCAGCAGCCGGGGCTGCCTGAGCATCCCCCTGCTCTGGCTCAGCAGGCCTAGGTGGTCCAAGTGGTGCCCAGAAGTACCCATCAATCATCTCCTCACACATCCCAAGCCTAGTCGCGAGATAATCCGCATCCATACTAGGCAATCTAGCAACATCAACTGGAAGATCACCGGGAATCTCATCTCCTAATATCCCAAAATGCCTAGCAAGACGGGAGACAAAATGGCCCCCAGTCATCTGGCTCCTACCATCTCTCCCTGGAGCAACTCGGTGTAAATAATGTGCTAAGAAGTGAGGGATGTTCACCACAGCCCCCCCGTCCATGCTCCGCAAGAGAAAAAGATCCAAAGTAGTTACCTTCTCAGGGGATTGTCCCCTTCCGGCAATAGTCAGGGCAATCAGGCGATGACAAAGCCTCCTCATCGGCTCTCTAATCAGTGTGTACGAGGGAGTGGTGGAGGTAGAATCACCTCCAGATGAAATCTCAACCCAGTAATCTCCCAACTCCCCACGATCTGAAACAACTCTCAAGCTGTTAGCCCAATAATCAGTAAAACCAGGAGATGCCATCTCTGCTGTAGTATGCAACCCAAGAGCAAGTATAAACTGTCCCATAGACATCCTTCTCTCAAAACCACCCAATCTGAATACTAGAGTGTCAAACGTGTCGAGACCGAGATCAGTCTCCCTATAGTGTAAAGTGCAGAAAAACTCCAACATCAAAACCTTAATTAACGGTTCCTCTATCCTGAACAACCTTTCCCAGGCGTAGGACCTGAACAAAATCTGCCCCTCCCCATCTTTGTATATCATTTCCAACCTAGTTCTCAACCTTTCAGCAGCGTTACCCTCGTCAATATTGTTGATGCTGTCAAAATTCAAAACCGGAACACTAAATACTTTCCTCTGATAAAACTTTCTGAGCTTAGTCATATAATCATCAACAACACCCTGTGCTAGTCCCATCGTTTCAAAACGAAGCCACGGGTGTCTACGTGCAGGCTCAGGTAACTCCATCTGCAATAAACATTCACAGTCAGAAAACAGTCTGTAAGTCAGGTAGATGCGGCGCATTGATTAAATCAATGCGGCGTATCTGTATAAAGTATAAGGGATGCGGGGCAATAAAAGGAATACGGCGTATTGATATGCGTCGTATCTAGGTTAATCAATACGGCGTATCTAAAAGTTTATCAATTTTGAAATAGGTCGTTACGCCGCATTAATCAACCCAGATGCGCCGCATCTAAAAGCATATCAGTATAAAATAAAGGGTTAGGCACGTTTTTCAAGAATCCGTATCCGTGACGTAAACTTCCACTAAATATCACAGTATAATATTCTCCTTATATCAGTTCAAATATCTCAATCAACCACAGCTAATTCACCTTCCCGCTAAATATTCAAAATCAAACCCAAAACCTAAATTTTCGGTCGATTCAATTAGTGCCAAATTCGATGTCCGAATCTAAAATTAACTTAGGGGAAATAATTAATTCCAAGTTCTAATCATATCCCTATATCGTTTAAGCGCGAATCGATTCAATCCTATAAACCCTAATTTTCGTATTAATCAAAATTAAATCGAAATGTAACAATTACCTTAGTATTCGTGATTAGGAGAAGGATTATTGCTCGGATTAAAGGCGGATTAAAGAAAGATGATCGGATTTTGAGTATAATTTTAGTGCGTGTTCTTAACTGTGTGTATTTATGCGGCGTATTCCCGTCGTATTTATAAGGCGACACGATGCGCCGTATTAGAAAATTGGGATACGCCGTATCTAGTTAATTCCGTTGACTAGTCAATAAGTCCTAGTTGGTCAGGGATACGGCGCTTTGGATATTTAGATCCGCCGTATCTCTATGTTAGTTAACGAAATTTTAAATGAAGAACGTACCTTGGCCTCCGCAACACAGTTCCTTATACATCAAATTTGGGTAAAAACGGCACACCATATAGATGAATTCAAGATAAGAGCAATAGGCATAAACGTTTTATTAATAATTGTAATCTTATTGTTTAGAGGATAAGTTTTTATTCCGATGTTAGGAACAAATATCGTTTTTAAGCGTACAAATTTAAGATTACGATTTGAATCAGATGTATAGTACGGATAATAAAATTGAGATCATAGTGTAGAGAACTTTCCTTAGGGCAGTTGAATTATCGTAGAGTTTACCTGGGATTCTACTTCAAGAATTAAAGAAGTTCAATGTTACCAGTACTGAGTTTTCCTCCACTCTTGCCGTCTTATGTTCGGTCACTTCAGCTAGCGTCTCTTGGTTTGGTTCAGAATGTAATCCTTCTTGGTGATGCTTGAGTCATCATTTATCCTGAAAATAAACAACTTGCACACGAGAGTAGCGGACCGATCAAAGTAAATATCAAAAATCAACTATATTTATCAAATTATATTCGTCGTATTAACAAAAGTTAATGCGCCGTATTTTCGTTACGTTTAAAAATAAAAGATTTTTGATTCAGTAAGATGCGCCGTATCGACAGAGATCGATACGTCGTATCTGTTTAATAATTCGCAAACTGTTTTTAATTAAAATAATAGATACGCCGTATCTTCAAAAGCAGATGCGTCGTATTACTTTATCGCTTAGAAAAATTTTCTTGTTAAAAACAGATACGCCGTATCTTGGGGAAAAGATGCGTCGTATCGAATTAATTAAACGCGTTGTATTAAAAAAAATATTAAACGCAATACGCCGTATCTGAGAGATCAGATGCGCCGTATCGTTTGATTTAGCACAGTACAACGATAGCAGAACAGAAAAATACGAAAAATAAAAACAAAAATTAAACACACAAACAAAAATAAACACACAAAAATAAAAAAAAACAAATAACACACAATACAACAAATATGCAAAATAGTACAATGATGCAATTAATCTAATAAAAAGAAAAACCTAATTAAAATACTAATCAAATTAACAGAAAATAACAATTCACTCCCCGGCAGCGGCGCCAAAAACTTGATGCGCGTGATGTGTCGTTGCGGTTTAGCAGTTTTAATGCCTACTCAAGTTTTAAATTTATATTTAGCCGACTTATCAATAACACACACACTTAACGAGCAGTGTACCCGGTCAGTATGAAGATAATGGTAAGTAGAGTGTCGATCACTAAGAGTGGAACGTATAATCTAGTTAGTCTAATCAGTATTTTAATATCCTAACGCAAGGGGGTTTCAGCCTGAGAGACTGGCACAATTTGTTGTATGCAATAAAATAATAAATAAACAATAGGCACGAATTCAGCAAGTAGCACACACGTACACAGATAGATACTAGAGACAATAAGAGGGTTGTCCTTATGATTAAGTAGTTTGTCACTTGTTTTATTGATAGCTTTATATGAAGTGTATGTAATTAACCCTTTCTCGTTGGTCCTATTCTCATCGGCGAGTAAACCCTTAATGATTACTTATGTCTAAAAGTTATTCCTAAGTGATCAATTTAGAAACAACCGTGGGAGCCACACCTTGTCCCGCAGTCGGGTGCCCGCAAGCCACTAATAAACACAGAGGTTATCAATGCACTAATAAGTAGTAACCAAAGACATCAACATATAAACTTTAATTGATGGGAAAGCAAGTATTAAAGGGAGTGCAATCTTTCCGTTGTCACATTACACAAGCCACCAATCCTGATGAATTAAAGTTTGCTAAAACAATAAAACAAAACTACTTAATGAATTAAATACATGCAGCACCTTCTTACAGCTCTTGTATCTTCGATTTGGGTGTGTCTTGTGCTGCCTTCTTGACTGAATTCGTCCTTCTGCTCTGCTGTCCGAACTTCGGTTTTAGGGTTTCGAACTCTCTATCTCGTCTGGTCTACGGGGTATTTATAGTTTGTGTCTGAGGGAAGATGCGGCGCATCTACTTAAGTAGATGCGGCGCATGTACTTAACTTCGCGTGGGGTCCAAGATTATAATATTCAGGAATATTCGTACACCGCCAGAAGATGCGGCGCAACCCTTGATTAGATGCGGCGCATGTCCTCTTGTATCTTGGATCGTATCTGGTGATATCTTGATAGAGATGCGGCGCATGTTGATAGTGAGATGCGGCGCATCTGGAGCAGAATTGACTTGATCTTGTCCATGTCAGTAGACTTCCACTTTATGTACGTTTTGCTCCATTATTAGTCCAAAATCGCCAAGTTTCACCAAATGCTTGTTTTTACCTGAGAATTACAAAAGTAAACGATTAAGTATCAATCCTCATACATAATATAGTAAAACAAGTCAAATTAATAGGATAAATGATAGTAATAAAATGTACTTATTTGAGTTCATCAACGATTTTTAGCTCTTTTTCAAGGCTTCTTGCCTTGAGATCTTCCATGTTTCATTGAAAGATAAGTTATCAATTAATCATTCAATATGTCTATGTGTTGTTTGATTCTATCTTATTCTTGTCTTTTGTTTAACATGTTAGGCTAAATTTATCTTGTGTTTGCTTAGATCTAATGAAACCTAGCTATTGATTATTGGTTATTAGTGTGTTGTTAGTTGTATTGGATGATTGTTTTCTATGTAGGCTTAAGAAAACTGGCTAACTTCCTATTCGGTAACTTGCTTGAACGTCTTAAGAAACATGAACCAAACGCGTACTAAAGGTTTTTATGGTTGTATTTAATGCACAAGCGAATTCTAGTGATCCCATGTTAGGAGCTTCCTAGCCGGCTCGACATAGGAGTGAAGTAGGAGCTTGTAGAGTTGGGGAAGTAAGTACGCCACCCCACGAATGGTATTAAGGAATACACCCGTCATCCACGCGACTAATACACATTAATTAACCGGTAAAAGATAGTTAGGGAGTAAGGAAATCTAAGTAAACACATTTCTCTACACATAAGTTTCTCACCACATTTTCATTTTTGTTATTTTATTTTATTGCATTTGTAGTTATTTGGGTTAGTTGATTAGCAATTAATTCCGCCCACTCCTTCAAAACCCGAGATTTTACTTGCTTTCATAAAAATATAAAAACATAAAAAAGAATCTTCCTCAACCCTTAGACCTAATTAGAGTAGCCTTTCATACCTAACGAACACTATTCCCTGTGGAGAACGATCAATCCCCCGTACTTACCACTACACTATACTACATCGGTCAGGTACACTGCCTGGTGGGGTTGTAAGCCTCTTGAGATCCCTTGAGAGGTAAAACCTGTTGTAAGGTTGCAAAACCCACGCATCAAGTTTTTGGCGCCGCTGCCGGGGAATAGTTATTGTTTAGGTTGAATTTTTATTTCTATTAGGTCTACTCACTAGATTCCTTTCTAGTGAGATTTTTATTTTATTTTTCTAGGTTTTCTTTAGTCTATCTATTTTCTTCGTGTCTTTGTTCGTAACCATACCATCCGACATCATGGAAGATGGTAATATCCTCAACAACCCACCACCACAACAACCACAACCACCTCCTAGAGCCCGTACTTTAGGAGAGTACTCCCGTCCTAGCCACCATGGCTATCGAAACACCATTGAGCTCACTCAAGGAGCCAATATCACACCCTTGCGATCCGACACCATCCGGTTGGTGCAAAGTGGATGCGCATTCCATGGACTTCGTTCTGAAGATCCTAATCAACATCTCAAGGACTTTCTTAAAATCGTTGATTCTATAGACCTTGATGTTGCCACTAGAGAGACGACCCGATTGCGTCTCTTCCAATTCTCTTTGCGGGACCAAGCTAGTCAGTGGCTAGAACGTCAACCCGCAGGATCCATCACCTCTTGGGATGATCTTACCACTCGTTTCCTTGCTCAGTTTTTCCCACCGGGGAGAACTACCAAACTAAGGAATGATATCTTGATGTTCCAACAACGTCAAGGCGAAACTCTCTACGAGGCATGGACTCGATTCAAGGACTTACTCCAAAAAGTCCCTCATCATGGCATAGAACTTTGGCTCCAAGTCCAAATCTTCTATGATCATATCAATCTCTCCACGAGGCAAACCATTGACCAATCGGCCGGTGGCAAGCTACGTGATCTAAGTGCGGAACAATCATGGGCTCTCCTAGAGGATCTTGCTCTTTATGACAACGAAAGTTGGAGTGATCCCCGTGATTTGAATAAAACGGTCAAGGCAATATCTTTGCCTTTGAACAATTCAAGCACTTCTGACCGTAGGATCATAGAACTTGGAGACCAAGTCAAGTTTCTCATGAAATCCTACGAGGCTCCTAAACCTTCAAGCCAAGTGAACAAAATCACTTCTTCATGTGAATTATGTAGTGGTCCCCACGACACTCGTGATTGCATGGAACTCCCCGAACAAGCTTTTGTGGACTATGCATCCTCGCGTACCGACGGAGCGGGAGACAAGTGGTACACTTTTAAACCCGAGCCAAACCATTACGGTGATACATACAACCCCTCATGGAGAAATCACCCGAACCTTAGGTGGAAACAAAACCAAAACATACAACAAACCAATTCTTCCAACCCACCTAATCGTTTCCAATCAAGCGGTTCCAACATGAACCGTACTTTCAACAACAATCCTTCCGGAAATGGTAGTACCAATCATCTTGAAGGATTGATGTCCCAATTTATGGCATCTCAAGAAGCTCGGATAGCTAGATTCGAATCCGAATTCAATCAGCAACAAACAGAGATGACCAATAAAATTGACAACTTGTTGAAAGCTCTCAATAACCAAGTGCTATCACCTCCACATAAGGACGCTAGGAACACAAATAGCGGACCCCAAGTCAAAGACCCTTCTTCATCCAAACATGTCCACTTCGTCAACGTTGTCACTATTAAACCAATCGATAGAAACATGGAAGAAAGTGACAAGAATAAGGGTAGGATAGAAATTGAACCTAAGGATGAGGTTAAGAAAGTCGAGGTTGATAGGGAAGTTAAAAAAGGTGAAGTTGAGGAAGTAGATGATGAGGAGGACTACTTCAATAGGCTACCCACTAAGGAAGAGCGCGCATATCATAAGGACTTATTCGATGACCCCGAGACACCATACTTCCTAGGTAGACCAATTATAGAAATAGGCAACCCTTCTAATCTCAACATACCATGCAACATCGGACATTTGCATGTGTGGAAAGCCTACATCGACCTTAGATCACCCATAAACATCATGACTAGAGCCCACTATAACTTGATAATGAAGAATCAACTTGGGTATAGGATGTTCCCTGACAAGGGTTGGATGAGTAACTTCACGGGAAGAGTTAAGGGATTACCGGTTTATGTAGGAAACTTCACCTATGTCACCGACTTTGTAATTGTAGAAGATATCCGCCCAGTAGTCGATGCATCCTTAACTCAAGTGGTTTTTGGAAAACCATTTGTTGAGGTCTCTAGAATGACTCATGAACCTTCCTTAGGGATAGTTAGATTTAAGGATGAGACCGATGAGGTAAACTACCAAATGCCATATAAGATAGAGCAATTCCAACACTTGTCAAATATTGAGAAGGAGCTTAAGCAAGCGGTCTACTATAGGAATGATGAGGATAGAAGTAAAGGAGTAGGCTATGTTATGGAAAGGATATTTGGTTTCTACAAGGATTGTTTGACATTAGGACCGGAATATAAAACCGGGAAGGAAAATGGCCTAGGAACCATGACCGATGATGGAGTCACGTAATGTTTGTGACTTTGAGTCTAGCTACAAGACTCGTTAATAAAGAAAAGCGCTCTTGGGAGGCAACCCAAGCTATATTTGTTTTATTTGCTTTGTGTGTTTATTTTGTTTGTTTGTTTATTTGTTTGATTTTATTTGTTTCCGTATGTATGTTTAATTTTTATTATTATTGATTCATGTTCAAAACTAATTTGTGAAAATGCTTTATTTTGTTTTTAACTTCGTCTTAACTACATATAAAGGTATTTTGCAAAAGATAAGTGTAAGGGAAATCTAAATCGGTTTATTAGAACACAAATGAACATGAATCGTAATAATAATAAATTAACATACATATTAGTGTTTGTTTGAGTCAAATGCTTGTATCGAGTCATAATGATGTTTTGCAGGATTTCCAGGAAGTAAGGTAAAGGTTTTTCCAGAAATTTTCCGGAAACTTAACATAAGAATTTCGTCAGGTCATTTCTGACGGCGTCAGATTTAATTTTTCAGAAATTATTGAAAGTTTTGTTTTTAAAAAGTTTTTATTAAATCTCCAACTTATAATCTCCAGGAATCTGCAAAATTATCATTCCACAAGCATTATATCCTTATATATAGATTTTTCCCGCCGATGTTATGCAGGTTTTCGTGTTTGTTTTCTCAGGTTTAACAGGTTATTTTGGACAAGGAAATGTTTTGGATCAAGCTTATGGCGATGCATTAGTCATGGAGCTTCAACATTACCTTGGAGGAAGATTTAACCGTGTGTAATTTCATTATCCACCGAGCGAATCAGGGGAGTATTTGATTTCATTCTTTTACTTTTTGCTTTTACATTTGTTATTTGAACATTGGGGACAATGTTCATCTTAAGTGTAAGGGGAGGGTAAAAGTACGATTTTTGAGAATGCTATTGCGCTTGATTTTTGTTTGTTTAATAGTAGATGTGTAATAAAACTAAGAGAAATACTTGTTAAGGTAATTTTAGTGCCAAACTTAAAATTTTTTACAACATATAGGAGTGAAACTTTGATCTTAATGAGCGTCTCATGGATAGGAGTTATATGACTAGCACAAAAACCGTACCACTAAAAAATTTTCCACCCCCAAATATGTGAGGTTCACCCCTAGAATTGGTAGGAAAAGCATTTATGCTATGATGTGTGTACCGGTAGCACTTAGATTCTAGAACTTGCGTTAGGACCATTCCGAGGCCACAAGTGAGACTACATTCGTGTAGTTAGATTTACTACATGATAAGAGGCATTAGGATTAACCCATTGTTTTACACCTGTGTTTTTGTTATAATTACATTGGCTACTTTGGTCAAGTAATTCTCCCACACCCTTTGCGTTGTACTCATTTTTAGTACACGATACCCCTAGTACACCCCTCAGAGCCTATCTTTTCGTTTCGACCTTTAAGCATTTTACTTAAAGGAAGAATTTGTTACACCCCACTAAAATGTACACCCAAATCGCCTTAGCCTACCCTGTATGCACTCATTTTTAGTGCATTATTGTTACAACATTTGTTTAAACCCAAGTTAATTATCTAATTGATTACATGGTTGCTAAGTCGAGTCATATCCTTGTACATATTGTTTTGGGACGATTGGGACTCATGGGTAAAGTACTAGTGTAATGGAGTAATGGGGAAGAACATCATTTATTACCCCCATATGTGCTAAATGTTTTAAAAGTACTCCAAGTTTTTCGATTATCTTAATTCGAGTCATTAGAATAGTTATTTGTAAAGTTATGTAAAAGTTCAAGTGTAAGGGGAATGCAATGCCCCTATGATGTATTATTTTGGATGGTAGGGCAAGAGTGTATGTCAAAAAAAAAAAAAAAAAAAAAAAAAAAAAAAAATCGAAAAATCAAGAAAAAATACAAAAAAAATGAGAAAGAGAAAAGTAGAAAAAACATACGGACTACCATCCCGTTTCATTTTATGTTTATTTTATGTTTTTGTTATTTTGTTATTTTCTTTCATTAGCTTAAGATCGAGTCTAGTCTTGGCTTAGCAACATTGTATAGTACATGTAATTGATCAAGATCTTTAACTCGCCACCAGTAAAATATCCTTTATCCAACAAAACCGTGTTTTCCTTTTCCCTACACCTAACGTTATAACCCATGTAAAAGTCCTCTTTGATAGTTTATCTTAGGTGCTTACGCCTAGTGGAGGAGGTTTTCGATCCTTTCCCAAGCCTATGGTAATCTATTTGCTATGACAGGTAGTGAGAGATATTATCCGTTTTCATTTATGAGATTTATTTTGATGACACTTGAGAGATGTGAGTATCTAAACACTACTTGTGAGGTGCTAGTATGTAATCTCCGTGCTTATTATGATTGAAGTGGAACGATTATTTGTTGTAATTACTTTTATATTAGCGTTAAATGACCCCTAACTTGTATTTTGATTAGAATAAAAGCGCATTTGCTTGAGGACAAGCAAATCTCAAGTGTAAGGGTATTTGATGAGGCGAAAAATGTTACGCTTTTAAGGGGTCATTTAAGCCCTAAATCGTATTTATTTGATCAAATATCGCCCTAAATCGTTTCTTTTGTCATTTTAGGTACTTTTGAGGAGAAATCTGGAAAAGGAGGCATTTTGGACGTTTTTGGAGCATAAAAGTGAAGAAAACGACAAAGTCTCAAAATCATGCTGAAAGTTACCTTTGACGGCGTCATAATTAACGCTGGACGGCGTCATGCTTTGGCAAGAAAAGTTGGACGTGAAATTTACTCATGACGGGCCAGAGAAAATAGCATGGAATTCTGACGGCGTCACGCTTTAACTTGATCAAGGGCGTCACGGCTTAAACCATAACGGGACGGCGTCACGTTCAAGGTTCGACGGCGTCAAGCCTTGATAAGCCAGAGAGCATTTTTGGAGAGCTAAAGAGGGACGGCGTCAAGAAGGTCGTCCGGGAACCCTAAAAGCGGCGAGGTGACGGCGTCACAGTCCATAAGGTGACGCCGTCAGATACCAAAGTCTATATATAGTTTTCTAATCTTTTGTCATTAGGAGAGAACTTAGTGTGTGGAATTTTGGGATAAAACCCTAAGACGATTTTTAGCTCTTTTTCAAGGCTTCTTGCCTTGAGATCTTCCATGTTTCATTGAAAGATAAGTTATCAATTAATCATTCAATATGTCTATGTGTTGTTTGATTCTATCTTATTCTTGTCTTTTGTTTAACATGTTAGGCTAAATTTATCTTGTGTTTGCTTAGATCTAATGAAACCTAGCTATTGATTATTGGTTATTAGTGTGTTGTTAGTTGTATTGGATGATTGTTTTCTATGTAGGCTTAAGAAAACTGGCTAACTTCCTATTCGGTAACTTGCTTGAACGTCTTAAGAAACATGAACCAAACGCGTACTAAAGGTTTTTATGGTTGTATTTAATGCACAAGCGAATTCTAGTGATCCCATGTTAGGAGCTTCCTAGCCGGCTCGACATAGGAGTGAAGTAGGAGCTTGTAGAGTTGGGGAAGTAAGTACGCCACCCCACGAATGGTATTAAGGAATACACCCGTCATCCACGCGACTAATACACATTAATTAACCGGTAAAAGATAGTTAGGGAGTAAGGAAATCTAAGTAAACACATTTCTCTACACATAAGTTTCTCACCACATTTTCATTTTTGTTATTTTATTTTATTGCATTTGTAGTTATTTGGGTTAGTTGATTAGCAATTAATTCCGCCCACTCCTTCAAAACCCGAGATTTTACTTGCTTTCATAAAAATATAAAAACATAAAAAAGAATCTTCCTCAACCCTTAGACCTAATTAGAGTAGCCTTTCATACCTAACGAACACTATTCCCTGTGGAGAACGATCAATCCCCCGTACTTACCACTACACTATACTACATCGGTCAGGTACACTGCCTGGTGGGGTTGTAAGCCTCTTGAGATCCCTTGAGAGGTAAAACCTGTTGTAAGGTTGCAAAACCCACGCATCAGTACCACACGTAATTTTATACGCGTGATGAATTCTTTTTTTTTTTTTTTTTTTATTTATTTAGACCACTAAAATATTGACACGAAATCACGCGTGCCTACAAGTACATTAATACGCGAGATCAGTGGATAGTTTTAAATATTGAGAAAAGTTTGGGCACTGCAAGAAAGCTACCTATGTAAATAAATAGCACAGTAATTTTCGCATTATTTTATTATTAGGCTTAGCTTAGGTTAGGTTATTATGTGTGAAACCTTGAAAGCTGGACTACTTTCATGTTTAGGCATGCTATGTTGAGTTGTCTACTATTTCTAAAGGAAGTTGTACATAAGTTTTTATTCTTCTGTATTTTTAAAAGTAGTTGGCAAAAGGGTTTATGGATGGAGAGAATATAAAGGAGAAAATTATTGCAGAGAACATTCATATTATGATCTATCTCAAATTGCTTAAATTTTTTGCATTTATCAAAACTACCCATTGATCATGCGTATCAACTTACGCAGGATGCGTAAGATTACATGGGTTCGATCTAAGACGTCCAAAAAAAAAAAAAAAAAAACTATCACGCGTACATATTTACGCAGGATGCGCAGGATACAAAAAAAAAAAAAAAAAAAAAAAAAAACTAACATCTCGCGTATATGTTTACGCAGGATTATCACTTTTACGCAAGATAAAATAAAGAGAAAAGTCCAAAATACATCCCTGTGCTTTCCCCAAAAATCGATTTACATCCCTAAACTTTTTTTTGGAACAAAATCATCCCTCCGTTAGTAAAGTTGGCACAAATACATCCCTCCGTTAGTTATATCAGTTACTATGGACTAAGGATGCAAATGATTTTCCGTTATCTCCTAACAGGAGTTAAAATAGTTGCATCGTTAGTCCTCCTTCAGTTAAAATTTTTGCATCGTTAGTCCTCATTGACTATAGAGTTAAAAAAAAAAAAAAAAAAAAAAAAATTTGAAGTTTGATATAAATACATATATACTTAAAAAAAAAAAAAAAAAAAAAAAAAAAAAAGTTTAAGGTGAACATGGTGTTGCTTTGCACACCAAAAGGAGAGTGGAAATGAGTGAAAGTAAGAGGAGATAAAAAGCTGATATAACGCTGAAGTTGCCCTTGACTTGACATGCTGAGGTCAATACTCAAATAATAAGGCAAACCCAACATCTAGTTAGGTCTCCGAATCTTGTACCCTAAAGATATATTCTACATGCAAAGGCCATTTTCAAGGGTAAACTTTTTGACTAAATCAAATGGTAGTACACCTTCTACTGCAAGATGCACAAGTTGTATAACATTATTACTCTATTGAAAGGACAAGTACCATGAAGCCATAATTGAGAAAACATGCCAAAACAGAAGGGCACTATGCTATCAAAACAAAAGGCCAAACATGTTCATTAGTCAAACTGGCTCAACTTTAACATTAACTATTTTTATGGATGTTATATAATACTTGATACAAAATATATAATTAGATTGGACATTAATAGTATTTTTCATTGGTATAAAGTTTTAACATTAAAGTACACCACTTTCAACAAAATATCACTATTAAATATACATAACATCACTATTAAATAGCAGAAAGTACAGAAGTAGCAGTATGAAGGGGCGACTTATTTCAATCGCCTGAGGTGGAAATCGCCATATGGGGGCTGTGTGGGGGGCGGTTAGGGGGCGATCCAGGCATTAATCGCCTATGAGAACGCCTCATACCCTTTAGTCTAAGATTAAAGTTGACTTAGTTTGACTATAAAAATTCAAACACTTTTTTCGAGTATGTGAATGCGGCCAGGAAATACTGAAAGTTAAAGCAGTGTCTGGTACTCTGAAGGCACCATTGAAATGGGTTGTCAGCCCCCATGTGACATTGTGGACCTATACCCAAAAGAAACCAACAAATTGAACAAAACACTCCCTAATCTATCCTTTAAATCAAATTCCATTCATACACCTACTTTATATTGAGAAAATTACTGCAAAAGATATTCACATTATAATCTATCTCAAATTGCTTAACCTTTTTGCATTTATCAAAACTACCGATTGATCTTGCGTATCATCTTACGCAGGATATGCAAGATTACGTGGGTTCTATATGTATTTTTTAATATCTAGCGTACCACAAGTAATTTCATACGCGTGATGAATTCTTTTTTTATTTTTATTTTTTTATTTAGACCACTAAAATGTTGACACGAAATCACGCGTGCCCACAAGTACATTAATACGCGAGATCAATAGATAATTTTAAATATTGAGAAAAGTTTGGGCACTGCAAGAAAGCTACCCATGTAAATAAGTAGCACAGTAATTCTTGCATTATTTTATTAATAGGCTTAGCTTAGGTTAGGTTATTGTGTGTGAATCCTTGAAAGCTGGACTACTTTCATGTTTAGGCATGCTATGTTGAGTTGTCTACTATTTCTAAAGGAAGTTGTACATAAGTTTTTATTCTTCCGTATTTTTAAAAGTAGTTGGCAAAAGGGTTTATGGATGGAGAAAATATAAAGGAGAAAATTACTGCAGAGAACGTTCATATTATGATCTATCTCAAATTGCTTAAATTTTTTGCATTTATCAAAACTACCCATTGATCACGCGTATCATCTTACGCAGGATACGCAAGATTACATATTTACGCAGGATACAAAAAAATAATATTAAAAAGTCAGTTTTTTGCTATAGTGCACGTACAGTGCCTCCACAGTGCTTCGAACAGTACTTTTGTGAGTGTTGACACTGTTTGCTTTTTACTGTAGCAATTAAAGTTTAGCCCCTAATGTGAAAAAGCCGTTGCAAGGTAGGTCCTTGGGGGACTAACGATGCAACGCCGCAACAACTTTAAGGACTTTTTGCACAAAAAAAAGTTATTTTCGGAATTAGATTTCAAAAGTGGTCCATGTGGTTTAACTGTTATAACAAATTTAGTCCCTACGTTTTTTTTTTTTTTTTCCAAATTTTTATAAAATTTTTTAAATATTTTTTGCCATTTTTTTTTTATTTATTTATTTATTTATTTTTTTACATTTCTTCGTACGATTATTATTATTTTTTTAAAGATTTTTTTTAATCATTTGGTTTATTGATATTTTTAAAATTTAGTCCTTACTAACTAACTTTCAAACAAAACTTACCGCTATAGTACAAAAACATGTTTAACAAAGTCATTAGGCAATCAGTACAACATTGTGTGGTTCTTATTCAAGTAGACAACTGTTCATGCCACTGTAACTCAAATGTAAGAGCACTGTAACAAACTGATGCTTAGGCTTAACAAAGTAATTAAAATGATAAATGCATAAAAAAATTTAGCACCGCACTTCTGTAGCAATGTGCAGATTTTCCAGCTCGTTTTGTTTAATTAGTCAAATTCAGAAATTCACAATAAAGAAAAAGATATGAATAATCAAATAAATAAAACTCTTATCCTTAAAATATTGTTTTTCTAAGATCGAAAGATGCATCATTAAAATCCAGTGTGTAAGTTTGGACATTAATTGGTTGGTCATATATATATCTTGCGTAAAAAAAATTCATCATGCGTACAAACTTACGTGGGATAGTAGTTTATATTTTTTTTTTTTGTATCCTGCGTACAACATACGCGAGATGCATATTTAATTTTTTTTTTAGACGGCTTATATCGTGTCACGTTATCTTGCGTATACCTGCGTATAATAATACGCAAGATGCACGGGTATTTTTTAGATTGGCAAAAAGGTTAGGCATTTTGAGACAGCTACCCATTTACATGGGTAGCACAGTAATTTCCTCAAAAAAAAAAGTTTAAGGTGAACATGTTGTTGCTTTGCACACAAAAAAGTGAGTGGAAATGAGTGAAAGTAAGAGGAGAAAAAAAGCTGATATAACGCTAAGATTTAAAGTGAAGTTGCCCTTGACTTGACATGCTGAGGTCAATACTCAAATAATAAGGCAAACCCAACATCTAGTTTTTTTTTTTTGAACGGCGAATTTCTTAAATAATTTGGATAAGACATTCGCACCCGCCTCATCGGCGAGCTCTCATCCACCACAGACCAGACTATGTTGTCTTAACCGGGCCCACGCTGGCCGTGGGGATTCAACGACGTCCTCCCGGAAACCTTACCGCCTCCACACAAGTTTAACTTGCTGGAGTAACGGCCGGATGAAAACCGTGTTTCGGCTCAGTTCGAACCCTCAGCCACAATCGGGATCGAACTTCATTGCCTGGGACCAACCGAGCTTGTGGCCCACTGTGAAGACTTCCCGGATCGGTCACCAAATCCGATACTACTTTACACATTACTCACTTAACTGAGTAAATGCCAGCCATCGAGCCACAAGCGTGGTCCTAACCCAACATCTAGTTAGGTCTCCGAATCTTGTACCCTAAAGATATGTTCTACATGCAAAAGGCCATTTTCAAGGGTAAACTTTTTGACTAAATCAAATGGTAGTACACCTTCTACTGCAAGATGCACAAGTTGTATAACATTATTACTCTATTGAAAGGACAAGTACCATGAAGCCATAATTGAGAAAACATGCCAAAACAGAAGGGCACTGTGCTATCAAAACAAAAGGCCAAACATGTTCATTAGTCAAACTGGCTCAACTTTAACATTAATTATTTTTATTTATATTACATAATACTTGATACAAAATATATAATTAGATTGGACATTAATAGTATTTTTCATTGGTATAAACTTTTAATAAATCTTTTATATGATAAAACAAAACCCCTAGTGGAGACTTTTACATTTCAAAATAATCAAATCATACCTTATTAAGTAATAATCAAATTATTATTATTATTATTTTCTTAAATATTAAATAAGAAAAGCCTAAATACTTCAAAATTTATCCATATTAAACAAAAAAAAAGAATGTGATTTGTAATCAATCAATAAAAACTTACAAAAATATATGTGTCAAAATATAAAAAATTAAAACTTGAAAACGGTGGAGCAAGTTTTTCAAAGATTTGGGCTAAAACTTAAAATTCAGTATCATTCCCACTAAATATTTGAAGTCCCAACATTCTCAAATTCCCCCTCCATCAATCAAACTCGATCTCTTATCATTCATTCACGCACAATCATTGACGCAAGAATATCTCGTCCAAATCTAATTAATAATAAAACCCACTACATTCGTAAATAACCCTAATTCAATATCTCAATTAAAGTACAATGGTTTTGAAGATCCTGTTATAATAATTAAAACCTGAAATTAAAAATAATAATTTATTCAAATGATTAAAAAAAATCTCGCGTATGCGCGAGTATTATATCTAGTATTATATAATAAAAAAAATATATTTAAAATTAAAGTTGACTCAGTTTGACTATGAAATTCAACACTTTTTTCGAGTACGTGAATGCGGCCAGGAAATACTGAAAGTTAAAGCAGTGTCTGGTACTCTGAAGGTACCATTGAAATGGGTTGTCAGCCCCCATGTGACATTGTGGACCTATACCTTAAAGAAACCAACAAATTGGACAAAACACTCCTTAATCTATCTTTTAAATCAAACGAGTTGAGCAGCCCGCGCATTATTATGGGTGTGTTGTTTATAATTTTTATGCTATACGTGTTTTGTCGTATTTTGATGAGAAATGGATTTTTTGACAAATGACTCCTTTTGCAAAGAGCCGCGATCTTCAGGGTAATTTTTAGGCCATTTTTCAAACAGATTTTTTTTAAAAGGACTACTTTTGCAAAGAGCTGTCAATTTTCGGGGTATTTTTTGCCAATTTTGAAACATATTTCTTGGAAAAGGACTAATTTTGAAATTAGCGCGAACTCTACGGGTATTTTTTGCAAATTTTGAAACAGATTTTTTGGAAAAGGACTAATTTTGCAAAGAGTTGTCGACTTCAGGAGTATTTTTTACGAATTTTTGAAACTTATTTTTTCGAGAAGGATTACTTTTGCGAAAAAAAAAAAAAAAAGGGTACTGTAGCAGTGCACTGTAGCACTGTAGCTTTGCACTGTTCATCGATTCCGGCGTTGCTGCGGGTGTGTTGCTTATAGTTTTTTGCTATACGTGTTTTGTTGTATTTTGATGCGAAATGGATTTTTTGACAAAGGACTCCTTTTGCAAAGAGCCGCGAACTTCAGGGGTATTTTTTACCATTTTTCAAACAGATTTTTTTTAAAAAGACTACTTTTTCAAAGAGCTGTCAATTTTCGTGGTATTTTTTGCCAATTTTGAAACATATTTTTGGAAAAGGACTAATTTTGCAAATAGCGCGAACTTTACAGGTATTTTTTGCAAATTTTGAAACAGATTTTTTAGAAAAGGACTAATTTTGCAAAGAGTTGTCGACTTCAGGGGTTTTTTTGCGAATTTTTGAAACTTATTTTTTGGAGAAGGATTACTTTTGCGAAAAAAAAAAAAAAAAAGTACTGTTGCATTGCACTGTAGCAGTGCACTGTAGTACTGTAACATTGCACTGTTCATCGATTCCGCCCTTTTAATATATATATAATAAAAAGAGAATGAATTATGTTTAACGCTTTTCCCTTTTTTGGAAAAGGACTAATTTTGCAAAGAGTTGTCGAATTTAAGGGTATTTTTTTTAATTTTTGAAACTTATTTTTTGGAGAAGTATTACTTTTGCGGAAAAAAAAAAAAAAAAAAAAAGTACTGTAGCAAAGCACTGTAGGAAAGCACTGTAGCAGTGAACTGTAGAACTGTAGCATTGCACTGTTCATCGATTCCGCCCTTTAATATATATATAATAATTCCATTCATACACCTGCTTTATATTGAGAAAATTAATGCATAAGACATTCACATTATTATCTATCTTAAATTGCTTAACTTTTTTGCATTTATTAAAACTACCCATTGATCCTGCGTATATGCAAGATTACGTGGGTTCTATATGTATTTTTTAATATCTAGCGTACCACACGTAATTTTATACGCGTGATGAATTCTTTTTTTATATTTTATTTTTTTATTTAGACCACTAAAATGTTGACACGAAATCACGCGTGCCCACAAGTACATTAATACACGATATCAATGGATAGTTTGAAATATTGAGAAAAGTTTAAGCACTGCAAGAAAGCTACCTATGTAAATAAGTAGCACAGTAATTTTCGCATTATTTTATTATTAGGCTTAGCTTAGGTTAGGTTATTATGTGTGAATCCTTGAAAGCTGGACTACTTTCATGTTTAGGCATGCTATGTTGAGTTGTCTACTATTTCTAAAGGAAGTTGTACATAAGTTATTATTCTTCTGTATTTTTAAAAGTAGTTGGCAAAAGGGTTTATGGATGGAGAAAATATAAAGGAGAAAATTACTGCAGAGAACATTCATATTATGATTTATCTTAAATTGCTTAAATTTTTTGCATTTATCAAAACTACCCATTGATCATGCGTATCATCTTACGCAGGATACGCAAGATTACGTGGGTTCGATCTAAGCCGTCCAAAAAAAAAAAAAAAAAAAAACTATCCCGGGTACATATTTACGCAGGATACAAAAAAAAAAAAAAAAAAACTAACATCTCGCGTATATGTTTACGCAGGATTATCACTTTTACGCAAGATAAAATAAAAACAAACCTAACTTTTTAATGATTACAAAAATCACTCTTTAACTTTTTAATAATTACAACTTTTTTATATAACAAACTCTATTCGTCAAATATTTAGTAAATATCTATCGAATTCTTTAACGAAAAAATATCGTTGCGAAAAGCTCTTAATTACGAACAAAACAAGCCCAATATTAACATGCTTTTGACGTACGCATGATTTTATAAAAAATGTTAAAGTTTGATATATGTATATATATATATATATATATATATATATTTCACTTTTAAAATTTAAAACTTTTTAATAATTACAAAAATCACCCTTTAACTTTTTAATAATTACAACTTTTTTATATAACAAACTCTATTCGTCAAGTATTTAGTAAATATCTATTGAATTCTTTAATAAAAAAATATAGTTGCGAAGAGCTCTAAATTACGAACAAAACAAGCCCAACATTAACATACTTTTGATGTACGTATGATTTTATAAAAAATGTTAAAGTTTGATATAAATATATAATATAAATATATATATACTTAAAAAAAAAAAAAAAAAAAAAAAAAAAGGTTTAAGGTGAACATGGTGTTGCTTTCCACACCAAAAGGTGAGTGGAAATGAGTCAAAGTAAGAGGAGATAAAAAGCTGATATAACGCTAAAGTTGCCCTTGACGTGACATGCTGAGGTCAATACTCAAATAATAAGGCAAACCCAACATCTAGTTAGGTCTCCGAATCTTGTACCCTAAAGATATGTTCTACATGCAAAGGCCATTTTCAAGGGTAAACTTTTTGACTAAATCAAATGGTAGTACACCTTCTACTGCAAGATGCACAAGTTGTATAACATTATTACTCTATTGAAAGGACAAGTACCATGAAGCCATAATTGAGAAAACATGCCAAAACAGAAGGGCACTATGCTATCAAAACAAAAGGCCAAACATGTTCATTAGTCAAACTGGCTCAATTTTAACATTAATTATTTTTGTGAATGTTATATAATACTTGATGCAAAATATATAATTAGATTGGACATTAATAGTATTTTTCATTGGTATAAACTTTTAATAAATCTTTTATATGATAAAACAAAACCCCTAGTGGGGACTTTTACATTTAAAAAAAAATCAAATCATACCTTATTAAGTAATAATCAAATTATTATTATTATTATTTTCTTAAATATTAAATAAGAAAAGCCTAAATACTTTTAAATTTATCCATATTCTACAAAAAAAGAATGTGATTTGTAATTATTCAATAAAAACTTACAAAAATATATGTGTCAAAATATAAAAAATTAAAACTTGAAAACGGTGGAGCAAGTTTTTCAAAGATTTGGGCTAAAACTTAAAATTCAGTATCATTCTCACTAAATATTTGAAGTCCCAACATTCTCAAATTCCCCCTCCATCAATCAAACTCGATCTCTTATCATTCATTCACGCACAATCATTAACGCAAGAACATCTCCTCCAAATCTAATTAATATTAAAAATTTCGCGTGTGCGCATGTATTATATCTAGTATTATATAATAAAAAAAATATATTTAAAATTAAAATTGAGTCAGTTTGACTATGAAAATTCAAACACTTTTTTCGAGTACGTGAATGCGGCCAGGAAATACTGAAAGTTAAAGCAGTGTCTGGTACTCTGAAGGTACCATTGAAATGGGTTGTCAGCCCCCATGTGACATTGTGGACCTATACCCTAAAGAAACAAACAAATTGGACAAAACACTCCCTAATCTATCCTTTAGGCTAAACGGAGTGGGGCAACTCCCCAGGCGACCCAGCCCCAAATCGCCATGTATCGCCCCCTTTATCGCCATGTACACCGCCCCCCGAGGCTACTTCCTCTTCAGGCGATAGTTCTGGATCGCCCTCTTTTTTTTTGTTACCCAATTATTCTCTGCCACGTGTACAAGGTTTATATTAATCCACTCATTGTCTGCCACGTGTCGTGAGTTGCCCTGCTACACCACCCCCACTATTTTTTGAGGCTACCCAACTTGCTGACTCAGCGCCACGTGGCGCGAGTCGCCCCTCTCCTGGGTAGCCTCACTCCCTTTAGCCTTAAATCAAACGAGCTAAGCAGCCCGCGCATTGCTGTAGGTATGTTGTTTATAATTTTTGTGCTATACGTGTTTTGTCGTATTTTGATGCGAAATGGATTTTTTGACAAAGGACTCCTTTTACAAAGAGCCGCGATCTTCAGGGTAATTTTTTGCCATTTTTCAAACAGATTTTTTTAAAAATGACTACTTTTGCAAAGAGTTGTCAATTTTCGGTGTATTTTTTGCCAATTTTGAAACATATTTTTTGCAAAAGGACTAATTTTGCAAATAGCGCGAACTTTACGGGTATTTTTTGCAAATTTTGAAACATATTTTTTGGAAAAGGACTAATTTTGCAAAGAGTTGTCGATTTCAGGAGTATTTTTTGCGAATTTTTGAAACTTATTTTTTCGAGAAGGATTACTTTTGCGAAAAAAAAAAAGAGAAAAAAAAGTACTGTAGCAGTGCACTGTAGCACTGTAGCTTTGCACTGTTCATCGATTCCGGCGTTGCTGCGGGTGTGTTGCTTATAATTTTTGTGCTATACGTGTTTTGTCGTATTTTGATGCGAAATGAATTTTTTGATAAAGGACTCCTTTTGCAAAGAGCCGCGAATTTCAGAGGTATTTTTTGCCTTTTTTTTAAAAAGACTACTTTTGCAAAGTGCTGTCAATTTTCGGGGTATTTTTTGCCAATTTTGAAACATATTTTTTGGAAAATGACTAATTTTGCAAATAGCGCGAACTTTACAGGTATTTTTTTGCAAATTTTGAAACAGATTTTTTGGAAAAGGATTAATTTTGCAAAGAGTTGTCGACTTCAGGGGTATTTTTTACGAATTTTTGAAACTTATTTTTTGGAGAATGATTACTTTTGCGAGAAAAAATAAATAAATAAATAAATAAATAAAATGAAAAAAATACTGTAGCATTGCACTGTAGCAGTGCACTGTACTACTGTAGCATTGCACTGTTTATCGATTCCGCCCTTTTAATATATATATATAATAAAAAGAGAATGAATTATGTTTAACGCTTTTCTCTTTTTTGGAAAAGGACTAATTTCGCAAGATTACGTGGGTTCGATCTAAGCCGTCCAAAAAAAAAAAAAAAAAAAAAACTATCACGCGTGCATATTTACGCAGGATGCGCAGGATACAAAAAAAAAAAAAAAAAAACCTAACATCTCGCGTATATGTTTACGCAGGATTATCACTTTTACGCAAGATAAAATAAAAACAAACCTAACTTTTTAATAATTACAAAAATGACCCTTTAACTTTTTAATAATTACAACTTTTTTATATAACAAACTCTATTCGTCAAATATTTAGTAAATATCTATCGAATTCTTTAATGAAAAAATATCGTTGCGAAGAGCTCTTAATTACGAACAAAACAAGCCCAATATTAACATGCTTTTGACGTACGTATGATTTTATAAAAAATGTTAAAGTTTGATATATATATATATATATATATATATATATATATATATATATATATATATATATATATATATATATATATATATATATATATATATATATATATATAAATTTCACTTTTAAAATTTAAAACTTTTTAATAATTACAAAAATCACCCTTTAACTTTTTAATAATTACAACTTTTTTATATAACAAACTCTATTCGTCAAATATTTAGTAAATATCTATTGAATTCTTTAATGAAAAAAATATAGTTGCGAAGAGCTCTAAATTACGAACAAAACAAGCCCAACATTAACATACTTTTGACGTAGGTACGATTTTATAAAAAATGTTGAAGTTTGATATAAATATATAATATAAATATATATATATATATACTAAAAAAAAAAAAAAAAAAAAAAAAAACTTTCAAAACACTCTTAAACCACAGGGGCCAAAGACGAACAAAATTCTATAAAATAGGTATATCTTTTAAAAATAAAAAAGTAAAAATTAAAACTAAAAATGGTATCCGTTTAATTATAAAACTAAAAACGCTAACGTTTTTTTATATAAAATTAAAATTTATGAATAAAAATTTATGAAATAAAATTAAAATATAAAACGAAAATGTACGAAATAAAATATATAAAAAAAAGTTAGCGTTTTTAGTTTTATAATTAAAAGGATACCGTTTTTAGTTTTAAATTTTACGTTTTTATTTTTAAAAGATATTCCTATTTTATAGAATTTTATACGTCTTTGGCCCCTGTGGTTTAAGAGTGTGTTTTGAAAGTTTTTTTTTAAAGTATATATATATTTATATCAAACTTCAACATTTTTTATAAAATCGCACGTACGTCAAAAGCATGTTAATATTGGGCTTGTTTTGTTCGTAATTTAGAGCTCTTCGCAACTATATTTTTTTCATTTAAGAATTCGATAGATATTTACTAAATATTTGACGAATAAAGTTTGTTATATAAAAAATTTATAATTATTAAAAAGTTAAAAGGTGGTTTTTGTAAGTTTTTTAATTTTAAAAATTCTTAACATTTTTAAATAATATATATTTGTTTTTTTTTTTTTGGCATCACACGTATCACACGTAAAAAATTACGCGTGATGAATTTTAAAATTACATATACGTTTTTTTTTTAATATCTAGCGTACCACATGTAATTTTATACGCGTGATGATTTTTTTTTTTTTTTTTTTTTTTTTTTTTATTTAGACCACTAAAATGTTGACACGTACCCACACGTATATTAATACGCGAGATCAACGGGTAGTTTTGAATATTGAGAAAAGTTTGGGCACTGCAAGAAAGCTAACCATATAAATGGGTAGCACATTAATTTTCGCTAAAATAATAATGTAATTGAACTATTTTTTTATGAGGTATATTATACAAACCTCCCTAGGATCAACCGTACAAACCGCAAAACACACAATATAACATCATGATATATACAGTATAACCATTTAATGCATGCAATAATTACAAAGTATAAACTGTGCTTTTTTTATAGATCTTGTAAACTAGTTGTCAAAAAGTGGTAAAAAAGCATGAAAGTTTTTTATAGATCTTGTAAACTAGTTGTCAAAAAGTGGTGACAAAAGCATGAAAGAATGACAAAAAAGACAGCTTTACTCACCTTCAGCCTTAATCATAACTCAATCTACCCCATCTGAATCCACACACATGCAAAATCATTCATGACACAAAAGGATACTAAAAAGGTCAAGATGTACTGTTGTACTACATATATATGATTTGACTATACCATAGCAGAAAATGTAATTTACCATAGATGAGTGCAAGTGAAAATTGACAGTGGTAAAAAAAAGTTGTTAACCACTACCCTTTTTCTTTTGAGTGTCGGTGGGGTGAGGGATAGAAGAGGGTCCAGCACACAGTTTTAAGGGAAGGGTACAAAAGTTAATACAAAAGATACCCTACTACCCATAAAATCAGTTCGTCTATCCTTGTTCTTTTTTATGTATTGCATATTATGTATAAGGGTGGTGGCAATCATGCCCTTCAAAAAATTCCATACCTCCCAACCCACCAATAATATCATTCCACCTCATTCATACTTTTCTCATACCTCCCAACCATTTTTTAGTGGCAACCATGCCTTTTTCATACCTCCAACTAATTTTATTTTTTATTTTTTATTTTCATACGGTATGTTATCTTATGTTGAAAATGATTGGACACATGGAACGTGTGTATGTGTGCACTTTTGTATATATGTGATTATTGTATTGAAATAAACTTTCACCATATTTCATACCGATGAATCATGAAACGCCGCTTAGTCATGCCGCCCAGCCAAACCGTTTAAGTGGCAACGGTGTTCACCGCCAGTATTGGCCAAACCGATGGTCATACCGCTGCCATTGCCACCACCCTAAGGGTCATACTAACCATACCCTCTTTAGTGGGAGGGGTCTACCTACTTTTGAGAGAATGTACAAGTCGACAAAGCAGACAGTGCAAGTGGCGGCAGCTAGTCAAAGTCAACATACCCTCCCTAAGGGAGGGTACGGTCAAAATCAGCCTATGTATAGTTGTAAGGCCGGTCACAATAAGGGGATTCAATCTCCTCATTTTCTTTGTTACATCCGCTTTCTTTCTCCAGTGACCTTCAGGCGATTGTGACCATGATCATTTTTTTTTTTTTTTTTTTTTTTTTTTTTTTTTTTTTTTAACATTTTTAAACACAAACTCAAATTTCATTAATAATTAAAACGTTACATAATAATTCAAATAAAATAAAAACATTACAACACTTATTAAAAACTAATAATCTAGGTTGTGTCGTTCCTTGATTTCTTCCTTCATTTCTTGCATCCTTTGTCGTAAATTTGCGGGCAAAGACGGGTCGATTGGTGTGAGATAGAATATGATGTCTTTATCCCGTTTCTTTTGCCGGTCAAATTCAAGTCTTTCTTTTTCGACTTGAACTTTTGTTGCCTCTATTTCCAGCGCTTTTTTCTTCAACTCGTAGTAGCCGTCTGCCAGTTCCTTCTTCTTTCCCAAAGCATTTCGAACGACTACTTCTTCATCATCAGGCACATCCGAACCCGTTTCAGAAGTCCTTGCCTTCTTTCGACCCACATCTTGGCTTAAAAAAGCCGGCATCTCATTATCCTTCCAGACCTCATGGTCCTTCAGAATTTCCCAACAATGCTCCAATACGAACGCATGCTTATACACTATTTGGTATTCTTCACACGCTCGTCTGTAAACAGTGAGGTCATTCTCACCACTTCCATAATTCTTAAACGCATTATCGTAAATGGCACAAAACTGACCAACTCTAGGACGAATCCTATTTTTCCATTTGGTAATTATCGAGTTGTAAGTTCTTTCTGCACCAACCTCATTTTCAAAGTATTTAATCACTTTCTGCCAAAATCCCTTGGCATTTTGGTTGTTTCCCACAATGCTATTCTCGGACACATCACACCAAGCTTTGCACAACGCGATCTCTTCGTCGCGTGACCAAAGCGACGAATCATTCTTGGTTTCCTTCTCCACAGCCTTCTTCTTACCCTTCGTTGCTCGTTTTTTTGGTTTGACCGGCGACATCTCTTCTGAAATAGTGTTGTCATCGTCATTTGGAACCGATCCATGACCGGAACCGTGATACTCTTGAGTCGGATAACCCGAACCAGTTCCCACATAAAATTCAGGATTGTTATATAATTGTTCATCAAAATCACAAGCATCAAAATTCATACGGTTAACCGGAGAATAATGTTGATGACTTGAATATGAAGACATTGATGAATCCATCGTTGGACGATAGACGGATTCTGGTGAGCCGTACATTTGTTGTTGTTGTTGTCATTGTTGTGGAGGTGGTTGTTGTTGTTGGTTGTTTTGATATGGTGGAATAAATGGACGATTCGTAGGACGATTTAGATAAAATGGATTGTCAGTTTGTTGTTGTTGAGGTTGTTGCGATTGATAATCAAAACTAGGAGCTCGGAAATTGATGTTTGGTGACATACCGGTTAACCGGAAATTCGGATCCGGTGTTAATTGCGGGATGTTTTGAGGCAATCGGGATTTCCGGCCTTTTGATTGTGGTGTTTTCTTAGACATATTGAATTAAGGATTGAAGTGTGAGATTTTGATTAGAGAATTGTGATAGATTTTGGTGTTTGAAGTGTGTTGAATATGTTATGTATTTATAGTGGTTTGAAAGAATTTTTTTGTTCGTTTGAACCGTTTACAACGGTTTAATAACTTTTCTTGCCTTTTTCACTCGATCGCTTACACGACCAAGTTGGAGGGATCGATTCATGTGATTGAATCCCCACAACAATGTAATCGATCGTCCAAATCGATCATCACTCGATCGAGCTTGCCTTCTGTGGGCAGCCTAAGTAGTATGGGGAGGAAGGTAGTATTGATGATGACATTAATATTGAGGTCTTTCTAATGCATCTTTTTTCTTTAAGTTGTTGATGGTGTTTTTTCCCCTTGTATATATCCTGCTCCTACTCCTGAAACAAAAACGAAAACATAACATAAAAGACTAAACAATGTTCGACAAAAACAAAATCCAATTTTGGTAGCAAACATGATTCGCTTAAATAGGTGTTAATAACTAAGGGTGTGCCTGGCTAGTAGTGGGGAAAGGAAAAAGGAAAGGAAAAGGGAATGCAAAGGAATGGGTGATGGTGGGTAATCAATACCTTAACCCCCCCCCCCAATTTACTCTATAATGGTTCATTACCCATTACTGGGTAATCAATATATTACTTAGCTCCAACCAAGCATCATTAATCATTACCTTTGCCATTACCCACCCCCTTAACCCCCTAACCAAGCACCCCCTAAGTATTGACCAAGTCACTTTAAGATTTTGGCCCACATGTGTCGTTAGTCATGATGATGGATAAACTTAAATCTTTCCTGATCCATAAGTTTAAGTTTGTTTGTCATTTTAAAGGATAAGATTGAGAGATTCTTACCAAGCAAAGTTAAAAATATTCCATGAACGCCATTGCAAAAGCCACACAAACCTGCTTTTAAGGTAGATATTCAGAAGGCGTATGATACGGTTGATTGGCGTTTCTTGGGTTTTATTCTCAAGTGCTTTGGTTTTCATCATATTATGATCAAATGGATTATGGCATGTGTTACCTCTCCTTCATTCTCGATTAGCATTAATGGTGATATTCATGGTTTCTTTAAGGGTAAACGAGGGCTCCGTCAAGGCGACCCTCTTTCCCCTTATCTCTTCACTTTGGTTATGGAGATTTTGACTCTTATCCTTCAAAAGAGAGTTAGGTTGTCCGATACTTTCCGTTACCATCATCATTGTGAAAAGTTGCAAATTATCAATGTTTGCTTTGCTGATGATCTATTTATCTTTGCTCGTGGTGATGTGGATTCGGCTAAAGTTATTATGGATTCGCTTGATGAATTTAAGATGGTTTCGGGATTGGTTCCAAGTATTCCAAAAAGTACGGCCTTCTTTTGTAATGTTTTGAACCACGTTAAGGTGTCTATCCTTAATATTATGCCTTTCTCTGAAGGCGAGCTTCCAGTTAAGTATCTTGGCGTGCCACTTATTTCTTCTAGGCTTCTTAAAAAAGATTGCAAAGTCCTTGTTGAAAAAGCGCGTAATCGGATTGGAGATTGGAAGAATAATTCGTTATCCTTTGCAGGTAGACTTCAGTTGTGTAAATTTGTTATTTCTTCCATGCACGTGTATTGGTCGTCTGTTTTAGTCATTCCCAAAGGTTTATTAGTGATATTCATCAGCTTATTCGTGGTTTCCTTTGGTGTATGGTGAATACAAGCGAGGGAAAGCAAAGGTTGCATGGGATGATATTTGTGTTGGAAAATTTAGTGCACTTGAAGGATTAATTCATACCTGTTAATGGGTTTGGAGGTACGGAGTGTACACCCATTTGGTCACTGAATTCCTTGACTCAATTGTGGTTATGGTAAAGTACTGCTTGTCAAAGTACTGCTTGTTCAAAGTACTGCTTGTCAAAGTACTGCTTGTTCAAGGTACTGTTATCTTAGTCAAGGTACTGCTAAGTATAAATGACAATGCTGCTGATGCAGTTGATTCTGCTGATAGCATTATCTGTTCCTGCCGATAGCATTGTCATTCCTGCTGATAGCATTATCTGTTTCTGCTGATAGCTTTATTGCTACTGATGCAGAACAACTCTGCTGATTAGTACAATGACTCTGCTGTTTAGGCAATAGACTCTGCTGTTTAGGCAACAGACTCTGCTGATTGTATAACCACGACTCCTACATTTATGGAAACTATTATGGATAATTAATGGGCCGTTAATTATACATAATTCCATGGGCTAGGGTTTTGAGTAAACTCTATTATAAATAGAGATCATCACATGGCATGAAGGACACGACATAAAACCCTAAACACTAAAGTACGATCGGTTCTTGCTCTGTGCCTAGAATAAGAACTTCACTTGGTTTTATCCCATAGAGATATTCGTGCAACCCAGGCATAGGGTCGAATAGTTTCTATTGGAAAGTGATACCACGACTTCAAGTGAATATCCGGTACCCTTGATTGATTATCTTAACCCTGATCTGGGAGCACCACGACACACACAAACCAACAATCAATAGAAACTATTAAGTGATAATCAATGGCTGCTGCTATGAGACAAATAGCTGCTAACTTTTCCAAGTTGGAAAAGTTTGAAGGTGTGGATTTCAGACGATGGCAGAAGAAGATGAAGTTCTTGTTGACTAGCATGAACGTGGCTTATGTTCTGACCACTCCTATTCCTGCTGATTATGGGGATGATGCTACGATGGAACAGATGAGGGCCAGAAGCAAGTGGGAGAACGATGACTATGTCTGCAGGGGTTTAATCCTCAATGGTATGTCTGATACTCTATTTGATATTTATCAGAATGTGGAATCTTCTCAAGAACTATGGGATTCTCTGGAAGCCAAATATATGGCTGAGGATGCATCAAGTAAGAAGTTTCTTGTAAGTAATTTTTAACAATTACAAAATGGTCGATTCTAGACCGGTCATGGACCAATACAATGAACTTCTTAGTATACTTGGTCGTTTTACTCAACATAAGATGAACATGGATGAGGCTATTCAAGTCTCTTGTATCATCGATAAGCTACCTCCTTCTTGGAAAGATTTCAAGCACATGCTTAAGCATAAGAAGGAGGAGTTAACTCTTACTGAGTTGGGCAGTCATTTGCGCATTGAGGAATCACTCAAGGTGCATGAAAGTGACAAGCCAAAGAACAGCACTGCTGCTGGTCCATCAGTTGTCAATGTGGTGGAGCATAACAACTCCTCCAGGAACAATGACAACAAGGGCAAGCGTAAACATCAGGATAATACCAAACCTGATCCTAACAAGAAGTCTAAGGCTACTTGTTAGAAGTGTGGTAAAACTGGACACTTCAGGAAGGATTGCAAAGGTGGTAAAATTGGCAATAAGACCAATGGATCAGGCACAAGTGGATCTGGGAATGGTAACTCCAATTCCCTGAAAGGTCAGAATATATTTAATAAGTCTTTTTGGATTTATTATGTTACATATATATCTGAATTGTTCTTTGTGCAGGATGATGATGTGGCTTGGTGGGTTGACTCTGGAGCAACAGTCCATGTGTGTAAAGATAGAAGATGGTTCAAGACCTACGAGTCAATGAATGATGGTTCTATTCTACATATGGGAAATGAGTCAACAGCCCTGGTGCATGGAAAAGGAAGTGTTGAGTTGAAGTTTAGTTCTGGAAAGATTATTACTTTGTTGAATGTTTTACATGTTCCTGATATTAGAAAAAACTTGGTTTCTAGTGGTATTTTGAATAATTGTGGTTACAAACAAGTTATTGAATCTGATAAATTTGTTTTGTCTAAAAATGGTGTATTTATTGGATTTGGTTATTTATGTAATCACATGTTTAGACTTAATATTGTTCATGAAGTGATTGAATCTGCTTGTATGTTGTCATCTAAACTATATGATTCAACCCTTTGGCATGCTAGACTTGGCCATGTACACTTTAAACGTATGCAAGATATGTCTAAGGATGGGTTAATCCCAGCTTTTGACATGGACACTAAAAAGTGTAACACTTGTATGTTGAACAAGATAACTAAGAAACCATTTAAAGATGTAAAACGTGAAACTAATGTGTTGGAATTAATACATAGTGATTTATGTGATTTGCATGCTACTCCCTCTTTGGGGAATAAGAAATACTTTGTTACTTTTATTGATGATGCTTCTAGGTATTGCTATGTTTATTTATTGCATACTAAGGATGAAGCATTAGATAAATTTAAAGTATTTAAGTCTGAAGTTGAATTGCAACAAGAGTCACTAATCAAAAGATTAAGGACTGATAGGGGAGGTGAGTACATGGATACTCAGTATTTCCAGTCTGTTGGTATAATCCATGAAACGACTGCCCCTTATACTCCTCAGCAAAATGGAATTTCTGAAAGGAAAAACCGAGTGCTAAAGGAGATGGTTAATTCCATGTTGTCCTATTCAGGGCTGAGTCAAGGGTTCTGGGGTGAAGCTATGTTAACAGCTTGCTATTTGCTAAATAGGGTTCCTAACAAAAGGAACAAGACTACCCCTTATGAACTCTGGACTAAAAGGAAACCCAACTTGAATTATCTCAAGGTTTGGGGTTGTAGGGCTGTTGTAAGACTCCCTGATCCAAAAGTAAAAACTTTGGGTGAAAGAGGCATTGAATGCATCTTTGTTGGATATGCTGAGCATTCCAAGGCTTATAGGTTCTATGTTATTGAACCTAATGAGTCTGTCTCAATTAATTCTATAATTGAATCAAGGGATGCAAATTTTGATGAGAATAGATTCTCTTCAGTCCCTAGACCAAGTCAGAGGATTCCTAATGGAACCAATGATGTTGGTGTATCAGAAACCTCTGATGAGGTCCCTGATGAGGTTGTGGAACAACAACCTGAACCTGAGCTCAGAAGGAGCACAAGGGTTAGGACTCCAAAATCATTTGGACCTGAGTTTCAATTGTACTTAATTGAAGGAACAAGGGATGAGGTCTCTGACCAACACTCCTATTGCTTTAATGTTGAGGATGATCCCAAAACATTTGATGAAGCAATGAAGTCCCAAGATGCTGCTTTCTGGAAAGAAGTAATAAATGATGAGATGGACTCCATCATGGGCAACAACACTTGGGTGTTGGCTGATCTACCACCTGGTTGCAGGCCTTTGGGTTGCAAATGGATTTTCAAGAAGAAAATGAAGGTAGATGGAACTGTTGAAAAGTTCAAGGCAAGGTTAGTCATTCAAGGCTTTAAACAAAAGGAAGGAATTGACTACTTTGATACTTATGCCCCTGTGGCTCGTATCAGTACCATAAGATTGCTGATTGCTTTGGCATCTATTCACAATTTGATTATACATCAGATGGATGTGAAGACAACATTCTTGAATGGTGAATTGGATGAGGAGGTTTATATGAACCAACCTCAGGGCTTCATCATGCCTGGCAATGAAAAGAAGGTGTGCAAACTGATTAAGTCCTTGTATGGACTGAAACAGGCACCTAAGCAATGGCATCAAAAGTTTGATGAAGTGGTTTTGTCTAGTGGTTATTCACTTAACCAGTCTGACAAATGTGTATATAGCAAATTTGATGAATCTGGTAAAGGAGTCATCATTTGTCTATATGTTGATGACATGTTGATCTTTGGCACTGACCAAAATCAAGTGGACCTAACAAAAGAATTTTTGTCATCAAGATTCTCCATGAAGGATATGGGGGACGCAGATGTTATCCTTGGTATTAGGATTAAACATGAAGGTAACAAAATTTCTATCTCTCAGTCTCATTACATTGAGAAGGTGTTGAAGAAATTTAATTACTTTGATTGTATTCCAGTGAGTACTCCTATGGATACAAGTGAGAAGCTCATGCCCAATAAAGGCAAGGCTGTATCTCAACTTGAATATTCTAGGGTAATTGGCTGCTTGATGTATGCCATGACTTGTACTAGACCTGACATTGCATTTGCTGTGGGTAAACTGAGCAGATATACTAGTAATCCTAGTGCTCATCATTGGCAAGCAATTCAGAGGGTACTGAAGTATTTGAAGAAAACTATGGATTATAGTCTCTCATATACTGGTTATCCTTCTGTACTAGAAGGGTACACTGATGCAAGTTGGATCAGTAACACTGAGGACAATTCGTCTACTAGTGGCTGGGTATTCCTACTTGGTGGAGGTGCAATTTCTTGGGCATCCAAGAAGCAAACTTGCATTACCAGTTCTACCATGGAATCTGAATTTGTGGCCTTAGCTGCTGCTGGTAAAGAAGCTGAATGGTTGAGAAACTTGCTTCTTGAGATTCCATTGTGGCCTAAACCTATAGCACCTATTTCTATCCGTTGTGATAGTGCTGCTACATTGGCAAAGGCTTATAGCCAGATGTACAATGGGAAGTCTAGACACTTAGGTGTCAGGCATAGCATGATTTGTGAGCTTATCATGAATGGGGTGGTATCTATAGAGTTTGTTAGATCTCAACAGAACTTAGCTGATCACTTGACGAAGGGTTTGGCTAGAGACTTGGTTTTTAAGTCTGCAAAAGGGATGGGTTTAAGTCCTACTTAGTCACTGAATGTAAAGACACCCAACTCCCTCCTGAGGAAACTTTGGAGTTGAGTTCAATGTGGCAAGCTGAACATTTAGTGGACTGGAGCACTGTTTTATTTACATCCCAAGGTTGTGCTCAGAACCTGCTGGAAAGGAGGATGAAGTCTTCACTTCTTAATGGTTAATTTTCTTTGAAAAAGTGCTTAGCAGGAGCATGATTAAAAGATGAACCACCTATGTAAATGTTGAAGTTTTGCCGCTTCAGGAAGCTTTAGGACTTTTAGCTTTTACAACATTTATTAATTGGATATGGACACATGGCTTGTATAGTGTCAGGAGTATTTTAGTGTTTGAAAATGTATGTGTATTTTATATTCAGGTATTCAAATGGGTTGAAGGGTTCAATTCTTAGAACACCCTGATTCTCGAATATTTGAACTTGTAAGGTACTAAGATGAGAATTCAATCTTCAAGATATTTTCATTTATGCATATATTTTGTTTTGTGTTTATTTTTCATGCAAAGGAAGTGAACTAAATTTGGGGAGGATTGTTGGAAAATTTAGTGCACTTGAAGGATTAATTCATACCTGTTAATGGGTTTGGAGGTACGGAGTGTACACCCATTTGGTCACTGAATTCCTTGACTCAATTGTGGTTATGGTAAAGTACTGCTTGTCAAAGTACTGCTTGTTCAAAGTACTGCTTGTCAAAGTACTGCTTGTTCAACGTACTGTTATCTTAGTCAAGGTACTGCTAAGTATAAATGACAATGCTGCTGATGCAGTTGATTCTGCTGATAGCATTATCTGTTCCTGCCGATAGCATTGTCATTCCTGCTGATAGCATTATCTGTTTCTGCTGATAGCTTTATTGCTACTGATGCAGAACAACTCTGCTGATTAGTACAATGACTCTGCTGTTTAGGCAATAGACTCTGCTGTTTAGGCAACAGACTCTGCTGATTGTATAACCACGACTCCTACATTTATGGAAACTATTATGGATAATTAATGGGCCGTTAATTATACATAATTCTATGGGCTAGGGTTTTGAGTAAACTCTATTATAAATAGAGATCATCACATGGCATGAAGGACACGACATAAAACCCTAAACACTAAAGTACGATCGGTTCTTGCTCTGTACCTAGAATAAGAACTTCACTTGGTTTTATCCCATAGAGATATTCGTGCAACCCAGGCATAGGGTCGAATAGTTTGTATTGGAAAGTGATACCACGACTTCAAGTGAATATCCGGTACCCTTGATTGATTATCTTAACCCTGATCTGGGAGCACCACGACACACACAAACCAACAATTTGTCTTCCTAAACATGAAGGAGGACTTGGGGTGCGTAGTTTAGAGGTGTTTAATCTTGCTCTAATGACTACACACATTTGGAACATTGCCTCTAACAAAGAATCCCTTTGGGTTCGATGGATTCATACGTATAAGCTTAAGGGCCGTACTATTTGGGATATTCCTCCTAAAGCGGATATGAGTTGGGGTTGGCGTATAATCCTCCAACTTCATGAGCTTGTGAAACCATTCTTTTGGGTGCAGATTGGGAATGGTCTCAAGGCGTCTCTTTGGTATGATATGTGGTGCTCTCATTGTCCTGTCATTCAGTTTCTCTCTCCAAGAGACATCACTCGGGAAGGCTATAATTTACAGGCGTGTGTGGCTGATCTGATTGTAAATGGTGCGTGGATTTGGCCTAATACATGGCTTCTTAAAGCTCCAAACTTAGGGCTTATACCAACACCTCATATTGATACAACTCGTCAAGACTGCATGCGATGGTGTGACTTAAATGGTAACATGTCTGATTTTTCTGTGAAGTGTGCGTGGGAGGTGTTAAGGGCAAGGGGTAATGAGGTTTTTTGGTACCGTATTGTTTGGTTTTCCCATTGCATCCCCCGCCATGCTTTTCACTTATGGCTCATTATGAGAAGAAGTCTCAAGACGCAAGACAAGCTGAAACCTTGGGATGTTGATCCATCGACAGATATGAACTCGTTAAGGTGCCCTCTTTGTGATTCGCAACCTGACTCCCATGAACATCTCTTTTTTGAATGTACGTACTCAACTCAGGTATGGTACCTTATTCGTGGGCTTGCTGGTATGGACCTTGTTACTCCAATTTTGGAGGATGTCATGGCGTGGTTTCAGCCTATGGCTGCTAAACGCACGTTTAAGAGTGTTGTGGGTAAAATGTTGCTTGCGGCTTCTGCTTACTACATTTGGATGGAACGAAATAATAGGGTGTTTAAAAGCACTAGAAGATCGCCTGAGGAGATTAGAGACATGATCATGACTACGGTTCGGCTTAAGCTCGTCAATTTCAGGTTCAAAAACTCCTCGAGGGTTAAACGTTTGCTTTCGTTGTGGAAAATGCCTTTAAATTTTAGGGTGTATGGATGTTAGTTTTGTTTTCTTATGATGTAATATTGCATTTCATCTAGGTTCGTTTTTTGTGGCGTGTCACAAACGAGTTTGGTGGTTGTTCAAGCCTTGTGTGAACCTGAAACAAAGATAACACACGTTAGCCTCGTCTTGGGTTTTATCCCAAGACCAAGCTCCGGTGCAAGAATGAGTATTCGTCCGGTTAGGAGTAAATAGATATAGTTTTGGTGAGTAATAAATGAGAGTGAAAGTAGTTAGTTACTGCATTGAATGTGTTGGGGTATTTATAGTACCCCAACCACTGTGTATTTACTGTACCTGGAAACAAGGAGCCAACCTACGCACAGTGGCCTAGAGGCCACTGTACATGTACTTGACGTCCTATTCCGCATTATCCGGGGCGGCGTACTTCTGGAGACACATCCCATGAAACCCGGGGAGGCGGCACTGTGTGTGTCTTTCATACTGTTTGTCCTTGTTTATTATTTTATCTTTCCTACGTTTCCCAACTTTTGACGGATGCAAAGTTGTGGCTGGGGAGCCTTTGGGCGAGGGAGAGACTCATGCGACTCATACCTCCTCTCCGGCTGAAAACCTTGAGGCCATCCCGGCCAAGATGCAGCATATGGAAGCGGTGGAAACACCCGATCCGGAGTTAGTTGCCGCTAGGCAGAGGAAAGAGGCCCAAGCAGCTGCGAAGGCGGGGGCCGGGGGGCAGACGCATACGAAGAAGCGTGCTGTTGCTGGTGGGTCGCGTGTGTCCCGGAAGAAAAAGCGTGTTGAGGAGACGTCCGAGCATGCATTGAGCTCCACTCATGTCTCTTCTCCTAGTCCCCTCAACCAAGTTGTTCATCCTACCGTCGATGTTCAGTCTGATTCCTCTCATCATGAGGAAGAGGAGCATAATAAGTGACTTAGTTCGCTTCGTCAGCCAAGTGATGAGTTCGGGTCATTTCATCAGGGTCCTCAATCCTTATCTGTGGGGCGTGACGGTCAGGAGGAGAGGGATACTGCTCTGTCCGCTCAACAAATGAACCCTTCACACGGTCATTCAGGTTTGCATCGTACGTCTTTTTTTTTTCTTTTTTTTTTTTTTTATGTTACTCCTAACACTTTTGTCTCTTCCAGTTCATACCACCGGACGTGCTCAACAGTTTATTACCTTTGCCTCTGGTCGACCGGACGAAGGAGAGGGTGAGTTGCCTAGCGTTCTCCTTGTTTGCTTCTCTTTTTTTTTTTGTTTCTTTGTTTTTGTCTTACTTTGTTTCGTTTATTCCATAGGCACTTCTGGTGGTCGTTTTGGCGACCAGGTGTTCACCCCTCAATGGGGTTTGACCGAGAGCTCCCGTTTGAACAATGCCGCCAACTGTCGTGATATGTTGAAGAATTTGTTTACCCCGGCCGACCATGAGTTTTATATGTATGGGATGTCTGATGAATCAGCCGTTAAGCGGTCGTGGCACTCGTTGGGGATGTGCATGCAGAAACAAACCAACGTTTTGTTGCGGTTTGAAGCCTTGTCCGAGCAGTTTGCTGATCTTTCCCATAAGCATGAGTCTTGCAAAGATGTTGAGCTCCGATTCAAAGCATGCCGGCAGGAGTTGTCGAAGGTTAAGGCCGAGAGAGACGCTGCGGTTGAAGAAGTTGGCCGTATTGATCAAGAGAAAATGAACTTGATTGTAGCTGCGGCCGAACAAGCCAACCAAATCAGAGATCTAGAGACAAAACTAGCTGCGTCTGAGGCTGAGGGTCGTAAGTTGGCCACAGAGAGAGAAGACTTTGCTGTTCAGTGTGGGGAGACGGAAGCAGCTAGGCACCGCTTGATTCGGGACTACTTCCATACTTTTTTCAGGCGTCTTCTTCAAAGTGAAGAGTATAAGAAGAGCCTGTCCGTTCCCTTTAACTTGGCCATTGCTGCTGGATGGCTTAAAGGTGTCGAACATGGTCGTTCTCCTGAGGCTGTTAAGGCAATGCTTGATGCCTCGTCTGGCTTTGACTTGGAGGCTGGTCGGAAACTCAACCCGGTCTATGATTCATTGTTTGATAAGAGGTATTCCTATGTTGAAAAGATTTCCAAAGCTTATCTTCTCACACCGGCCGAACTGCAAAATTTGCTACCGGACGAGACCCCTCCCACTCCTGGTCAGGGCGGTTCTGGCTCTGCGCAACCTTAAATTTGTAATAACTTAGTTTATTTTGCGTTGGGCGATTGTTGAAACTTGTTGGGATATGTAACATTTAACTTGTAATCTGATCCGTATGGGAATGGTTATTCGTCCGCCTGGCGGGTCGAACTTTTGTTTTGCCTATTTCTTTTATTATTGCTGTGTTATACGTATATCTTTATTCGGCCTCGCGTACCGATTGTGGTTTCAATCGTCCGGTGGGTAGCAACTAAGTTCTTCCCTTGTGAATAGCATACTTTGGGGGACGATGACCATCCGGTGAATAGCACCTAGGCTTTTCCCTTGTGAATAGCACATTTTGGGGAACAACAACCGTCCGGTGAATAGCACCTAGGTTCTTCCTTTGTGAATAGCACATTTTGGGGAACAATAACCATCCGATGAATGGCACCTAGGCTTTTCCCTTGTGAATATCACATTTTGGGGAACAACAACCATCCGGTGAATAGTGCCTAGGTTTTTCCCTTGTGAATAGCACATTTTGGGGAACAATAACCATCCGGTGAATAGCACCTAGGTTCTTCCCTTGTGAATAGCACATTTTTGGGGAACAATAACCATCCGGTGAATAGCACCTAGGTTCGTGTAATAGACACTGACTACACATCGATCAGAGGTAGCTAGCCGTCCGTCGGAGTCATTATTAACTTACGTCTAACATTGTTTTGCCGAAAAATTGCTACCATCCCAACTCGGGAGGCAGCATGCATTTCATTTCATATATATTAAACATTCAATTAGGATTACATTCGTTTACATATAGCACCGCCTTAAGTTCATTGCATTCCATGTGTGCGGAACTTCCCTATCGTCCATCATCATGAGCTTGTAAGAGCCATTCTGGAAAGCTTCTATCACTCGGTACGGCCCTTCCCAAGTAGGTCCAAGTTTTCCTAAGTTTTCCACTCTGCTGGCTTCGTTCTTCCGGTATACAAACTCTCCGACTTTGAAAGACATTGGCCGAACCCTCTTGTTGTAATACTGTTCCACTTTAGACTTGTATTTTGCTTCTCTTATGGCCGCTGCCTCCCGCCTTTCCTGTAGTATATCCAAGTTTAGCCGCATTTCATCTTCATTCATTCCCTCCTGGATCATCATAGTCCTGTGAGTTGGCATTCCGATTTTCGCAGGAATTACTGCTTCGCTTCCATACGTGAGGCTGAACGGTGTCACACCGTTACTTGTTTTCAGGGATGTTCGATGAGCCCAGAGGACATAGGGAAGTTCGTCCACCCATCCGGCTCGCTCTCTTCCCAGGCGTGTCTTAATGCCTTGCATTAAGCTTTTGTTAGCTCTTTACACCAATCCGTTAGCTTGTGCATGTGCCACCGCTGTGTTTATCTGTGTTATCTTTAACTTTTGGCACCATGTTTTGAATGGGTCCTTGACAAAATTTGTTCCGTTGTCTGTAACAATGATGGACGGGAGACCGTATCGGCATACTATGTTGTCCCATACAAACTTAATGACTTCCTTCCCTGTGGTTCTAGCTAAAGGTTTTGCCTCGATCCACTTGGTAAAGTAATCGATTGCTACTATGACGTACTGAACTTTCCCTGGCGCGGCTGGTAAAGGGCCGAGTACATCCATCCCCCACTGGTAGAACGGCCATGGTGCCATGATAGACGTCATAAGACATTTGGGTAGCTTTGGCACCGGAGCGTGTATCTGGCACGAATCACACTTTTGTATCTCTTCTCTTGCATCTCGGTGCATGGTCGGCCAGTAGTACCCTTGCCGGATTGCCTTTGCTACTATTGAGCGTGGGCCGGAGTGCATTCCACACGCCCCCTCATGTAGTTCCCGAATCACGTAGTTTGCTTGTAGCGGACCAACGCATCGGAGCATAGGCATTAGGTAAGATTTCTTAAAGAGTACATCCCCCTCCATAACATATTGACTGATTTTCATGCGGAGGATTCTGGCTTCATTTTTGTCGTTCGGCCATATTCCTTCTTTGAGGCACCTTATGATCGGGGTCATCCAATTGTCCCCCTCTTCCTCCACTATTGTATTGATCTTCGTTGTTTCTATTGATGGTTTGCTCAACACTTCTACTAGTATTTCCTTAGTTAAATGGTTGAATGCTACTGAGGCCAACTTACTAAGGATGTCCGCCTTCTGATTTTTGCCGCGTGGAATGTTCTCTATCCGGAATTTCTTGAAATGACTTATGTTGCTCTTTGCTTCGGTTAGGTATTTTATCATGTTGTCACAGCAAGCTACGAACTCTCCGTTGATCTGCCGAGCGACCAGTTGGGAGTCGACTTTTACTGAGAGAGCAGACACTTTCATTTCCTTGGCCATTCTTCGTCCGGCGAGCAGTGCTTTATACTCAGCCTGGTTGTTCGTGCTTTTGAAATCCAATCTAAGCGCATATGTGTATTCGGTCTTTGTTGGACTGATCAGAACCAAACCAGCTCCCGCCTCGCTTTTTCCTGATGCTCCGTCAGTGTAGAGAATCCACTCGTCCTTTTCGTCCGGATCCTGTGGTGTACTTGATACTTGCTCCAGTATTTTTCCATTGCTGTCCACGGGGACTTCGTTTATGAAATCTGCCAATACCTGGCCTTTGATTGCGTTCCTTGGCTCATACACTATGTTATACGCTCCTAGCTCGATCGAATATTTTGCTAATTTTTCGGAGGACTCTGATTTGTTCAAGATCTGCTTGATTGGCTGATCGGTGATGAATTTTATTGGGTGTGCTTCGAAATATCTTCTGAGGCGTCTCGATTCATGGAGTAGGGATAAAGCCAGCTTCTCTAGAGGGGCATAATTGCATTCGGCCTCGTGCAGAGTCCTGCTTACGTAATGCACCGGGAGTTGTTTCCGTTTCGCTCGACCAATATAACCGCACTGACTGCTTCCTTTGCAGCGGCTAAGTATATGCAAAGCGTTTCCTTTGGCTTGGGGGAGGCTAGTGATGGTAGGTTGACAATAACTCTTTTCAGTTCTTGGAAAGCTTTTTCTGCGTTCTCCGTCCATCGGTATTCGTCTTTGTTTATCTTTGTGATGTTCTTCAATGTTTCGAAGAAAGGTAAGGCTTTCTCGGCCGACCGGGCTAGGAAACGGTTTAGGGCGGCTAATTTTCCGGATAGGCTTTGCATTTCTCTTAGTGTCCGGGGGGACTGCATGTCAGCAATGGCCTTCGTTTTCGCCGGGTTTACTCGTATCCCCTCGGACGTCACCATGTATCCCAAGAACTTTCCCTCTTCTACTCCGAACGAACATTTCTTAGGGTTGAGCTTCATGTTAATCCTCCTAAGGTTGTCGAATGTTTCTGCCACATCGGCCAACAACGCCTTTTCTGTTGAACTTTTAATTACCATGTCGTCCACATATGCTTCCAAGTTCCGGCCGATCTATGTTTGGAAGGCCGAATCTACCAACCGTTGGTATGTGGCTCCTGCGTTCTTTAGGCCGAACGACAACTTAGTGTAGCAGTAAGTCCTTTGGTCCGTATAAAATGCTATTTTTTCTTCGTCCTCTTCGGCCATTTATACTAGGTGATACCCTTTATATGCGTCCAAGAAGCATTTGTATTTGGAGTCTATTATTGATTCTACCTTTAAGTCAATCTCCGGGAGCGGGTAGTAGTCTTTTGGGCATGCGGAGTTGATGTTTTTGAAGTCGATGCACATCCTCCAGCTCCCATCTCCTTTCTTCACTAAAACCGGATTGGATATCCAGGTTGGATATTTGACTGGTCTTACTATGCCCGCTTTCAGCCATTCGGCCACTTCTTTTGTTACTGCCTGACTTTTTTCTACTGACAAGGGCCTTCTTTTTTGACTTATGGGAGTGACTGATGGGTTAGCGTTCAGCTTGTGTTCCATGATGCGCCGGGGAACACCTGTCATGTCGGCTGGTTCCCATGCAATGATGTCCAAATTTTTCTTGAGGAGGGTTTTTAGGCTTTCTGAGCCGGATGGAGATAGGTTTCGTCCTATGGCCACAAGTTGGTCCGGGTACGCCGGATTTACCATAACCTCTTCGGTTATGCCGATGGGAGTGGCTAGGGTGGCCTCCTTTTGTTACATTTTTCCTTCTTCTACCTGCCTCCTTTTGTCCAAACTCCGGCACTCGTATACCGAAGCCGTTTGTGTGACCAATGTAGCTACTCCGCCCGGAGTGGGAAACTTCATCATTGAGTGAATCGTTGAAGGGATAGCCCGCAACTTTTTTAATCCCGTTCGTCCGATGATTATGTTGAAAGGAGAGGATGCGGACGCCACAACGAATTTCATGGTTGTCCGGCTGCACAGCCCATCGCTTCCAAAGCACACATCTAGTTATATCTTTCCTAAAGGCTTCACCTGTTCTCCTGAGAAACCAGCCAGGGTTGTTGCCGTTTCCACTATTTTTGCCCTTAAGGACGGATGCAAATTGTCAAAGCAATGCTTGAACATGATTTCACACGAAGCTCCTTCGTCAATATGAACTCTTTTTATGAGGTATCCAGCGACCTCTGCTTCTACCACTATGGCTTCTTCGGACAAGTCATCCGTTGATATTGGTGGAAAAGTTATGGGCACATTCATCCAGCCCTCGGTGGTTGTCATAGTTTTCCTTTTGCGGTCCTCTCCTCGGCTGTTTATCATGTTGATTATCTTTCCTTTTTGCTGACCATCCTTTTTCTGTTGAGATTTTCCCCATTGCCACACGTCCTTGACTAAATGATTCAATTTACCGGATTCTAGAGCCAGCTCTAGCTGTTTCTTCAACTGATAGCAGTCATTGGTGTAATGTCCTTTCTCACCGTGGTAATCACAATACCGGTCCAGGTTTTCTTTTTGGGGAGTGCCGGGCAGCGGAGGGGGTTGGGGTAGCTGAAGGTGGTGTTCTGTAGCCAAGATTTCCTTAAGTGTGCGTTTTAGTGACTCCAGAGTTGGTATGCTTTTATCGTCTCGGACCCCGTATTTATAGTTCCGGTGCGGTTCTGGCCTTGGCGTCACGTATGGCGAATGGTGGTCCTTCGGCCTATATGGGGGTTTCTGCCCCCATCGTCTCCTGTCTTCAAAACTTTTGTGAGACCGATCGTTTCTTATGGGCTGCGATCCTCCTGCGTCCTTTCTTGTATATTCTCCTTTTGGTAGCTCGGTGCTCCGGAAGGCTTCTTCCGAACGGATGAAGTCCTCGAATCTCTCTAGCATTTCGTCCACCGTCTTGGGGATTTTGTCTGAGAATTTTTTGGCTAGCTCCAGGCAGTGATGTCCGTTCATGAACGAAGAAATTTGCATCACTTCCGGGGCGTCAGGAAAATAATTTGCTTCGCTCACCCATCGCTCTTTGAAGTCCGGAAGGCTTTCGTTGGCTTTTCTGTGAATCTTGTTGATTTCCGTGACGTCCTTAACACATGCCCTCAATATACTGAACCGGTTTAGAAATTTCTTTTGGAGGTCATTCCAGCCATCATATACTCCGGTTGGGAGCTTATCGAACCAGCCTCTTGCTTTTCCGTCTAACATCTGTTGGAACATTCGACACCATACAGGCATCGGCCACTCTTCTCGGTTTCCCGCTCCCGTGAAGCGGTTGATATGATCGTCCGGGTCAGTCGTTCCGTCGTACAACTTGAGATTTGTCGGTATCATATGTTTTGGGGCGGAGAATTCTATGATTCTCTTCGTAAAGGGACATTTTATCACCTCCTTGAACGGCTTGCTCAGATCATTGTTCGCCACTTGCTTCCCTTTACCGTTCGCCTCTCCTCCGACTTCTTCTTCTTCATTGTACATGAAATCTTCTTCAAAGTTTAAGAGCATTGGTTTTATCAAGTCACGATTGTCTTATTGTTTGAGCAATTCTTTGAGGGCTGATACGTGGCCCTCCATGATGGCTTGTATGTCTGGAGGGTTTTCTCCAGAGTTTTCCCCCTCCACATGTATAGGAGGGGTTTGTGGGTTGGGACCGCTCATTCTAAGCTTTTTGGTAGATTGAATTTGGGTCCCACGGATGGCGCCAGTTTGTTGAGGTAAAAAGTTACCCCAGGCTCGTTCAGGTCTTCTGCTTGACCTTGAGTGAACCTGAAATAAAGATAACACACGTTAGCCTCGTCTTGGGTTTTATCTCAAGACCAAGCTCCGGTGCAAGAATGAGTATTCGTCCGGTTAGGAGTAAATAGATATAGTTTTGGTGAGTAATAAATGAGAGTGAAAGTAGTTAGTTACTGCATTGAATGTGTTGGGGTATTTATAGTACCCCAACCACTGTGTATTTACGGTATCTGGAAACAAGGAGCCAACCTACGCACAGTGGCCTAGAGGCCACTGTACATGTACTTGACGTCCTATTTCGCATTATCCGGGGCGGCGTACTTCTGGAGACACATCCCATGAAACCCGGGGGAGGCGGCACTGTGTGTGTCTTGATCCTTCCCAAGGTTCCTACTGTTTGTCCTTGTTTATTATTTTATCTTCCTGCTATCTGGACCGGACGACCCGAATGGGATCCGTCCGGTAAGTTTCGTCCGGTATGGATCGTCCGGATACATACACGAACAAGGTTAATGTGGTACTTTGCCATATTCCATTGTACTTAAACGTTATTTTGTGATTAATATACTTTTACTGGGGTAACCCTTTACCAAAACAAAAAAAGCCACACGAACCTACATTTCAACTGCTGCTTGCCCACGAAAAAAAACAATGTAAATATTAACAGATTCCAAGTTGACATAACAATCATAGTAAAAGCAAGGTTAAAGAATAGAGTAAAAGTTTTGAACTTTTTCCCGCAAAAAAAATCATAATATAATTTAGATTTATACTTTGGCAATTGGAAGTAACATTGATAGGAACTGCAGCAGCACAATCGGTTTCAGGCATATTAGTTGAGAAAATAGTCTGCTGGTCAGTGGTGGCCGATTTGGTGGGTGAAGCAAACAAGTTATCAGGGAGTGTAAGTTCCAAGCTGCTATTCAACAAAAGATACACAATTAAATCACCACAAACCAAAACTATAATAAAAATACAGTAAGTTAGAATCCAAACCTTTCATTCTTGTCGTTTTCATTCTGATCGGAGTGTTCTTCGTTAACTTCTGGAGGTACAAAGGGATCACATTGTTGAAGCTATTTCTTGCAATCACTTCAGACAAATAAAGAGGGCCTGCCGGTTGAACTCAGCTAGGGTTCTTCCGGTAGGCTTGGGTGCTGATCCCTTCGGCTGTTGGGGGTCTTCCGGGTATCTGCACACAACAGCACACGTTAGGCTCGCCCCGGGTGTTATCCAGGACCCACCTCCGGTGTGAGAGTAAGTATTTGATATTCCGAAAGGGCTGTCAACTGTAGTGAGGAATTAATGCGGGTCAAAAGTGTTAGTTGAGAGCAGTAAATTAGTCGAGTATTTATAGTACTCGGCCTCGATACCTGGAATGGCGGCGCCGGATTTTCAGGAGACATGTCCCCGACATAATCTCGTAAATCCTGGGGCGGCGGCGGCGGTGTCTGCAGCTGCCATCTGTCAAAAGGTAAACGCCACCTGTCCTATTACTTACAGTGATACTGGCCGGATGAGTCGTGTTCCTTCCGGTATGTCCGGACGGCTATATGTCGTCCGGACGGCCGGTCGAGACGGGCCGTTCGGACACATGCGTCAACATGTCCCCCCCAGTATTGCGTTATCGGTTGAAGGACGATGATGTAATACTTAAATAATATCTGTGCGCCTTTTGGTACCTGAAATATTTAGATAATACCTTTTGTGCCTTTCGGCACATCTCGTTCGAACATATACACCTACAAGACTAAGATAATACCTTATGGCCGCTTCAAATTTCGGCCTGCGCTTTCCGATACATACATGTAATACCGGTATTGCATTGTTAGTAAAGTATTGACATAATACTTCAAAGAGTACCTTATGGCCTTTCGGCCTAAGTCCTTCGGATCACTGTTGTATTTGCTTTTTAGTTCGGCCGATAGTGTAATGCTTTAAAGAGTTGGTTTTGACATGTCATGACTTTGATGTGTGGAAGCTATCATTGCATCGTTCCCGATCCTCTCACGGCTTACAACGTACATTACTTGTATTCCAACTTAATAATTGCCCTTTGTTCGCGTCCGTTTGGGGTTATTGCCCGAGGGCCCCGATATGCCAAAGACCGTCTTTATTTCTTCCGGGGAGTAATCGTTGCGTTTACCCGATGGGTCAGGGTGCCTTTTTCAATCTATCCGGAGGGCCTTGCCCTTCTATGCGTTGGCACTGTAATTGTGCCGATGGTATGACATTGCTAAAAAACTATGGGTTCACGTTTGACCCTTCCCGAAGGATATGCCGTTAGATTTGAGCATGTCTTACGTCGTACTGATTCTACCAAGTGTTGTCCTGGCGCTTCTACGAGCGCACCTCTTTTTTATATTATTTAAAATTCTTTATTATTTTATGGTTATTCAATATAGGTCGTAATTAATGAGCTGACACGCATGCGCGTGCTCAACACGCGCGCTGAGGTGTAGCCACGTCAGCGTCTTGCTAAGTGTGACATTCCACATCCTGAGTTCTTCCTATAAATAGCGTCACTGGTGTGTGTTTTTTACTACCGTAATTCCATATTTTCAACTGAGATGCCTTCCGGTATTATTTTCCGAACGATCCTTGCAAATCTGTCCGTGATTCCCATACTAGTCTTTCGTCTGCAAAGGTACATTCTGAATCATCCCTGCCTTAATTTTGCTTTGTTGTTTGGCTGTATCCCTCTTTCCCCCGGCTAGACCACGTCGGTTTCGCCCATTTCTACTTGTGAGGACTCCCCAGGGGTCAAGGGATTTCTCCCAAAGTTTGTCGTAGAGAAGTACACCTTTCGATGGGACGAAAGGGCTGTGCGTAGGATTACCATGGATTATGAAATGTCGTAGAGAAGCATAACTGGTATCGTTAGGTAGGCACCATGTAACCCTTTTCGAGATTTATCATCGTAGCTTGCATATAAACCCAACGGTCCTTTTATTTTGGACGCCGATAGGCTGGCCTAGGACGTGATAGACCTCGCGTCGCTTGAGTTTCCAATATGTCGTAGGACTCTCGTCCGATTGGGGGTATCCCGACTAGCGGGTGGCCTTAAGGGGTATCGAGAGAAGGGTTACGACCTTACAGCCTTTGTCTCTGTCTCCGTTTATTACTTTAGTTGTGTTTCGGCCGTCATGCCTGCGCAAAGTTTTAACCATTTTATGCATTCGTTTTTTACAGCTATCATAATGTCTCAATACTTGAAGAAGCCCAAGGTTAGAAAGGATGTGCCCGTAGCCCAGGGGGATCGGCACCAAGAGGGTCAAGCCCATGAAACGCACGTTGCCGCTGCTCCTCAAGCCGTTATCCCTGAGCAGATGGTCGAAACGACCAGAGTCGAAGTGCCTGACCCAAAGGTTTTGGGCTCCAGAAAGAGGAAACAGGACCAGGATGTTGCCCGACCCATATCTCAGTCCCAACCACAGGGGACTAGAATCCGCCTTCATCGTGATGCGTCAGGCGGTGGCGTTTTCCGAGAGGTTAAATCGAACGAGGGGGCCGGTGTGGTGGGGCCAAATGAAAGCGGTAGTGCTTCGGCCACAAGAAAACAGCCGGAGGGGCTCAATGCTTCGGCCGGAAGAAAACAGCCGGAGGGGCTCAATGCTTCGGCCGGAAGAAAACTGCCGGATACCCAAGGAGGTATCGGCGGGGGCTTCACGTCGGAGGCCACTGGTGCTGGCAAGTTTTTTCTTCCTTTCTTTTATGAAATGTTGATCCCCGTACTTTGCATTTGTTCCGATAATTGTTACTTAACTTTATGATTTATTTTCCTTCTTTTACCGAAAATGCAGGGGGTTCTTCCGCTGCTGCTCCTGATCGCGGAGAGGACAAAGTAACTGGTGAAGGTGACTCGGCATCTTTACATGTGCCGGCGTGGAAGGTGAGCAAGGATGACCGTTTGGATAGCTGGAAGGTCTGTCGGGAACTGCTGTTGCACCTACCGACTCCGAAAGAAGAGTCATTTTTGGAAAGTTTAGGGGATGCCGAGGCTGCTCAGAGGGCCTGGAAACTTTTGGGTATGGGGTCCGTTGCTCAGTCGGACTTGTTGCTTCGGTTCGAGAAACTTCTTCATGATCACAACGAGTTGTACCATACCCACCAACATTGCGGAAACCTCGGAAAGAACGGGGGAGAGCTCAAACAACTGAAGATTGAGCATTCCACTTGCATGGTGAGAGAGTCGGAGCTGATGGGGCAAGTGAAGGAATTGGAGAAGCTGGTGGAGGATGAGAGGTTGGCCGCGGCGGAACGAATCAGCGCCTTGGAAGCTGATTTGGAAAAAGCTAAAGTTAACCTGAATGAGGAGGTGAAGGACAACTTGGCCCTTCGGGAGCAAAAGAAAGTTCTTATTGCCCGGGTGGGCCGCACTGAAGGGGATAGGTTTAGGGTTGTTAAAGAGGTCATCCCGGAGGTCGTTCGTCGTCTGTTGGGCAGCTATGAGTACAAGAATCATTTGGCAGGGCCCTTCAGCTTGTCTTCGCAGTCCGGTTTTATGGAGGGCGTGGTTCAGGGCCGCAAGCCGGAGGAAGTGGCCGCCATTTTGGCCAAGACGGAAGACCTGGATGTGGATGCTGCGAAGAAACTCGACCCGTTGTTTGATGGGTTGTTTACCGCAGAGTATCCTTATATCAAGAAGATCAACAGCTCCTATCTCAAGTCTCTTGATGAAATCCTGAAAATCTTCCCCGATCCTGATCCGGCCTCTTCTCCCCAGGTTCAAACTGCCAGTGCCGCCGAGGGATCAACTTCCGGGGCTACTAATGTCGAGAGTTCAACTGTTGGAAGGGACAAGTCGGCTCCCTAAGTGTTTGAACGATTTGGTTCACCTTGGTGTTGTAAGGCCTTCGAGCCAAGAACAATTTCTTTTTTATATCCGGATGACTGTAATAATTTTATGACAAATAATTCGTACGGCTTATTCATTTGTATATATTTATGACTGTTCTGTATTCCGCATGTTCCATGTTTCATGTTTCGCGCTATTGTTTTTGCTTGTTTTCGGAGTGATTTTTTCTTTTAGGTTTATTGGTCTCCTTGCTCTTTCGGAATTTGTCTCTCGGTTGACATGATGGGATGTTCCTTTGGGCCACTGAACGAACCTGCCGGATTTTATTAACTTGTGATTATTAATGCTTGCCTTATCCTTCTTCCCCCTTTTTCCCTTCATTATTCATTTTTTTTTATATTATGTGTGGAACTGCATGTGTGGAGTGGAGTGGGACAACTTGGGTCTTCAAATGGGACGCTGCCGAACAGTTGTTGTCGTTCGGCATTCATCAGTGTTATGAATTATACCGCTTGTTTGTTATTATCTCCGCTACTCGCATGGCTCCGAAAGTACATTTTTGTATTGGAGCAACATTCTTTTGATTACGAACGTATAGTATTCGCTTGTTATTATATTTACTGTTTGTATAGCTCCGGAAGTACAAGTTTATACATTTTGTGTGGTTGTATGGTACCCCTTTGAACATTGACCACAAAAGTCTCCGGAGGGGGCTAGCCTCCCGGAGGGATCACTTTTCACTTATGTTCAAAGTATGACAAATGACTCAGCCTTTCCGCCAGGATTATGGCAACCCCTTCCTTTTTTGGGTATCAACCATCTTTGGACATTGACCACACACTCCCCGGAGGGCGTGAACCTCTCGGGGGGGGGGGGGCATTTTCTAATTATGTCCAGAAAACAATGAACATTGATCACTAATCTTCGGAGGGCACGAACCTCTCGGAGGGATCACTTTCTAATTATGTTCGAGATTTTACAGGTGGTTAAGCCTTTCCGCCAGGATTATGGCAACCCCTTTCTGGGTATCAACCATCTTTGGACATTGACCACACACTCCCCGGAGGGCGTGAACCTCTCGGGGGGCCATTTTCTAATTATGTCCAGAAAATAATGAACATTGATCACTAATCTCCGGAGGGCACGAACCTCTCGGAGGGATCACTTTCTAATTATGTTCGAAATTTTACAGGTGGTTCAGCCTTTCCGCCAGGATTATGGCAACCCCTTTCTGGGTATCAACCATCTTTGGACATTGTCCACACACTCCCCGGAGGGCGTGAACCTCTCGGGGGGGGGGGGGGCATTTTCTAATTATGTCCAGAAAATCAACCTCGAACACTGACTACGCCGGGATGTCGCGAGTCACCCGGACGAGTCACTTTAAACTTGTGTTCCGAACACCAACCTCGAACACTGACTACGACCGGATGTCGCGAGTCATCCGGACGAGTCACATTAAACTTATGTTCGGGCTATTTTGTAATCGCTACACATGTGGGACCTCGTATAACTATCCTTGTAGCGTAAAACGTGAACTTTTTCTTGGTAGATGTGACCAACAAAATATTCAAGTGATGTTCCGCAGGGACACTGCCTCCCTCCAATGGTGGGGTAACTGCATTTGTCATTAAAAATAGTCAATATCGAGCCTTTTTGGGATATCACACAAACATTTCAAGGATGTACTGTGGGAAAATTGCCCCCTTCAACGGTAGGGTAGCTACGTTTCATTAAATAATTAACATCAAACCCTTTCGGGCGTTACATAGGATATATTAAGCCCCATTTATATGGACGCTTTTTACAATCAATTGCCCGCCATGCTTGTGGCGTCCTCCCGCCTATCCCTGCTCGACTTGTGTATTCTCATTCGGCAGGCTTCCGATGCTTCTGTTGGACTGCGTTCCCATAGGCCTTGCTTTCCCGACATGTAAAATTACCTGTCTTAAGTTACGAATGTATTTGCATTCCTTCCGTTAGTTTGCACATTGTTACAGTAATAGAATAAAATAGCAAGGCATTCCAGTGGTTATTTCGTATTGATGATTACCTGAGCCATTACTTGCATCTTGGCTGGTATGTCGGGGCTTCCTTGGTCATCACGCTGATCCAGCTTCCTCCCATCCTTTTTTTCGATCACGGGTTCCTTCCTTTGTTCATACGGTATGTCCCATCTTTTTCCCTCCAGCGGATGATTTCTTTCCTCGGCTTCTTTTGTTTTTGCGATGGGCTCCTCCCTCGCACCGTGATGCCTTCGCATCTTTGGCTGAGTGACCAATGTTTCTATGCCGCCCGGTGTTGGAAATTTGACCATCGAATGAATGGTTGAAGGTACGGCCCACAACTTCCTCAAACCGATGCGTCCCAGTATGGCATTGTAGGGGGAAGGCGAGTCGATCACGGCAAATTCCAAACTAATTTTCCGGGACAGATCCTGACTTCCGAAGCGGATCTTTTTCCGGGACAGATCCTGACTTCCGAAGCGGATCTCCAAGTCTATCACCCCCCTCGGCCTAACGGGTTTCCCTGTGAATCCCGTCAAGGTTGTGTCAACCTCCTTCAATCGTGCTCTAACCGCAGGATCCAGGCGCTCGAATTGATGCCCATACATTATTTCCATCGATGCACCAATTTCTTGGCTAACTCCGGGCAGTGGTGACCATTCAGAAATGATCCGAGAATTTCTTGGCTAACTCCGTCGACGGTTTTAGGAATCTTATCCGAGAATTTCTTGGCTAACTCCGGGCAGTGGTGACCATTCAGAAATGATCCGATTTGCATGATTTCCGGGGCGTCCGGGAAGTGGTTGGCCTCACATATCCATCTTTCCTTAAAGTCCGAAAGGCTTTCGTTAGCCTTTCGGTGAATTTTATTGATTTCTGTTAGGTCCTTGGTGCTTATTCTCAACATACTAAATCTATTCAGAAATCTCTCCTGAAGCTCGTCCCAACTATCAATGCTTCCCGTCGAGAGCTTATCAAACCATCCCCTGGCTTTCCCGTCCAGGGTTTGTTGGAACATTCGACACCATACGGGCATGGGCCACTCTTCATGATTTCCTGCTCCGGTGAAACGATTGATGTGGTCATCCGGATCGGTGGTTCCTTGGTACGGTTTCAAGTTCGTCGGTATCTTGTGCTTGGGAGATGAAAACTCTATGATCCTTTTCGTGAACGGGCACTTGATCATTTCCTTGAATGGTTTGCTCAAATCATCATCCGCCTTTTTCCCCTTTCCGTAGGGTGACCCTCCAACATCTTCTTCCTCCGAATTTTCATACCCGTCGTCGAGCCTCTGTTGAAGCAATTTCTTGCAATCACTTCGGACAAATAAAGAGGGCCTTCCGGTTGAACTCAGCTAGGGTTCTTCCGGGAGGCTTGGGTGCTGATCCCTTCGGCTATTGGAGGTCCTCCGGGTATCTGCACACAACAGCACACGTTAGGCTCGCCCCGGGTGTTATCCCAGGACCCACCTCCGGTGTGAGAGTAAGTATTTGGTATTCCGAAAGGGCTATCAACTATAGTGAGAAGTAAATGCGGGTAAAACGTTTCCTGAGAGTAGCAAATGGGCTGAGTATTTATAGTACTCAGCCTTGATACATGTACTGGCGGCGGCGGATATTCAGGAAACATGTCGCCGACACAATCCCGTAAATCCTGGGGAAGGCGGCGGTGGTGTCAGTAGCTGCCATCTGTCCAAAAGGTGATGCCATTTGTCCCCTGCCTTAAACCTGTATATGCCGAACGGCCTTTTTGCCTTCCGGATTATCTCAGTTAACTTTGAGCCGTCCGGACGACCGAAAGACTCAGCCCGTCCGGACACATACGTCAACATGTCCCCCCCAGTATCATAATATCGGTCTTGCCGATGTTGTGATACTTTGAAAATCTTTCAAGTCTAATTACTAGTTCCGATAGAGCTGAGTCGTTCGGTAATCAGAGTGTTGGCCCATGCATAAACTGCCAAAAAACATTATTACCTCTTTTTAAGAATCGCCGCCATTTTTACTAGGGCTCTGAAACGCCGACACGTGTACATGCGTATATCGTATGAGTGAGAGGGTGCCACCTCACCTACTGACAACACACGTCGTTTCATATTTTCTTTTTTCGCCTATAAATAGCGCCATTTCTGCGGTATTTTTTATTTTTACCACTTGTAACTTTTTCGCTCTGACAAGAACTTTCCGAGAGGCTTCCTCTTAATTATAACCGAACGATTTCGTTTGCCATCCGGTTAACTATGTCGAATTCTCCCTCTTTGGTTTCTGAAGAAGACACCCAAGAGGCCGAAGGGTATCTTCCCAAATTTGATATTCTAAAATACACTTCCCACATGAGCGAGGATGATTTATTTATGGTGAGGTCCGATGCAGGTATACCGGAGGATCTACATCCTAGACTACCCCCTCCGGATATGACGATGGATCAGCTGCCACAAGACGCCATTGGATTGTATTTAGAGTACTTCTACGAGGGTGGTCTTAGTGTGCCTTTTTCTACTTTTTTGCTGGACGTCATTCGGCACTTCAAGGTGCATATCTCCCAACTGGTTCCGCTGGGCATACATCGTGTTGTACTTTTCGAGGTGTATAGCCGTAGTTTGGACATTGCTCCCACCACCCCGCTATTCCGGGTCTTCTACAAGCTGAGCAAGCAGGGTGATTGGTTTTCTTTCGAGAAACGAACCGGTAGGGAGAAGAAGGTTTGTTTCCGAGAGATCCTGACTGGGTTGAAGGGCTGGAAGCGCAACTTTTTCTTGATAGATAGACGGGCGATCCCTTTTGCTATGCCTTGGAGGCATCATGATTCCGATATTTCGGACCCTTATCCGGACGGTGGCTTCAACCTTGCGGATGTCGCGAAGCTAGCCGAGAATGTGATCGATCTCATTCAGATTCCCAAGGGCTTTCTTTATGCCGTCGGGTTATCTTCACATTGGGAGTATCCCGGCCACCGAGCCGTGCTTAAGGATGCCGAGGGGACAGGTAAACCCTCCTATTTTTAACTATTAGTTGATCCATGGCAGGCATACTCTCTCTTCTTCTTCTTTTTTTTTTTTTTTTTTTTTTTTTTTTTTTTTTTTTTTTTTATGTCTCATGTTCTTTCTGCAGTTGTGCCGATGTCTGAATACTTGATCAATCCAGCGGCCCACGAGGAGACTTCTATTGTTCAGGGCGATGAGTATGGTGAAGGTGAGCGTCACGAGCTGTTCGTGACTCTTCCGGCTGCGTCAAACGCCGATATACCTGGCCTGACGGCAGAGGAAGAGGAGGTTGAGAGGGCCAACAGTCGGGTTGTTGCGGCCAAACTCAGAAAGCAAAAACAAGCCGCCACCCGGCGAGCTTTGAGGGCCGCAAGGCATGCTGAACAGGGTGAGGGGAGCAGCGGAGTGGCCCGAGCGGCCAAGAGGAGGAGAACGGTGAGGACTCCCGTAGTGGATCCAGAGCCTGATTCGCCAGATGTTGAGGTTATCCCAAACCCTTCCCCCATCCGTTCTCTTCGACCGGAAGATATTAGGCTTCGTCCGGAGGGGGCAGGTTTCACCGAAGGGAGTTCCCGTGCTGGTAAGCTGTTCAACTATTTACCTTGTGTTATTTATTTCTTTTCGTTTCTTTGGTAATGACGCCTTGTTCCTTACAGGGGGTGCTCCCGTGGCCGCTTCCAGCCGCGGCAAAATTAAAGCCATGGCTGAAGGTGATCCGGCAGCGGTGTTTGTTCCGGAGTGGTCAGTCAAAAGGGGCGACCGCTTGAATACATCGGCCGTCTGTAGGGATCTGATGTCGCACCTTCCCACCCCTCGCGAAGAAATTCATTTTCAAAGTTTGGGTGATTCAGAGGCCATCCGAAGGGGCTGGGTTTTGCTAGGTCGAGGAGCGACCACCCAAGCGGAAATTCTGGGCCGGCATGAGGTCCTCCTTGAAGAATATCGACAACTACGCAGTGCCCATGCAGAGTGTGAAGGCGCAGCTCAAGAGGCGGAGGAGCTTCGGCAGTTAAAACACGAGCATGTGGGCTGCATAGTAAGGCAGTCGGACTTAAAAAACCGGCTCTCTCAGTTGGAAAAGGCAAGGGATGAAGGGAGGAAAACTTCCTCCGAACGGGTCAGAGCCTTGGAAGGCGAGTTGGAGGATGTTAAAGGTAAACTTGTTTCCGAGAGAGAGATAAGCACCGGACTATACAAGGAAAGGATGGACATAGCTGTCAAGCTAGGCCAGACGGAAGTCGAGCGTAACAAACTTGTAAGAGAATTCCTTCCGGAAGTGGTCCGCTGGCTTTTGAATAGCCAAGAGTATAAACAACGCTTGGCCGAGCCTTTCAGCTTGTCCTCCCAGTCAGGGTTCTTGGAAGCTATCTCTGTGGATCGCGAGCCGGAGGATATAGCCGCGATCGCGGCCGGGGTGGATGATTTGGACTTGGAAGCTGAGGCAAAACTTGACCCTTCGTATGATGGTCTCTTTTCTGCGGAGTATCCGTATGTGCTTAAAGTTAGTGATGCTGCGGATAGACCCCTTCCGGAGATAATGGGTCTGTTCCCTGATCCTGCCCCCAATGATTCCTCTGGCGGCCCTTCGTCTTGACCCGGAGACTTTTGACTGCAAGGCCTCTAGGCCGTTAGGTTAACTTATGAACTGTTTAGCATTTTTTGAACCAATGTAATGATCAACCGGTTGCGCAACTGTTAGCGCTTTTTGTATGTTTGAAAATGATGGAATGCCGCTTGATTTGTTATAAACTGTTGATATTTTATGTGCATTTTGTTCGCATTATTCCGTGTGATCTTTCATGACTTGCCTTTTCTTTTGGTCGCATGACCCCTTCCTTCCCGAACACTGACCACAAAATCTCCGGAGGGCACGAACCTCTCGGAGGGGTCACTTTTCTCTTGTGTCTGGGAGGCAACGAATGATTGTACAACTTTCCTCTTATTTTGGTCGCATGACCCCTTCCTTCCCGAACACTGACCACAAAATCTCCGGAGGGCACGAACCTCTCGGAGGGGTCACTTTTCTCTTGTGTCCGGGAGGCAACGAATGATTGTACAACTTTCCTCTTCTTTTTATGTTATCCCCCTCTGAACATTGACCACACACTCCCCGGAGGGCGTGAACCTCTCGGGAGGGGGGGGGGCATTTTTTAATTATGTTCAGGAAACAAGAAACATTGATCACTGATCTTCGGAGGGCACGAACCTCTCGGAGGGATCACACTTCACTTATGTTCAAAATATTACAGATGGTTCAGCCTTTCCGCCAGGATTATGGCAACCCCTTTCCTGGGTATCAACCATCTTTGAACATTGACCACACACTCCCCGGAGGGCGTGAACCTCTCGGGGGGGCCATTTTCTAATTATGTTCAGAAAACAAGGAACATTGATCACTGATCTCCGGAGGGCACGAACCTCTCGGAGGGATCACTCTTCACTTATGTTCAAAATATTACAGATGGTTCAGCCTTTCCGCCAGGATTATGGCAACCCCTTTCCTGGGTATCAACCATCTTTGAACATTGACCACACACTCCCCGAAGGGCGTGAACCTCTCGGGGGGGGGGGCATTTTCTAATTATGTTCAGAAAACAAGGAACATTGATCACTGATCTTCGGAGGGCACGAACCTCTCGGAGGGATCACTCTTCACTTATGTTCAAAATATTACAGATGGTTCAGCCTTTCCGCCAGGATTATGGCAACCCCTTTCCTGGGTATCAACCATCTTTGAACATTGACCACACACTCCCCGGAGGGCGTGAACCTCTCGGGGGGGGGGGGCATTTTCTAATTATGTTCAGAAAATAAGGAACATTGATCACTGATCTCCGGAGGGCACGAACCTCTCGGAGGGATCACTCTTCACTTATGTTCAAAATATTACAGATGGTTCAGCCTTTCCGCCAGGATTATGGCAACCCCTTTCCTGGGTATCAACCATCTTTGAACATTGACCACACACTCCCCGGAGGGCGTGAACCTCTCGGGGGGGGGGGGGGGGCATTTTCTAATTATGTTCAGAAAACAAGGAACATTGATCACTGATCTCCGGAGGGCACGAACCTCTCGGAGGGATCACTCTTCACTTATGTTCAAAATATTACAGATGGTTCAGCCTTTCCGCCAGGATTATGGCAACCCCTTTCCTGGGTATCAACCATCTTTGAACATTGACCACACACTCCCCGGAGGGCGTGAACCTCTCGGGGGGCCATTTTCTAATTATGTTCAGAAAACAAGGAATAATGTAAAAGTCCAAGATGTAACACAAAAGCTTCCCCACAACTGAAATAACTGCGTTTATCATTAAAATCAGTCAGATAGCCCCTTTCGGAAGCTTACATTAGATATATTTAGTCGTTTACAAAAAACATTTTCTAAGGTTAACAGCGTGCCAAGTTCGGGGCACTTCTTTTTCTTCCATTGTTTCCAACTTATAGGATCCAGTCTGGTATGCCTCCACGACTCGGTACGGCCCTTCCCAATTTGGCCCCATCTTTCCTTGATTCTCAACTCTGCTAGCCTCATTCCTTCGGTATACAAAATCACCTACCTTTCACAGTTAATGATTTTTCGTTTCACACGTTAGTTAAAGTGAAACAAGTTATAGTTGAAATGGAATAATTAGGTGTTCATAGCAAATTTTTATTTCATGCGTGTGAATATTCTCGTACTTACCTTGAACGACTCGGGGTGGACCCTTCGGTTATAATATTGCTCAATCTTCTTTTTGTACTTCGCCTCTCGTATGGCAGCCATTTCCCTTCGTTCCTGCAGGAGGTCGAGATTTAGGAAAATCCCCTCGTCATTTTCTTTTTCACTGACCTTCATGGTCCGAAAGGTTGGCATCCCTATCTCTGCCGGTATGACCGATTCACTACCATAGGTAAGACTGAATGGTGTTTCTCTGTTGCTTGTTTTTAGTGATGTGCGATGTGCCCATAGGACGTTCGGCAGCTCATCCACCCATCCGGCTCTTTCCCTGCCGAGCCTCGTTTTGAATCCTTTCATCAGACTCTTGTTCGCTCCTTCCACCAATCCGTTGGCCTGAGCGTGGGCCACGGCCGTGTTTACCTGAGTTATGTTCAGGCGTTCGCACCAGCTTTTGAAAGGGTCATGGATGAAATTGCTTCCATTGTCCGTCACGATTACCCTGGGCAGACCGAATCTGCATACTATGTTTTCCCAAACGAACTTCTTTACTTCCTTCCCGGTTGTGCGGACCAGCGGCTTGGCCTCTATCCACTTGGTGAAGTAGTCAATGGCCACAATGACGAATTTGATCTTTCCCGGGGCCTCCGGCAGGGGACCCAAAACGTCCATCCCCCATTGGTAGAAGGGCCAAGGAGCCATTATTGAAGTTAGAACAGTTTTTGGGAGTCTCGGAACGGGCGCGTGTATTTGACAAGAATCACATTTCCGGATCACTTCCCTGGTATCTCTGTGCATGGTGGGCCAGTAGTACCCTTGCCGCATTAGTTTTGCCACTACGGACCGCGGCCCGGAGTGCATTCCGCATGCTCCTTCGTGTACCTCCCGGACTACATAATTGGCTTGAAGTGGTCCAACGCACCTTAGCATCGGGCCTAGATAGGACTTTTTGAAAAGCACATCGTCTACCATGGTATACTGGTTTATTTTCATTCGAAGAGATCGAGCTTCGTTCTGGTCTTCCGGCCAAATGCCCTCTTGTTTGCACCGAACGATCGGGGTCATCCAGTTTTCCCCCTCTTCTTCTACAATTGCGTTGATTATCTCCTCTTCTGTTGATGGCCTCTCTAAAACTTCCACCATGGTTTTCTTTGTCAAATGATCGAAAGCCATGGATGCCAATTTGCTGAGTATATCGGCTTTCTGGTTCTGCGCCCTTGGGATGCTTCGAATTTTAAACTGATCAAAGTATGCAACGCATTCCTTGGCTTTGGCTAAATATTTTATCATGTTACCCTTGGTCGCTACAAATTCCACGTTGAACTGATTTGCCACCAAATTGGAATCCACTCTAACTTCCAACACTCGAATTTCCATTTTTCGAGCGACTCTTAACCCGGCTAGCAAAGCTTCGTATTCCGCTTCGTTGTTGGTGCTTCTGAAATTCAATCGGATGGCGTAAGTGTATTCTGTTTGATCCGGACTAATCAGTACCAGGCCTGCTCCGGCACCTGATTTGCTGGAGGCCCCATCGGTATACAGTATCCATGGCTCTTGGTTGGAGATGTTGCATATCTCCTTGCCCACCTCTTTTATGCTTTGGCTCAATGCTTCCACGGATATTTCCGTTATGAAGTCCGCGAGGACTTGCCCCTTAATGGCGCTCCGGGGTACGTAAATGATATTGTAGGCTCCTAGCTCCACGGTGTACTTGGCCATCCTCCCGGATGCTTCAGCCTTATTCAATATTTGTTTGATAGGTTGATCGGTGATGACCTTTATTGGATGGGCTTCGAAATATCTTCGTAGCCTTCTGGCCATGTGTAGTAGGGCTAGAGCTAATTTCTCAATGGGGGCGTAGTTCTGTTCGGCCTCGTGTAACGTCCGGCTAACATAATGTATCGGGATCTGCTTCCCCTCTCTTTCTACCAACAACACCCCACTCATTGCCCCTTTCGACGCCGAGAGATACACATATAGGTCTTCCTTCGGTCTTGGCGTTGCTAGATAAGGCGGCTCAAGAATCATCTTCTTCATCTCTTGGAAGGCTGCCTCTGCTTGACTTGTCCATCGGTATTCGTCCTGGTTTTCCTTCGTGATGTTCCTCAATGTTTCAAAGAAAGGGAGCGCTTTTTCAGCCGACCTGGATAGGAAACGGTTCAAAGCTGCTAGCTTTCCACTTAAGCTTTGCATCTCCTTGAGCGACTTTGGGGACTGCATATCCACGATAGCCCTTGTCTTCTTCGGATTAGCCCTTATTCCTTCGGACGTTACCATATATCCAAGGAACGTCCCTTCCTCTACCCGAAAGAGCATTTCTTGGGGTTTAGCTTCATGTTAATCCTTCGGAGATTGTCGAATGTTTCCGCCATATCGGCAAGTAACTCCTTTTCGGTTTTGCTCTTTATTACCATATCGTCCACGTATGCCTCGAGATTTCTCCCTATCTGTGACCGAAAGGCCGAATCCACTAAACACTGGTACGTGGCCCCAGCATTCTTTAAACCGAACGGCATTTTGGTGTAACAGTATGTCCCGTGCTCGGTATAAAAAGCTGTTTTTTCCTCGTCCTCCTTGGCCATATGTACTTGGTGGTATCCCTTGTAAGCATCCAAAAAGCACTTGTACCTGAATCCCATAACCGATTCTATTTTCCAATCAATATCAGGTAGCGGGTAATAATCCTTTCGGCAAGACGAGTTGAGGTTCTTGAAGTCAATGCACATTCGCCAACTACCGTCGGACTTCTTTACTAACACCGGGTTTGAGATCCACGTGGGGTATTGCACCGGTCGAACTATTCCGGCTTTCACCCATTCCTCCACTTCCTTGGCTATGGCTTGATTCTTTTCGGCCGAGTAAGTTCTTTTCTTTTGCGCCACCGGTATGTTCAATGATCCGACGGGGAACTCCCGTCATATCGGATGGTTCCCAAGCAAACACATCCCGGTTGTTTTTGAGTAGCGTGATTAACTGTCTCCGGCATTCCGAGGAGAAGTTTCCCCCTATCGTGACTAGTTGATCCGGATAAGCCGGATGTACCATAATTTCTTCCGTTTTTCCAACCACCGCCTCCGTCGGTCCGGCCTCACAGGGTTCTTCCTTGATTTCCTTTTTTGCCATCTGCTTCTCTTCTAGCTTGCGACATTCTGAGACAATTACGGACCGGGTGGTAAGGGTCGCTATGCCCTTCGGTGTGGGGAATTTCACCATCGAGTGGATAGTTGATGGGATGGCCCGTAATTTCTTTAGACCTGAGCGCCCTAGAATGATATTGTATGGAGAAGGGGATCTTATCACGGCGAACTTCATCATTGTTCGGCGAGACAGGCCTTGGCTTCCGAAACGGACTTCCAATTCAATCTTCCCCAACGGCTTTATGGATTCTCCCGCGAATCCTATCAATGGCGTGCCGGTTTCTTTCAGCTTGGCCTTAATGGAAGGGCATAAATGCTCGAAACAGTGCTCATACATCACCTCGACCGAAGCGCCTTGGTCTACATAGACCCTTCTAACTGTGTAGCCTTCCACCTCGGCCTCAACTATCAACGGTCCGTCCGACACATCTCCCGGAAGGATGGGTGGAAAACCGATCGGGACATTCATCCATTCCTCCTCTGTTTCTATGGTTTTCCTTTTTTGGGATATAGGACTAGCCATATCGAACTGTAGGCAGATCGAGAAGTTAGTCCCACGGATGGCGCCAATTTGTTGAAGCAATTTCTTGCAATCACTTCGGACAAATAAAGGGGGCCTGCCGGATGAACTCAGCCAGGGTTCTTCCGGAAGGCTTAGGTGTTGATCCCTTCGGTTATTGGAGGTCCTCCGGGTATCTGCACACAACAGCACACGTTAGGCTCGCCCCGGGTGTTATCCCAGGACTCACCTCCGGTGTGAGAGTAAGTATTTGGTATTCCGAAAGGGCTATCAATTATAGTGGGAAGTAAATGCGCGTAAAACGTTTCCTGAGAGTAGCAAATGGGCTGAGTATTTATAGTACTCAGCCTTGATACATGTACTGGCGGCGACGGATATTCAGGAAACATGTCGCCGACACAATCCTGTAAATCTTGGGGAAGGCGGCGGTGGTATCAGTAGCTGCCATCTGTCCAAAAGGTGATGCCATTTGTCCCCTGCCTTAAACCTGTATACGCCGAACGGCCTTTGTGCCTTCCGGATTATCTCAGTTAACTTTGAGCCGTCCGGACGACCGAAAGACTCAGCCCGTCCGGACACATACGTCAACAGCCTCAGCATTCTGGGGCTCACCAGGTTGCGGTTGCCCGGCTGTTTGAACAACTCTTTCAAGGCCGAAAGATGACCTGTGATTAGGGTTTGGGCGTCCGGAGGATCTTGGCCTCCTCCGGATCCTCCGGCTCCCCTAGCGTTCCGGACAGGGGTGTAGAGGGGTGTAGAGCCAGCCATCTCGAACGTCGGTGTAGAACCTGTCATTCCGAACATTGGTGGAGGACCTGTCATTCCGGACCTCAGGTAGATCCTGTCATTCCGAACATTGGTGTAGAACCTGTCATTCCGAACATTGGTGTAGAGGGGTGTAGAGCCAGGCTCGCCCCGGGTGTTATCCCAGGACCCAACTCCGGTGTGAGAGTAAGTATTTGATATTCCGAAAGGGCTGTCAACTGTAGTGAGGAATTAATGCGGGTCAAAAGTGTTAGTTGAGAGCAGTAAATGAGTCGATTATTTATAGTACTCGGCCTCGATACCTGGAATGGCGGCGCCGGATTTTCAGGAGACATGTCCCCGACATAATCCCGTAAATCCTGGGGCGGCGGCGGCGGTGTCTGCAGCTGCCATTTGTCAAAAGGTAAACGCCACCTGTCCTATTACTTACAGTGATACTGGCCGGATGAGTCGTGTTCCTTCCACTATGTCCGGATGGCTATATGTCGTCCGGACGGCCGGTCGAGACGGGCCGTTCGGACACATGCGTCAACAGGATCACATTCATCACTCTGAGAATTCATGCCATCTTGGTTGCTGATTTCAGTAATTTTTGCTGAACCACATTTTGATCGACCGTTAGCAAACCGAGTCTAAATATATAGGCAAAAACTGAGTATTTACCTTCAAGCATTATAGACAGGGGTGTTAAGAGAATTTTTTTCCCAAGAACCTAGTTCATGTCAAACCATTGTTTCAAAAAGTGTTCATCATATATATGAATTATGATTTTAAAAAACTATTGGCAATGGATGTCACACACATTCAAGAATTGTTCAACACGAAAAATGAACGTAAAAAAGATAAGAGTGACAGTTAAAGGTTCATGGTATAAGAAATGTGCGGTCCACATTAGAGGCGACAATTTATATTTGTGTGATTTGGATAAATGGTCGTATTTACTAGTATGTTTTCGTAAAAGAACGTATTTTGACCGTATTTGAGATTTTGGCCATTGTAGTGTGCAAGCAACATTTTTTGCGCACCAACTTTTAAAGCTTGCGCACCATAAGAAAAAAATTTCAAGATCTTAGAGCATCTTAATTTATTAATAAGCCAATAATAATTTTACACCTCACATTTGGTGACCAAAATAGGATTCTTGCACACTATAATTAATAAGAGTTGTAGGAGCACCATAATTAATTTCTAAACCAATTAGAGATTCACACATCATATTTGGTGCGTAAGTGATAGTTTTTGCGCACCAAATGCCTATTTTCTTATCCATTTGAGATTTTTTTATACAACGGGAGAGGCACAAATAAGTTCAAAATCCTTACCACTAAATTGGTTTCAATTTCTACGCATACCATTGCAACAAACATTTTGATCCTGCTAAGAGTATCATAGACATTATCAATACAAACCTATGATGATCTAAAACCAACACAGTGCCAAAGTGCACATTCACACCACATGGATTTCATTGTTTGTACTTTAAGGAAACGAAAATTAAAAAAAAAAAAAAAAAAAAAAAAAAAAAAAAAAAAAAAAAAAAATAAAAATTACTAGAAAACATAAAAAAAAAACGCAATTCCATGCGCCAAAACTCGCGTACCACACGTGAAAAGGACAGTTAATTTTCGGATTTAATTATTGGGGGCTTTTTTTGGGAATATTTTTGGTTAAGGAATAATTTATGGAGTGCAACTATGATTTTTGTGCGGAAATTTATACAAGGATCATCAAAAACAGTTTTGATTATGAATTCAACCAACCTCCCCACAATCTTTTATTCAGAACATCATAATATCACTCCAAATGTGATATCTGGTTTTGAGTTCAATACAAATACAAAAGAAAGAATCAGAAACAATTACAAATAATTTCTCAACTTAGAGAGAGAGAATACGTATACAAAGAGAGAGATAAGAGAGAATACGCACATGATACCATATTATTAGGTTTTTATAGTTTGGTCTATTTCTGTGAATTAAACGATTTTTGAACTAGCCTTGAGGTTGCAAAGCTCTAAAACGAATCACTCTCGTTAAAATGGATTGAAATATGTTTCCCTAAGAAAAACTACAATCTCTCAAAGGTTTATGATTTCAATCTTCATCTTTTAACTGTAGCAATGAGTGGTGTATTGTCTGTGTTTTTTGTCGGAAAGGGGCGTGGGTTTGGTTAGTTGGTTATGTCGAGTTTGGTCTCGACACTAGTCGAGTTGTAACCGTTAAAATGAGTTCACAGGTCATAACAGTCGATTGTCAAAATTTGTCAAAACCTATGTTTGAAGATTTGGGTAATGGGATTATGTCAAATGGGTTGTATTAATGGGCTAAGAAGCCCAACAGTTTACTAAGGTGTGTTTGAGTTAAAATTTAACGAAGTAAAATATGTATAAAACTTTTGTGTATATATGAATCTTTTGATAAACTTTTGTGTATATAAGTAAAATTTGTAAGCCATATGTCGTTTGTCATGGTTTTGGATCGTAACTTTTCGAGTTCTCAATAACTATTCTTGATCGACGTCTCTTATGCTATATAAAAATAACAAAGGGGGATTTGTAGAATTATGAAGCCTTATTGAAATTAATGTGTGTTGTTTGTCTGCTTGTGTCAAAAAAAAAAAAAAAAAGTCTATCTAAAGTCTAAACCTGTTGAAAATAAAGAGAAGGCACATGAGTATATCAAACTTAACTTGCGTGTTTTTATTAACTTACCTTCTTAAGGATTCAGCTTAAATAAATGCGGTTGTTGTACATTGATTTAAGGATTATATGTCTTTGTCTTCAAATAAATTTGGTAGTTGTGCATTGATTTAAGGATTCAGCTTCTTTTTGGAACTAAATTTAATGATTCATTTTAATACACCATTTTAACCAACCAATACGCACATCAACGGATAATCAACATACTTAAACTGCTTTTATCTTATACTCCTATGTGATCTGTAAATTAGAGAATAAACACTTTATTTTCAAAGTTAAAATGTTCACGGTTATGACTACTAAATAAGGGTAAACGCCAAAGTTAAATCCGAGTCTGCAAAAACTTAAGCTTTTCTCATGAAATATTTGCAAGCTTTGAATCGGTTTATTTTTGTAATATGCCCAAACAAAATATAGCTCGGCTCAAGCTTGAATTCTTAAGGACATTAAGCTCAAGCTCGTTTATTATGTTGGTCTATATTTAACTACACATAAGCACATATACAATCATACGCACACGACGTATGTTTGCATATATAAACGGATATATTTCACAGGTTAACTGTTTCGACTTATTTAGTCTCATGAACTATATTGAGCTTTTCACTACAAATTAAAACTACGGAGTATTAAAGAAGCCTATGGTGTAAAGACAAGTGGATGAGTTCTTGGAAAAAGGTACGAGATCATGCTCGAACTCATTAATATAACGAGCCCTAAAAAGGCTTGAGCTCGGCACCAACTTGTTTAAACTCGGTTCATTCTAAGCTTTATATTCATATGTTGTTGGTTGCTAAGTGGTTGTTTTTAACATTTCTTATTTAAAACCGTATATGATGAAAACTTTATATGTTTGATCAAAGGAAATCCAAAGGTACATATGAGAACATCATGACATCATGTATTCGGTCGAGTTATTCTAACCCCCCTAAAAATACAATGGCACCCCCTAATGGGTAGGGTGTACCTTTGTATTTTTTTATTTTTTATTTTTATTATTATTATTATTATTATTATTATTATTATTATTATTATTATTATTATTATTATTATTATTATTATTATTTGTACTTTTGAACTTTTGTACTTTTTTTTTTTTTTTTCCTTTTTGTCATTTTTTAAATTTTTTTTAAATTATGTATTTGTTTTATTTTATTTTGTATAATGTTTATTTTAGTGTTTATTTCTTATGTTTTTAAGTTATGTTATTTGTATTCGTCTTTTGTGTTTCTATTTAATTAAACAACAACAATAAAACGTTAACATTAACACATTAAACAACTACAAAAACAATTGTTATTATTCAATTAAACAACAACATTAACACATTATTTAAAAACAAAAACACCTACTACATGTGGAGATTATTTATGTCATCTAAAAGCTCATGGAGCATTGCACCCGACTGACATGCGTGACCCTCAGGATTCCTTGCCAATTCCAGTGATGCCTCAAGCGTCTTTATTCTTGTCATCAACATCTTGTTTTGAGACACTAACATCTTGTTTTTGTTTCAAGATTGTCGATCTTATTATCTTGCTTGTCAATCTTATTATCTTTAGCTACGTAGTTTGAGCACTGCGTTGAAGAAGATGCTTGACTAAAGTATTTGTTTTGAAAAGCATCCTTCCACATAAAGTATCCACACCCATAGTCATCTGTTCCTGGCTGTTACATGTTGAGAAAATTATAAGAAATGTATTCTTAACAAACAAATAATTTACATAACTAAGCAAACGTATGATTATTTACCACTGAAAAAGGACATGCTTAATACGGTTGACCATAATTAGTATCTGTATGGGATGTCCTTTCTATAATCAATCCTCTCCGACGGCGACACAAGAAAGGATTATTTTGTTCCACCTGGCCAAAGAATTAATTTAAATAATACAAACGGTTATTTACAACATAAATCTGTAATATTATTATTAAATTAAATAATACAAACAGTTATTTACAGCATAAATCAGTAATCGTTCACTATGTTTTGTCGGTATAATTATTTACAACATAAATCAGTAATCTGTTACAATGTTTTGTCTGTATAATTATTTACAACATAAATCAGTAATCATTTACAATGTTTTGTCTGTATAATTATTTACAACATAAATCAGTAATCATTTACTATGTTTGTCTTTGTCTAATCTCAGTATACATGTGTTGTCGATCGTAATATAAAGTTGCCCATTCGGATGCATCGGCAACTCTGAACGCCCTCCATTGTGGGTGAGTATCCGGAAGTGGTGAATTTTCGTCTAGCGTCAGATAAATGAAGTGAGCACAGTCGTCATCCCCACACGGGCAATCACAAGGGGGCCAGTTCCTTGTGATAAATCTGGAGCGGAAAAAAACGTGTTTGGCCTCATCCAGTAGTCTCGCGGTGCAAATCCATCTCCGAACCAGTTTACTGATCTCCGAAGTTGGTCAAAGTCATTTTGCCACCACATACTTATGTAAAAGGCACTATTAGTGTTTAACTCTTGCAATAACCACATTCGAACATCGCACCACCTTTCTTCGTGTTGACCAATACCGTGGGCAACGCACCGAAACCCACAATTTCCATCACCTCGCACATTATAAATACTTATGATGTATCGACGGAAAATCTCTAGAATCTGCTCAATCAAATACTCGCTAACTGCATCCCCAACGTATAACCTGTGTCTTATACGCTGTTTGTTGATACAAAAGTTGGGCGTTCCTTGATAGGACTTCTATTCTCGTACCAATTCGAATCTTAATGCTTGATGAGACCTGCGCACTAAGAAAAAGAACAAACACCGTTAGGCTTATCGAGGGATTGTCTCCCCCGATTATCCTCCGGCGTGAGAGTAAGTAATCGAATGTAGGGTTTAGTAAACGGTTAGGGTTTATTGAAGATCGTACCTTTTACCGAGGGCTGGAATGCCCTTTATATATGCACGAAACCCTAATAGGGTTCGTGTTCCCTACTTTTCGGCGTGTCCGCCGACATCGGAGATTTGGTGTATATCTCCTTTATTTAGGAGATATTCCAAATCTAATCCGGAAATAGCTTTGGGCTTGGGCCTTGTCGACCCAAGCCGCGTAACTGGTAGTCCAGTTGCGGCCCATGCGTGGTGGGCTTAATTGTTAGTATTGTTTACTAACCGGGTTCGTGACCCGGGTATAGACTATACGTCATCATGTCCCCCCAGTCTAGTGTGCGCAGGGTAAAACCTGCGGACGCTAGACTAGAGTCGTATCGAAATTATTCCCCACGCGTACGCGGGAAGCTTTCAAAAAATTATCGCCAAAACACACGTGTAATGTATCTAGTCCAAAAAAGTGCAATTTGGGTACCTTGGGAAGTGGAGAGGTTGCCCACTTGCCTTGTCCCGTCATTTATCCTAGCCACACGATTGGAGCTAGTGGGGTACACGTGTCGATCATCTGTGGTGGATAGGAAAAGTATATAAACTTCCGCCTCCTTTCACTGTGTTGTCCACAGTTAAAAAATCACAATCCACCATTTTTACATCTTCAAATCTTCTTCCAAAAAACAAGAATTCAAAGGTAATTGCGCGTGCGCACATAATCTGAGTCACAATATGGTAGCGCAACTTCATGATTTTCATTCTGACATAACCGAGGATGAACTGATTCAGTTCACCTCGGATTACTTTATCCCTATGGGCCTGCGCCCAGAGGTACCCGGTCCGAATGACACCATCGCGGATTTCCCTGCTGGGAAGGTGGGGTTATATACGCGGTTTTTCGAGTGGGCGAATCATCGCGTACCCATTTCCGTGTTATTGAGTGACATTCTTCATTATTACGACCTCCACATCTCCCAGTTGCATTGTATTGGTGCTGGGAAGATTGCGAATTTTGAGGTTAACTGTCGCTTGTTAGCGATTCACCCGACCCTCCACTTATTTCGCGCGTTTTATCACGCAACGTGGTCAAATGGGTGGGTTACCTTCTCGAAGCGCGTTGGGAAGTTGCAATGCTATACGCAGAAGGTAGATAAGCTCAAGGATTGGAGGGAAAAGTTCTTTTGGGTTGATGACGCCGTCTTCCCTTCTCGTTTTCCTTTTTACACCCGTGCCGATCTGCCCAAGGATGAGCGCCCCCTCGAGTTTTTGTATAACGCGGATCATGCGGCGATCATTGATGAGAACCGTATTCCCATCAAGCCATATCCGGAGGCGTTCTTGGTGCATATGGGCATCAGTCGCAATTACTTCGAGCATGAGACAGAAGTTCCCACATTCTTGAATGCGGATGGCACGGGTGGGTGCTCTTTCTGTCGCCTTACTGTCGTTAATAGTGTAAGCGCTTCTTCTTTTTCCATACTTTATGTAACTTGCTTTCTTTGTTTACTTGATGCGCAGAGATGGATCTGTTTTCTGTCGTGAGGCTGGAGAATCCGCGTTCCGTGGCGGTGGGAGTGCGTCCTCTGGGGGACGGCGAGCAGACTATTCTGCAGTCGACGGCAGGGCGCGTCGTGGATTTGGTTATCCCAGATCCTGAAGGCTCCCCTGACGTGGTGGTAGCTGAGCCAGTTCAGTCTGTAGCTCCTCCTGTGCAGCAAGGTACTGACACTGCGCAGCCTCCTCCTCCCGAAACGGTGATCCATTTAGAGGAGACTGACAGTGAGACGGAGGAGAGCACCCCATTAACGCGAAAGAGAGCGTCTGGTGGTTATGGTGAAGGGCCTTCTAAGAGGCCGCGGACTGAGGCTGGGGAAGGTCCATCATTTACTGAGGTGCAGATGGAGTAAGTATCTGAATTGTTAGTTACAAACTTTTGTCAAGTTATATTGTATTCTAACTTTGTTTCTTCGTGTCTTCAGTGTGGATGCTGAGAAGTCTGGTGGAGGTGCGTCCACGACTGAGACTGAGAAGCAGAAGGACGTGTCCTCGGCGGAAACTGAGAAGGAGAAGGAGGTGTCCGCTACTCCTCCCCACATGTAAGTATTTTTTAGCAATCCCTTAGGATTTTGTATTTGCTTGACTGTTTTTCGTGTGCTGATCTTGTTTCTCGATCTTTCGTGCAGTAAACAGCCCGCTGGCGTAGTTGATGGTAGTACGCCACCCAAGGAGAGTCCCTTTGGGGTGCCTTCTCCAAGGGATATGGAAGAGGGGTTAAGTCCTTTTGACTCTGCGATGGAGGAGCTGGCCTCCATTGCTGTGCGCCAGTCTGAGCTGGTGGCGCAAGTAAGGGCGCACAAGTCTGAGGAAGTTTCCAGACTGCAGGCGCAATTAGCGTCTGTGCAAGATGAATTAGCAAGCTCTAAAGCTGAGCAGCTGAGCTCCAAGGCTAAACTGGAGCGCGCAGAGGCGTCTGCGCAAAGGTTGGGTGAGGAGAAGCTCTCGGTGATGGCTGAGTTGCAGAAGGAGCGTGCTGCTGCGGATCGCCAAAGGCGGAACTCTTCCTGGGCGCTGAAGTATTTGGAGCAAAATAGGAATAATCACTTTGCCAGCGTTGAGGAGTTCCGTAACCGAGTAGAGTTTTTGCTGAAGATGCAAGAGGAGAAGCTCCGCAAGCTTAGCATCGGGTTTGATGAGGAGCTCTACCCGCATCTGGTTCAGTCCGTGGCTGAGCGCAGGTACATGTTGCTTTTCTTCTTTATAACTTGTATATGTTTTAGACCTTCTTTCTGTAACACTTGTGTTATGTTGTAGGTGGTTGATCAGCCATGGTCTTCGCTTGGCTGCCATGTGCACGTTGGAGCATCCTGAGGTCACCACGCCTTTTGGAAAGGTTGTGGAGTGCGCTATCGCACATGGCGAGACCTTGGCCGCGCATAAGATTGCTGAGGCCAAGTTGCTGACCGTGCCGGTTGCTGAGGTACCTGGGTACAAGGCGGATGCCCATGCTGAGCTTGTCGCTGCTATGGGGAAGCTGAAAAAGGTTGAGCTGCCGCATATCGCTCGCTTGGAGCGTGATCAGGATCAGCCTATCAGCGTGATCATGGCGGGGCTCACGCTTCTCAGGCATCTGCAGGATGATGCGGATCAACAGTTGGACTTCTACTTGAAGCCTGATGAGTCGCAGTTGAAGGTACCCATTTTTGCTCAACCTCGCGACCTTCTGAACCCTTTCCGTCTTGAGAAAGAGGTTTCTTTGCAAAGGTCTTTAAATGCTCATGTTTCCAGGGTCGCAAGAAAGAAGGGCGTGAAGGGAAAGGCCATTCTGTGCGGCATAGGCGCTGCGCATCAGCCTAGATCCGATGGTGTGCCTGTCTGCGTGGCCACTGTTTCCCTTGATGATGCAGAGTTGTTGAAGAGGCTCGCGGATGCAAAGGAAGCAGTTTTGAGTGGGAGTCCCAGCCAGCTAAGGCGCACGTATAGCATTTAGCTTTCTATGTACAAGTCTTTTTGTAGAAACGTATTCTATAAATAAAAAGTTGCTTTTTGTACTTAATATTTTTGTAATTTCTAAATACTTATGCTTTTGGACCTCGTAGATCTTGTATGACTTATGTATCTTTGCGTGAAGATATCGTTAAGTGTCTAAGCGTATTTAGAAAGAGAAGGATCATAATCGTGTATGAACTTCCTTAAATAATGACCGTAGTCATGTATTGAATTTGTCTAACTTATTGTAAAGAAAGAAATCATAGTCGTCTATGTATTTTTGTAATTTTACTTGTCGTATTTTACTTTAGGGAGTCAAGAGTCTTGACTTCCTGAGTTGTTAAACGCGCACAGTGTGCTCTATCGCGCATCCGTCGTGGGGTGCGTGAGGAACTTGCGCCAACGTCTTGAGCGCAAGGTGTTTAACAAGGATTCGTGATCCGGTGTTGATGGGTTTGCAACCCTCTTACTCAACGAGTAGTTTATTAGGTATACTCATCCTTTCTGCCATCGTGGGTCTTAGTGTGTGCATGCACGCCATGTAGGCAAGAATATAACAATATTGAAACATGATAATAAATGCAACAATAAAGTCAAATGTGTTATGGAGTTAGCTAGAAACCATAACGTTTTATTAATACTTGCAAGTTTTGAAAAAGAATGTTTATCTAGATAATTCATAAAAAATAAGATTACATGGATCTTTATTGAGGGCACTTTCTAAAGCGCATGAGTGTCCATGTTGGGCCGTAGCCTTCTTCAAAGATAGCACCGTTTAAGGTTGCGGACGTTCCATGTTCGCTGTAGCTCATTTCCGTCCTTGTCGCGTAGCTTGTACGCTCCATTGCCAAGTGCCTCTATGACCTCGTAAGGTCCTTCCCACTTTGGTCCTAGCTTTCCAGTGTCTTCTGCGCGGCTTGAGTCGTTTTCGCGGTATACGAAGTCACCTGGTCTGAATGAAGTGCTGCGTACTTTGGCATCATAGTATTTTTTCATTCTCGACTTGGCTTTCTCTTCGCGTATTGCTGCGCGTTCACGTCGCTCTTCCAATAGATCTAAGTCTATGCGCCGCTCATCATCATTGGTTGCCACATTAACTTCCGCAGTACGGATGGTTGGCATTCCAATTTCAGCTGGTATAACAGCTTCTGTCCCATAGACCAGAGAGAAGGGGGTGTCCCCGTTGCTAACCTTGATGGTTGTTCGGTGCGCCCAGAGAACATGTGATAGCTCTTCTACCCATCTTCCTTTGTGTCTGTCCAGACGCGCTTTGATTCCTTCACCTAGGCTTCTATTTGCGCGTTCAACCAGACCATTGGTTTGTGGATGAGTTACTGATGCGAAGTTTTGCTTGATGTTCAGTTGTTCGCACCAATCTTTGAACGGGTTGTCACGGAATTGTTTTCCGTTATCTGAGATAATTTCACCAGGTAATCCAAAGCGACATACTATGTTGTCCCACACGAAGCGTTTTATTTGGTTACCTGTTATGGTCGCTACTGCCTTTGCTTCGATCCACTTGGTGAAGTAGTCTATTGCCACAATAAGGAATTTCAATCCACCTGCGGCAATAGGAAAAGGTCCAGCGATGTCGATGCCCCATTTGTAGAATGGCCATGGCGATGTAATAGGTGTTAGCTCATGCTGTGGTCGGCGCGGGATGGGTCTGTGAACTTGGCAATCATTGCACTTTCGTACCAAATCTCGTGCGTCACGATGCATTGTTGGCCAATAGTATCCAGACCTTAGGGCGCGCGCTACAATGGACCGTGGTCCTGAGTGCATGCTGCATGAGCCTTCGTGGATTTCTCGAAGTACATAGTCTGCCTGGAGAGGTCCAACGCACCTAAGCCATGGTTGTAGGAATGAGCGTCTATATAAGACGTCATCTCTGAGCTCGAATCGCTGCGCTGTGCGCCGGATTCTTCGAGCTTCTTTCTGTTCTTGGGGAAGTATGCCCTTGCTGATGAAGTCAATGATCGGTGTCATCCATGTAGGATTGTCTTCCTCTATTACTGTGGATATTTCCATCTCTGTGATTGACTTGTTTTTCAAGGTTTCCACCAAAACTTGTTTTGATAGATGCGCAAAACTGGTGGATGCAATCTTGCTCAGCGCATCTGCTTTCCTATTTTCACTCCTGGGAACCTGCTTGATGACAAATCTATCGAAGTTCTGGATTAGAGATTTGGTCTTTTCGAGGTATTGGATCATGTGTTCCTCCTTTGCTATATATTCTCCTGATACGTGGTTAGCCACTAGTCGTGAATCGACGTTTACTTCTAGGTTACGTACGCCCATTTGAGTCGCGATACGTAACCCGGCTAGGAGTGCTTCGTATTCTGCCTCGTTGTTCGTGGCTGTGAATCCAAAACGCAGTGCGTAGGTGAATTCGACTCCTTCTGGGTTAGTGAGAATAAGGCCACCTCCTGATCCATCTACGCATGAGGATCCATCAGTAAATAGAACCCATGGTTCTTAAAGTTGCTCCTTGCTTGTCGCAAGTGGAGTGTCTGTATCCGGCTTCTCAATGATGAAGTCGGCCAATATCTGCCCTTTAATTGCAGTGCGCGGTCTGTATGATATGTTATGCTCGCCCAGTAACACGCTCCATTTTTGTAGGCGTCCCGATGCGTCGGGTCTTGAGATAACTTGTTTGATGGGTTGGTCTGTGATGACAGCGATTGGGTGCGCCTGGAAGTACCTGCGCAGTCTTTTCGCTGCAAACACTAAAGCTAGGACCAACTTTTCCATTGCCGTGTAGTTGATCTCTGTCTTTTTGAGCGCCTTACTAACAAAATAAATGGGTGTTTGGACGGAATTCCTGTCTGTCAATAGGACTGCGCTGACTGCTCCCTGGGTCGCAGATAGGTACATGATCAGCTCTTCCCCTGGTCGGGGTGCAACAAGCTTTGGGAGTGCTGCTATGTGTTGTTTGAGCTGTTGGAAAGCTTCTTCTGCTTCCGCGGTCCACCTGAAATCTCCCTTTTTGGTGCACTTCTTGAGTGTCTTGAATAAGGGAAGTGACTTGTCCGCTGATTTGGATAAGAATCGATTCAGTCCGGCTAGCTTGCCGTTTAGTGACTGAACTTCCTTTAGTGTGCGCGGTGAGGGGAGGTCAATAACTGCTTGAGTCTTTTCTGGGCAAGGCTTGATCCCATCGGGTTCTATCAGATACCCGAGAAACATGCCTTCCGTAGCGCCAAACGTACATTTCTTGGGGTTCAATTTCATATTGATTCTCCTCAGTGTTTTGAACGTTTCCTCCATGTCGCGCACCAGCTCTTCCTCTGTATGGCTTTTGATGACGAGATCATCGACGTATACTTCCAAGTTGCGTCCTACTTGCTTCTCGAACGCAGTGTCCACCAATCTTTGGTATGTTGCTCCTGCGTTCTTTAGGCCGAATGGCATCTTTGTGTAGCAGTAGACCCCTTGACTTGTGTGAAAGGCCGTCTTTTCTTCGTCTTCCTCCGCCATTTGAATTTGGTGATATCCCTTGTATGCGTCCAGGAAGCATTTGAAGGGATATCCACATAGAGACTCGATCTTCCAATCTATCTCCGGTAGAGGGTAGCAGTCCTGTGGACATGCTTTATTGAGGTCTGTGAAGTCCACGCACATCCTCCAACTGCCATCGCTCTTCTTTACCATCACTGGGTTAGAGAGCCAGTCATGATAGTAGACTTCTCGCATGATTCCTGCGTCTACTAGCTTATGTACTTCTTCCAAGATGGCTTTTGCGCGGTCTGGAGCTTGCCCGCGTTTTTTCTGTCTTATTGGAGGGTATCCTTGTCGGATTTGCAGCTTATGTTCAGTGATGGAGCGTGGTACTCCTGTCATATGCTTTGGCTCCCATGCAAAAATATCCAAATTATTTTGCAAGAGTGCGCATATAGCTGATCTGCCTTTGTCAGACAGAGACCCGCCAATAGATACCTGTTGATCCGGGTATTCAGGGTGAATGGCGACCGTTAGGTTTGGGACTTTGATTGCGCGCTGTTCTGGAACATCAGCTACGTCACTTGTCACTGCGTTGCATTCCTTGGGTGGTATGGTGGTATTGTAAAGAGTGACAATACCTCCTTCCGCTGGGAACTTGAGCATTCCGTGCGCTGTGGATGGCACGGCGCGGATAGATGATATTCCAGGTCTCCCAATAATACCGTTATACGGAGAGGGGGATCTGATTACCATGAAGTTCATCCAGGTAGTTGTAGAGTGTGGTTTGTCACCAACTTCTACGAATAGACGTAATTGCCCCGTGGGCCATATCTTCTCCCCTGTGAAGCCGGTGAGCGGCGTTATGGCTGGGATCAGCTGACTCTGTATCTCAGGTCGCAGCTTCTTGAAACAGTGTTCATATATGATATTAGCGGATGCACCTCCATCTATATACATGCGACGGATGTCGTGACCCCCCGTATGTATTTCAATGGTGAGTGGATCCACTACTGCGTTGTTCGCAGTCAGAGAGGGGAAAGAAATTTCGTTTCCCTTAGAAAAACGCTGACTAACTTTCTGTCTAGTCGCGCGCGGCCATGGCTGTATCATGTAGATGATATCTGCCTTTTCTCTTGGCGTCTCTTTCTTGGCCCCTGGTTTTGGTTTTTCTTTCCCTTCTCTGATGTTTTTGACGAGGTGGTCCATCTTTCCTTCCTTTACCAATTTGTCAATCAATTGGCGTAGTTGGACGCAATCGTTAGTTGAGTGGCCCTTTTGTCCATGGTATTCGCAATAACCATTCCCTATGCGCTTATCCTCTGGGGTGCGGATTGGTGGTGGTTTTGGGAAGTTCGCACCCTCAGTCACAAATATCTCTCTTGGGGTTTTTGTGAGGGGCGTGTATCTATCATTGTCCCTTCCACTTCCTTGGTTGCGATAACCTCTGCTGCGGCTGTTACGATTGCTGCCCTGGTCATTGGATTGTCTCCTTGACTCTTCTTGTGGCCTTTGGTTTGAATAGCCTTTTTTGCTATCCGCAGCGGCTTCTTCTCCTTGGACAAAAGACCTTGTGCGCTTCATGAGCTCATCAACCCGGTTAGTAAACAATACTAACAATTGAGCCCACCACGCATGGGCCGCAACTGGACTACCAGTTACGCGGCTTGGGTCGACAAGGCCCAAGCCCAAAGCTATTTCCGGATTAGATTTGGAATATCTCCTAAATAAAGGAGATATACACCAAATCTCCGATGTCGGCGGACACGCCGAAAAGTAGGGAACACGAACCCTATTAGGGTTTCGTGCATATATAAAGGGCATTCCAGCCCTCGGTAAAAGGTACGATCTTCAATAAACCCTAACCGTTTACTAAACCCTACATTCGATTACTTACTCTCACGCCGGAGGATAATCGGGGGAGACAATCCCTCGATAAGCCTAACGGTGTTTGTTCTTTTTCTTAGTGTGCAGGTCTCATCAAAGGTTAAGGGAACCTTGTCGTTTAGCTTCTTTATCAGATCTGGGTTATTGATTGCATTCATAAAACCCGATATTTTTAATATTTCTGGGCACGCCTTGCATTTCATGCATTCATCCTTAAAGCGTTCCATGAAAACGCTTGTGGATTCACCTTGTCGCTGTTTAACCCTGGTGAGTTCGACAGGGTTTTTGGCGCACTTCTTTCTTTGAGTGAAGTTTAGGCGAAATGCCCTTCGCAACTCTTCAAACCCACCAATGCTTCTACGTGGAAGCTTGCTAAACCAGTTGCGCGCATTCCCTACTAATGTAGAGTTGAACATATGGCACCACACAGGTTGTGGCCAATTTTCGATAGTGGCTGCTGATTCGAAAATTTTTAGGTGATCATCAGGATCGCCTGTCCCATCATATGTTTTTACATTAGCAGGCATGCGCCTTTTCTTGTTCTCCGAGAAATCGCTGATGCGCCTAGTAAACGCATCAACCTTATGACGACGCCAGGGAAGAGACATGTCTTCATCTTCCTGGTCGCGATATTTCCCTCTTGACTTCCAGTGTCCAGTCTCGTTGTCCGAGGAATCACTTGAAGATGAGCGAACTCTTTTGTGACGCTTGCGTCGACTTTCATCAGAGTCTGAGCTTGCTCCTCTGTGGCGCTTGCGCCGACTATCCTCAGAGTCAGAGCTTGAGGGGCTTTCGCTTGGGGAGCATCGTCGCCCAAGCCTATCTTGGATCCTGCGACTGCCAAGCCTAGCGTGGACATTGGCGCGCCGCTCCCCCTCTTCAGGCTCTTCCAGATGTTGGAGGTCGGCTGCTTCCTCGTCCACAACCTTCCTTCCAATCCTGGCGAACACTGGTTGTTTGCGGCTATCCTTCCCGCTTCTTTCCTTTCGGTAGCGCGGTGGGGATGCATCAGGATTAGGGTCAAAATTGAGTCTGGCGTGCAGACTTTGGCTTGACCTTTTCTTTGCCTCCTCTCGCATGAGCGCAGTCAAGGCTTCGTAGTTTTGAGATACGAAGTCACTTGGGGCTAATTCGGAGGCAACTCCTTCTAGCGCGATAGAGTCGGTTTCCAAAGCTGGATCCTTGTTTCGTACAGGCGCGTTGGGAGGCTCAGTGAAGTTCACTTCTGGCATGGCAAGAGGTGTGCGCTCCAGTTCTATCTCGCTAGTACTTGTCGTAATAGCGGGGGTAAACCTGGTAAGCGATTCCACTGCAGGAAAGATCAAGTTTGGGTGCGCTCCTAAGCTTTGAGGCGTGCTGGTTGTCCCAGAGGCCTGCTTAGAGGCCGCATCAGTTTGATGCTTCTTCCCATGCGGACTCTTATGACTTCCGTGTTTCGTCATTCTAGTTCTTTGGCAAAATCCTTAGTGTAGGGTCCCACGGATGGCGCCACTTGTTGATACAAAAGTTGGGCGTTCCTTGATAGGGCTTCTATTCTCGTACCAATTCGAATCTTAATGCTTGATGGAACCTGCGCACTAAGAAAAAGAACAAACACCGTTAGGCTTATCGAGGGATTGTCTCCCCCGATTATCCTCCGGCGTGAGAGTAAGTAATCGAATGTAGGGTTTAGTAAGGGGTTAGGGTTTTCTGAAGATCGTACCTTTTACCGAGGGCTGGAATGCCCTTTATATATGCACGAAACCCTAATAGGGTTCGTGTTCCCTACTTTTCGGCGTGTCCGCCGACATCGGAGATTTGGTGTATATCTCCTTTATTTAGGAGATATTCCAAATCTAATCCGGAAATAGCTTTGGGCTTGGGCCTTGTCGACCCAAGCCGCGTAACTGGTAGTCCAGTTGCGGCCCATGCGTGGTGGGCTCAATTGTTAGTATTGTTTACTAACCGGGTTCGTGACCCGGGTATAGACTATACGTCATCACTGTTCAACTCTAGGACCCATGTAAGAACTATGTCTCGCAGGTTGTTTGTTCAAGTCCGAGACTTTTGTAGATCTTGAATTTGTACTTATTCGGTGATCTACGGTTGATACTTTATTCAAGTCTGGGACTTTTGTAGACTGTGTGAGGAGTGCAGGATTCGAACACTGTTAAAGGTGGTTAAACCTTTCTTGCTTCGTGTATATGATAATTTGAGCTAGTGTAATCAAGTATGCGGAATCTACTTAAATACACTCAGAAGATTTGTTTTAGATATGGAAATGGATTCGTGTTTATGCTTGAGAGATTGACAAAGAACACATATGAGTATTTCACCAAACGTTTAATATTATTCAAAATATTATTACAAAGGTTCGATGTGTATGAGTTGTGATGTTCTATGTTCTAACTGTTATGAGTGTTAACAATTTTAAGCATTATTAGAATTAAGCACACACTCTAACACTAGACTTAGATTTCTTTTATAGTCCAAGAAATCTAATTACAATATTACTTAAGTGTCTAATCAACACTTGTCTTACAAAAGGTCATGTCGAGGAAACGTATGGAAGAATATGTCTTTCAAGTTGTTCTGATGAATTAATGAAAGCACATGTTCAACTTGTTGATTCATAAGATATCTAGATATTATTTTTGTATAAGTATGACTCACACAAATAATATCTTCTTCGATCTTATCCTCTTAATCAGCAGAGTGTTCTCTATCAGCAGGAACAATCTATCGCTATCAGCAGAATCATCAGCAGAGTTGTTAAGCCTATCAGCAGAGTGAAATGCTCTATCAGCAGAATCAACATCATCAGCAGAAACCATTTGCACTATCAGCAGAATCAATACTTGGAGTATTTCCCGATTCTTGAACTTCATGAATATTTAATTCCTAACAATCCTCCCCTAAACATGTGAACTAATTCAAACATGTTTTTCTGAATTAAATGAGGACTTGTGAAGATCTTTCAAACACTTCATGAAACTGTTTCTTCTATTCTGAACTTGTCTGCTTGATCTCTTTAGACTTCAGTAATATCAATATCAAACATTGAACCAATCTTGGACTAAAAGATGGTGCAATTTCCTTGGATGGAGGAATTATAAGAGGCAATGATGCTGTGTATCTTGGATGCTTGTTTCAACAAGTGAAATCATCTAACCAGCATGTCTTTGAAGTGAAATTGAAACCTTTCTTCGTTTGACCTAGATAGAACTTTCTCCTTTGGAATGTTCTTGTCATTTTCAACCTCCTCATCATCTTGTATGCTCTTGTCTTCTCCTTCCTTCTATTGGATTATCTTCCTTTGGGCTATCATTATATCCTCCCCTGAGATGTTTGTTTCCCTCCCCTGAGATTCAAATAATATTTTTACCTCCCCTTGTTTGGAAGATCTGACTATGTACTAAAGAACTTCTCTTCATATCACCTGATGTATCAGTTTGAACTTGTTTTCAGACAATATTGTACATGTTGGCCATCAATTCCTCAAAAGTTTAAGTTTCTATCCTCATCACTTCTAGGTGTGTTAACTCCTATGAGAGGTGATTCATTGTACATTTGACTCTTGGTCCATCAATGGATGGTTTTTGAGAGTCCATTGAAAAATCCTTTTTAAGAAACTTTTGCCTTAGCAGTATGTTCATGATTTTAGAATTGAAAATCATACCACTTCCAACCATTTTGAAAGGATTAAGTGTATAACAGACACTCAATCATAATTTCGGTTTAATGCAACCTCTGGTTGTGTGAGAACCAATAATTTTCAGTTATAAATAACTGCCTGTGTAAAGATAAATCTATTCAAAAGATTTTCTTGACAGGTTTTCCAGCTCGTGGCATTTGTTACCTCTAACACAAGTGTTAGATTCACTTTTGCTCGCTGTTCTTTCTATCAGATATCCTTAGATTAACACATTATACTTTGAAAGTATAAAATGATAGAAAGTGAGTTGTATCAGTTACTTTCTGATCAACTAAGTCATCAATTCAATGTGAAATATCATAACTAGATTTCAAGAAGGAAGTTTTAAGGAGCTTTAAAGTCCCAAACTCAGTCCATCATAAATCTGTTATGTCAGCATGTAAAAATTCATTCTGATGCTTCCATTTCACTTCTGACTTTCCATGTTGTTCTTTCTTCATTCCTGAAACAGTTAGTCTAAAACCAAGAAACTTTCGTTTGTACAAGCAGTACCTTGATTTCATTAACAGTACCTTGCTATTAACTAGCATTATCATAAAAATAATGACTAACAGTATCATTCAATCTTTGACTAATAGTAGTATATATTAAACCATCAGTACAATAAAAAGCTTATATACAAAAACACATTAGATTGAAAAACTTAAAGATTTAGCATTCCAATACTTGCTACCAAGTAATTGAACCTTTTAACATCAAAAGCTTTGGTAAGTAGATCTGCAAAGTTTTGTTCTGAAGCAATTTTCATTACTTGAATCAATCTTTTCTCATTGCAATCTCTAATAAAATGATGTCTAATTTCAATATGTTTTGTTTTTGAATGTTGTACTGGGTTTTTAATAATACAAATTGTACTACTATTATCAATATAAATAACAGTGTTTAAGAAATTGTACCCATAATCAAGAAGTTGGTTTTGAAGCCATAGAACTTGACCACAGCAACTTGCAGCAGCTACATATTCAGCTTTAGTTGTTGAATTTGCAACCATTGTTTGCTTCTTACACTGCCATGAGACAAGTCTACACCCTAGGAATTGACATCCTCCAGTGGTTGACTTTCTGTCCAAGCTAGCACCAGCATAATCACTATTCGAAAATGCTACCAAATCAAAAGGTGATTCTCTAGAATACCATATACCCAACCTAGGTTGACTTTTAAGATATCTAAAAATTCTCTTGACTGCAGTTAAATGAGAAACCTTAGGAGTAACTTGAAATCTTGCACAAACACAAACAAAGAACATTATGTCAGGTCTAGATGATGTAAGATACATCAAAGAGCCTATCATAGATCTGTAAGTGTGTACATCTACATTTTCTCCATCTTCATCTTTGAGAAGGTGCTTCTCTGAGTCCATTGGTGTGCTTGCCATTTTTGAATCAGCAAATTGAAACTTTCTAAGAATTTCTGCAACATATTTATCTTGTGAAATAAAAATGCCTTCAGATGATTGTTTAACTTGCAAACCCAAAAAGAATGTGAGTTCTCCCATAGAGCTCATCTGAAACCTATTATGCATAAGCTTCTCAAAATCTAAACACATTTTCTTCCTTGTAGATCCAAAGATTATGTCATCCACATACACTTGAACTAGCAAAATATCCTTCTGCTCCTTCTTTATGAAAAGTGTCTGATCAATCTTTCCTCTTTGAAATCCATTCTCTATTAAATAGGAAGCTAGTGTTGCATACCAAGCTCTTGGTGCCTGATATAGGCCATATAGAGCTTTCACTACTCTGTACACCTTGTCTGGATGGTCAGGGTCAATGAAGCCTGGAGGTTGTGAAACATACACCTCTTCTTCAATTGTTCCATATAAAAATGCACTCTTGACATCCATTTGGTAGACTGTGAAGCCTAAAAATGAAGCATAAGCTAAGAAAAGCCTAATTGCCTCAATCCTTGCAACTGGAGCATAAACCTCATCATAGTCTATCCCTTCTTCTTGTGTGTACCCTTGTGCTACTAATCTAGCCTTATTTCTTATCACTATCCCTCTTTCATCTAATTTGTTCTTGAAAACCCATCTAGTGCCATAAACTTTTGCACCCTTTGGTAAATCAACTAGCAACCAAACTTTTTGAATCTTGAACTGAAAAAGCTCTTCTTGCATAGCCTCTACCCAACTAGAATTATCTAAGGCTTTCAGAATGTTCTTTGGTTCTTCTTGTGAAAGAAAACAGACAAACAAACAAGAGTTTGAAAACTCATGTTGCTTTGATGCATAAAGGGCATCAAGAAGCCCTTGTTGTGGTTCTGAAGACTTCAATTGAGATCTTGTCTTCACACCAGATTGTGCATCTCCTATCACATTTTCTATAGAGTGGACATTGTGAATTCTTGTTTGTGGGGTTGTTGGAACTTGATAGTTAAGTGGAAGGTTACCAAACTCCACTTCATCTTCAGAGAATTCTGCTTCTTTTTTTGTGTGATAGGCCTACATCAGAAGTATTTGCCCCAACAGCAGAGTGTTCTGGCTCATCAGCAGAGTGCTCTGGCTCATCAGCAGAATGTTCTGACTCATCAGCAGAATGTTCAGCAGGAACGAATATGCTATCAGCAGCATCAGAAACACTATCAGCAGCAACATTGTTTTGTTCCTGAGTTCCATCATTCTTGTTATCACCTTCAAGATCTTTTGAAGTTGATTCCACACTTGTACATGACCACAGTGGCATCATCACATAATCTTGAGTTGTTTCCTTGTCTAACCTTGCCTCATCTGATGCTTGTGAACCTGAAAAATTATTAGATTCTGCAACAACAGGTACATAATTCATAGAATTGGTTAGTGATTCAAGATCAAATAGCCATTTTGGTCCTTGACCTTCTACATTTGGTTTGTTTTCCAAAAACTCAACATGTAGATTCTCTTCTACTTTCTTACTTCTTAAGTTGTATACTCTAAATGCTTTGCTTTGGAGTGTATATCCAACTAAGAAACCTTCATCTGCTTTACCATCGAATTTTCCTAAATGGTCTAAGGTATTCAGAATTGTCACATGACATCCAAAAGGTCTAAGAAATCCTATTGCAGGAGTTCTACCTCTAAAAAGCTCATATGATGTCTTATTGTGAGGCTGCATAACTAAAACTCTATTTTGAACATAACAAGCAGTATTGACTGCTTCAGCCCAAAAATTTATAGGTAGCTTTGAATCAGCTAACATTGTTCTAGCAGCTTTAATTAGTGTTCTATTCTTTCTTTCAGCTACTCCATTTTGTTGTGGAGTTCTAGCGACACTAAATTCTCTCCTAATACCTTTTTCTTTGCAGAAATCATCCATAACTCTATTTTTGAACTCAGTCCCATTATCACATCTAATGACTTTTACTTTCTTGCTTACTAGGTTTTCTATCTCAGTAATGAAAGTCTTAAGGATGTTGGATGTCTCATCCTTAGAGGCTAAAAAGAAAACCCATGTAAATCTGCTATAGTCATCAGTAACAACTAGACAGTATCTCTTATTTTGTACACTTCTAACATTTGTTGGACCAAACAAGTCCATATGAAGCATAAACAAACATTGATTGATAGAGTTAAAAATCTTGGGCTTACAAGTGGCTTTGTGTTGTTTGCCTTTAAGACAAGCAATGCATGTTTGATCATTTTCAAAACGTTTTTGAGGTAAACCTCTTACCAAACCATTCTTAACAATATGATTTATGGTTTTAAAGTTAATATGACCAAGCCTCCTATGCCATAACATAGACTCATCTAATGTGGCCTTTGCAACAAGACAAGTGAGAGCCTCTTTAGGAACAATATTGTTCATATCAACACTGTACATATTGCCCTTTCTAGGAATTCTAAGAAGCACTTGACTTTCATCAGGCATCTTAAAGTCCTTAGACAGAACAAGACATTCAGTTTCAGTAAATAAAACATTGTTCTTCTTGTCACACATTTGTGAAACACTAAAGAGATTATACTTAAGCTCTTGTACATAGTACACATCTTCAAAATCTATTTTACTGGTTTTAATAGTACCTTTACCAGTAATCTTTCCACCAATTCCTCCTCCAAAAGTAACATATCCACCTTCTATTGATTGAAAATTTGAAAGGTAAGACTTGTTGCCTGTCATGTGTCTAGAACACCCACTATCTGAATAGCCTTGATCCTCTTGATCTGTTGGTGAATGTCCCTGCACACAAAGAAAGAAATTAGTTTCCTTGGGAAACCCAAGCCATTGCTGACCTGGTTGTGCCATGTGCATCAGTATAAAAAATTCTCTTAAGAACTGATGATGCACCATTGGATTTAAGGGGTCTCCAAATCCAATTTGCTGAGGACTTAACAGCTTTTGCCTTCTTTTCCCTAGCAGTATAACCTTTAGGTTTCCAAATTTGTTTATGAATTACTGCTTTTCTTAGAAAAGGTCTTTGAACAGATTTTGATGCATGTTTATAAGTTGTTTTTGCATCCACATCTGTTGATTTTGGGTTAACAGTCACAAATGGTCTATCAGCAGAATAAAATTTTCTATCAGCAGAGTCATTTGGTCTATCAGCAGAGTCTTTTGTTCTATCAGCAGAATCTGTTTTTCTATCAGCAGAATCTGTTTTTGACCTAGACTTATTGACTGTTCTGGGTTTGTCTTTCTTAGACTTAACATTAGAGTGAAAAAGAGTTTGAGGGATTTGCCTTTTTTGATTCACTCTATTCTTTTTATACCCAGATGCCCTTTGGTTACTGAAAGTTGTAAGATGGTCACAGTTTCCACAAGTTAAACAAGCTTTGTTATAAAAATCAAAGTCATCATTTTGGTGAGACTTGAAGGTATTCCATTTTCTATGGTCACCTTTGGGCTTGTTTGTGGACCTATGTTGTTCACAGTACCTTACTGGTTGCCTAACAAGTTTTTCATTAATCATAGGCCTAGCAGTACGATTTCTATCCAACTTAGGAACACTTTTTCCTACTCTCTTAACCAAAACAGGTTTAGACATAACCTGGTTTTCTTCATCATCATCAGATATCCAATCTTCAATGATCAGACTACCTAATTTTCCATCAGAGGACACCTTGTCCTCAGAAAGTGAAGTTTTACTTAAACTCTCACTATCTTTCTTAGATTCATCAACAACTACATTAGGTTTTGGTTGAACACCATATTGTAGTTCTGGTTGTGGAATTCCAGCTAAGTCTGGATGATCTAAATTCAAATTTGGGGGTTTATGTATTCCTCTATAAGGAGGTGGAACAGTGTTATATCCCAAACTTGATTTTGCTCTATTGATCACTTGACATTCAACTATGTTAGCTACACTCTTAGAAGCATGTTCTAGAGCTTCCACAGTTAATTCAATATTGTCACTTTTCAGTTTAATCCTATCATAAGCTTCTCTTAAGAGTTTAATTTATGCATCTTTAAAGATTATGGTTTGATTAAGACTACCCTTGTGATCAGAAAAAGCAATTTCTTGTTCTTTGTAGTATAGAATTTGTTTCTCTGTTGATTCTAAACCACACTTATAATTTATAAAGTCTTGAAAAGTTTTGGCTAGCTCTATCTTTTGTTTATCAAATTGCTTCATTAAAGTTTGAAGTTCATCAAGAGCTACACAATTATTTGAACAAGCTTTATGAGATTGTACCTCAGAAGGTGAGAAAGCCATAAGTGCCATTTGATTAGGAGTTTCTTCTTCATCATCCATGAAGCTCCAATCAAAACCTAAACCATCAATAGCTACCATAGCTTTTGGTTCAATTGCCTCCTCTGTCTTGGATTTGCTTCCAAAACCCTTATTTCTGCTATCTTGCTGCCTTGGCCTTCTACACTCTCTTGAGAAGTGCCCCAACATATGGCAGTTGTAGCATTCTAACTTGGACTTATCAAAACCAGCAGAATCATTACTACTAATTGTGATCTTCTTCCCTGTCCTTTGAAAGAATTTCCTAGCTCTCATGCTAAGAAGAGAAATTTGCCACTTCAGATCCATTTCCTCCAGATCATCATCATTGATCTCTTGGAGGTCTTCATGAGTTAACATGGACCCATCATTCTTGCTTGTAAGGAAAGCACAGATTGTTTTATCATCCAAAATACTTATAGTACTGTTGGATGAACTGGCCGTACCAGATGTTACATCAACATCAACCTTCTCATCTTTAACTGGTCTTGATGTACTAGGATCTGACATAAAAAGCCATATTCCCAGTACTTGAATTAAGAACACCAAGTTTCTTCAAATCTTGTTCCACAATTTTGAAGTTGGTTTACAAGTCCATCAGCTCCATCCTTTCAAGATCTGGCTTGTTCTTCCAGACTACGACATGCATAGCCCATTCTTCAAGTAAGCTTCTCAGAAATTTTGAGTTTAAGTCTTCTTGAGGTATTTCTACACCAAGAATAGCAAGTTGGCTCACTATATTCTGAAGCCTGTTGAACATGTGGTCTAATGATTCATTGTTGGTTGAGGTGAAGTTTTCAAATTGTTGCTTAAGAAGGGTTTTCTGGGTCTTCTTGGTGGCTTCATTCCCACCATACCTTGCAATAATGGCCTCAAACAAAGATTTTGCATCTTTGAATTTGCTGAAGTTTAGAAGTTGATCATTAGGAATGGTCATCATCAGCATACTTCTTGCTTTCAGGTCATTCTTCTTCTTAATTCTATCTTCTACAGACGATGGCTTCGTCTGAATATTCGTTATTACCTTGCCTTCAACTGTGGATGTGGTGATTATAGGCTTGAAAGAGTCTCCATCTTCAATAATTTCCCATAGTGTATAATCTTGCACCTGGAAATATTGCTCTATTCTTAATCTCCACATCTCAAACTCATTCTGTTTGAGCATTGGTAATTTTGCAGCAACATTCGTTTGAATATCTTGAACATCCATTTCTACTACTTCTTCTACGTCAAAAATATCAGCCTGGCTCTGATACCAATTGAGGAGTGCAGGATTCGAACACTGTTAAAGGTGGTTAAACCTTTCTTGCTTCGTGTATATGATAATTTGATCTAGTGTAAACAAGTATGCGGAATCTACTTAAATACACTTAGAAGATTTGTTTTAGATATGGAAATGGATTCGTGTTTATGCTTGAGAGATTGACAAAGAACACATATAAGTATTTCACCAAACGTTTAATATTATTCAAAATATTATTACAAAGGTTCGATGTGTATGAGTTGTGATGTTCTATGTTCTAACTGTTATGAGTGTTAACAATTTTAAGCATTATTAGAATTAAGCACACACTCTAACACTAGACTTAGATTTCTTTTATAGTCCAAGAAATCTAATTACAATATTACTTAAGTGTCTAATCAACACTTGTCTTACAAAAGGTCATGTCGAGGAAACGTATAGAAGAATATGTCTTTCAAGTTGTTCTGATGAATTAATGAAAGCACATGTTCAACTTGTTGATTCATAAGATATCTAGATATTATTTTTGTATAAGTATGACTCACACAAATAATATCTTCTTCGATCTTATCCTCTTAATCAGCAGAGTGTTCTCTATCAGCAGGAACAATCTATTGCTATCAGCAGAATCATCAGCAAAGTTGTTAAGCCTATCAGCAGAATGAAATGCTCTATCAGCAGAATCAACATCATCAGCAGAAACCATTTTGCACTATCAGCAGAATCAATACTTGGAGTATTTCCCGATTCTTGAACTTCATGAATATTTAATTCCTAACACTGTGACTTTTTATCCTTTGCGCTCGGACGTCCACGAGTACTTTTGTGAACAGCAGGTTGACGTATATCAACAGATTGGGGATCGTATATCCCTCTCACCTTCTTTAACATATTTTTCTTGACAAACGACGACATTTTGTCAAAAACACTCTTGAATTGTTGTATGTCATCTTCACAAGAAAGATCATCGTCAGGTTCACAAGAAGGACCATCTTCATTATTGATACTAGGCCACGGAACATATAGGGTTCTCCAAAAAATATCAACTGTATCTAGTGGAATGGCCATTTCTGCATTCATTAAAAGTGACTTATATAAATTACTGATATTAATGGGGAAAATAACTTGATAGTCATAAATTTAATATACTTATTTTGAATTTGATAGTAAAGCAGTTCGTGAAAGCATGGTAGCCCATAAACTGACCGCAACTGATGACTACAATCTTGGGCGTCGATCGACAGTTGCAGTTCATCGAACATGAGTTCCAAAGCATATTTGGAAACTTTATACCATAATTCTGCAAATAGCGGTATATTACATTTATTCATTCTCTCGTTTTTGCTTCTATTAAAAGTTTCCTTTATCGTAGTTTCTTGCGCAACGAGAATCTTATCGATCGAACTCAACAACGTGTCTAAGTTGGACTGTGTGCTGCCCAAGTATAATTTCAACAACGAGTGTTGACTCTCAACTCTGCATGTTGTTGACTGGCCGTAGCTGCGATATTGATCGGTAATAGACGCGAGAAACATGTTTGAATAACCTTGCAGCCAGTTATTCAAATACGAATAAATATCTAAAAAAAAACAATGAATTAATAAAAAGTCATTCGGGTACTTATTTATTAAATAATAAAAACAATGAATTAATAATTAAGTACCTGCATGTTCGACCAATAACTGTTGTAGGTGTTGATAATAATGCGTGAATATGCCGCATGTCGGAGCTTTAACCATCCAATCTCATGTTCCTTTAATGGACTCATACTCCTTTAGCGAATTGCATCTATTTCTGCAATACTGAAGCACATTTTGTGAAATGTGCCACTGACAGAGTAATTTGTTTGCGTTCGGGAATTCTTCTCTGCATGCCCCAACCAACGCTAAATCTCTGTCAGTGATGATAACACGCGGGTAATATTTTTCCTCTATCACCTCCTTCACACATTGCAATACCCATTGAAAATTAGGCCCCTTTTCTTTGTCCAAAAAACAAAACGCCATTGAAAATGTTTTGTTTGTTGAAGTTAATCCGACAATTTCAAAAAATGGCAATTTAAACAACGTGGTATTGTATGTTGAGTCCATTAGCATGATTTCAGGGAATGTACACCATAGAGCATATGACGTGGGGTGAACAAAAAATAGTTCCTCAAATGTGAGTAAAGGACTTGGATTGGAGTTCTATGACCTATTAGGGCTCCACGGATCTTATTTTGTGCGTTATATATAGTTCTAATGCTAGACACGTTATCCGGATTACGCTCCTTTACTGACGAAAGTATATGACGTGGTGGTACGTGATACTCTGTCAATTGTTGCACCAAACTGAACTCATCATCCTTTAATCGCATTGCATATGGGAAACCATGCAACGACTCTGCAAAATCATGATTATGCCTATCACACTTCACCCTCAACCTCCAAAAATCTTGTGTTTTAGAATATTTCGCCACTAATTTGAATGGACAATCGGTTTTAGAGGTACTGGTTTGCCGTTTAATTTCATCTTCTAAGCCTTCACGTTCATACTTCCCACCCTTTGAACACCTATAAATGATTGCGTACAAATACCACTTATCTGATTTGGTTCTTTTTTAACAATAACAAAACCAATCCCTCGAGCTATATTTTGCACCCAATAAGTTAGTTGCTCGGGGGAATTGAACACCTGAAAATACATTACAACTTTTACAACTTTTATTTTTTTTAACAAATTACTTTTTTTTTTAACTTTTACAACTTTTATTTTTTTTAACAACTTTTTTTTTTTCAAATTTTTTTTTTACAACTTTTTTATTTATTTATTTATTTACATTGTCTTAGAAAAAATAATAATAATAAAATAAAAGTAAAACCGCGTAAACCATACCAATACCCACAGACTTCCCTTATACCACCCATACCCATAGACTTGCCCCTTATCCCATCCCATCTCACAGACTTTTCCCTTATCCCATCCCCTACCCAGTCTGACTCTCTCTCTCACTCACAAATCCCATCCTGTCTCTCTCACACAAAACTGCTTCTCTTTCTCTCTCTCATAAAGCTGCTTCTCATCGTAAACTGCTTTTTATCGTGGTTTAGGTGGGATGGTGGTTTCCTTTGTAGATATGGGGGGTGGGGGGGGGGGTTTATAATAACTCGTCCTTGTTCTTGGTGGTTTATTGATGGTGAGATGGTATAGATGGTATGGGGGTGGGGTGGGATAAGGGCAAGCCTGTGGGTGGTGGTGGTATAGATGGGATGCTTTACGCGATTTTACTTTTTTTTAGATCTTTTTAGATCTAAAACTGATGTTGCTTATGTGATGGGGTTAGAATAAATTGACCCTTTTTAGATCTTTTTAGATCTAAAAAAGATGTGGGAAAAAGTTGGTGGTTTATGTGAGACGCGGTTTTACATTTTTTTTATGTGAGGCGCGTTTTACTTTTTTTTGTTAGATCTGTGTTAGAATGACTCGATCCCTGGTTATGTGATGGTTATGTTCTTGTTTGCTGCTTATGTGATGGTTTTTTTAGATAAGCGGTTGTGATGCTCTTGGTGGTTTCTGGTTAGATAAGTAGTTGTGTTGGTTTGTTTGTTGATGCTACTTATTTGATAATAAGTAGTTGTGATGGTTTGTTGAAACTGCTTATTATCGAATATATAAGCAGTTGTGATGGCTTATTATGTGATGCTGCTTATTCTGGTGTTCTTGGATGGTGATGGTTTGTTGAAACTGCTTATTATTAAAATAAGCAGTTGTGATGGTTTGTTGAAACTGCTTATTATCTAATAAGCAGTTGTGATGGTTTGTTAAAACTGTTTATTATTAAAATAAGTAGTTGTTTCTAAACTTGGTTTTTTAAAATGGTTTCTTAAAATAAACCGAGATACGGCAATGATGATGATAAAAAAAAAAAAAAAAAAAAAAAAAAAAAAAAAAAAAAAAAAAAAAAAAAAAAAAACTTGTTTTGATTGGCATGGCATAACCGAATGGATGGTAAAGTGAGTTTTTTTCACTTTGCAACATTCAAATTTGCAGCCAAAATGATAAAACGATAATAATCTGAGCCTATTAAAAATCTCGATTTTTTTAAACCTTTTTTATGCATGTAATATTGAAAAACAGTAAAAAAATTTATTACCTCTTCTGTGTAAAATTGTGAACTCGACATTTTGATATCTGTTGTAGTGTTTGTGCCAAATTGATTGTGTTTCACTTGCGGGTTTGTGAAATCTGATTGTGTTTGTATCTGATTGTGTTTCACTTTTGTTGTGTGAAATCTGCTTGTGTTTCACTTGGTTATAACAATGAGTGTTGTGTTAAATCTGCTTGTGTTTCACTTAGTTATAACAATGAAATGGAATATAACTTGACATAAAGTTTGACACAAAGCCTGTGAAATTTGCTTGTGTTTCACTTGGTTATAGCAATGAAATGGAATCTAACTTGACATAAAGTTTGACACAAAGCCTGTGAAATCTGCTTGTGTTTCACTTGGTTATAGCAATGAAATGGAATCTATCTTGACGTAAAGTTTGATACAAATTTTGACACAAAGCCTGACATGCTGAAATAAAAACGTGAACGGGGAGAATCTTAAGGCGATGATGATGTATTTACTACAAAATTTTGCAACCGAATGGACGGTAAAGTGATATTTTATAACTTTACAACCTTCAAATCTGAGCCTATTAAAAGTCTCAATATTTTTCGATTACTTTTTCTTTTCAACATAACACAAAAAATAAAACGTGAAGGGAACAAAATACAAAAAACTTGAATACTAAAAAAAAAAGAGTTAAAAAAAAATAATAAAATAAAATAAAATAAAAAAACTGAGTGCGACAAAAAAATAAAACGTGAATGGGGTATGCTATTAGTAGAAGAGAAAAAAAAAAAAAAAAATAAAAATAAAGTACAGACATAATAAGACAAAAAGTACAGACATGGTGGGGGGGTTTGTAGGGTGAGGTCGTTGGGGGGTATGTATAGTATAGCCCATGCTTAAAACGTGTAGGATAAACACAAAGGGGGACACTATACATACCCCCTCATAAGTCAAACGTACAAACCGTAAAACACACAGTACAATACCGCGATGCACACAGTACAACCGCCCGATACATGCAATGATTGCATACCCCCTATAGGGGGTCCAGATAGACTGCCCTAAACACTAATAATAGACCATTGATGTAACAACATGATTAGATATTATTTTAGGCAAAAATATACAACAAGGGGTATACTATACAAACCCCTCTAGAGTCAACCGTACAAACCACGAAGTACATAGTACAACACCAAGATGCACACAGTATAATCATTTAATGCACGCAATGATTGCAAACCCCCTTATGGGGGTCCGTATAAACTGGCCTATACAACAAAAGATAGACATTGATGTAACCACATGCCTACATTTTATATTATTATTCCTTAACTTTATGCTTTGGTGGTATATTTTGAGGGGTTGGTAATGGTTACGTGATAGTACCAGACGGGATCGGTGTGGCACTAGAACACCGCCGCCTTCAACACTGCAACAATGGAAGGGATCATTTTGCGTGAAATGGTCACGCACGGGAGAAATAAAAAATCGAACGTTGGGAATTAATTTTGGGATGGGATGTAGTGAGTGATGTGCTGCCAACAAAAATATAGGTGAGTGATGGAAAAAGTAGTGAATGATGTGACATAAGGGGATTGGTTGGGAGTGAGTGATGGGATTTTGGGTGAGAGGTGGGTTGCCAACCCCCTGATGGATTAACTCATCAATCAAATAAAAAACAACACACAATCATGATAGAGGTATAGACAACAAGATCTTGAACTCTTAACGATACCCAATTTAGTTCCAAAGACATGCATTGAAGTGTTAATACCAATACATCTTTGTTGTACCCATTCTCCTATTGGTCTCAAAAATATAAACACATAGGAGTATACTATACAAACCCCCCTAGGGTCAACCGTATAAACCGCAAAGCACACAGTACAACCATTCAATGCACGCAATGATTGCAAACCTTCCAATAAGTGGGGTCCGTATAAACTGTGCCAAACACATAAAGATGCCATTATGTTTCCAAAGTCATGCATTCAAGTGTTGTACATATGCATTTTTGGTGGTAAATGATCCGTGCTTGATAAAAGCAAAGAAAATCCATACTCAAATTAGCATTCAAAATTTGAATTACACTAGTACAACCATACTTGCCAAGTGATGCATTTATGCTATGTAACATATGCAATTTTGATTCTACTACTACAATAGTCAACAAAAGCATAGACACCCCCTATACTCTAATCAGGCCTAAAAAACTAACACTAAAATCTATCCTTATAGAGTTCTGATTCTCAAGCAATGTAGCAGAGTGTTGTAATAATTGTATAAGCCTGGTCGGCAAGGGAGTGATTGGATTACCTTGCATGTTCGTTTCACGCGCGATGCACTTACCATGGTTCCGATCTCACGCGCGATGCCCTCCTCCCAAAGCAACATATGGTGAACTGATCACCTTGCGAAAACCAAAAAACAACGGGCCCCATGGTACTTTGTTACCGTTTACGAGTATAATATATATATATATATATATATATATATATATATATATATATATATTATATATATATATATATATATATATATATATATACCCATTTTTTATTTATAAATACCCACCAATTCATATTTTTTAAACCACTACATCACCATTTCTTTAACTTCATCACTTCAAACAACATATATCTCAATAATGTCTCAAGAAAACACGATTCAGGTAACAATTGAGGAACTGGTTGTGGAACAAGAAGAAAATCTGTATCTCGAATATGAAGAAGCTTTGAGAGAAATGGAAGTACAACAAGCACGGGAGGAAGCTGCTCGTAGGGAGCCGGAAGCAAGGGAAGAACAAAAGCGTAGGGACGACTTGTTTAACACTTTGGAACGAGAGTACGAAGAGAGCATGGTTATCACTCAGACAACTCTGAAACTTTGGATCACTTGGATTAACTTTACGTGTTTTAATCTAGAGTAAATTGCAGAAATCGTCCTTGTGGTTTGAAAAAATTGCATTTGCTGTCCCTGGTCTTCCATAATTGCAGGCGGCCTCCCTGTGGGCAAACTATTGGATCATTTTCGTCCCTGGCACTAACGATGGTTAGTCCTTCCCCGTGAGTTGATACAACTTTAAGGGTAATTGTGTCTTTTCCTCTTGTGGTCCCTTTTGACTATCCTTTTCCAACTCGTTATATCTATCTTTCAATCTGTTAACCTCGTACCTCCAGCAAGCCCGTCTTCTCATCTTATTTTTCGAGCTATGTTGAACACCTCCCAGTCACATAAATGGTATTAAATAAAAACAATCAAGTGAGACCCATTTTTTTCCTCTCTTTTTTATATATTTTTTCTTTTTCCACTTTTCTTCTATGCCAAAAAACACACACTACTAACCACAAAAACAAACCCACAATACCCATTCCTGTATCTTCATAAGCTTATGAGCCAAAACAGGAAAAACCACCATGGAACTGTCAATCAAATAACGAGTCTCAAAAAGTTGAGCCTTTTAGACTTGAGCTTCATTTCAACTCATTCTTTCTTCCTTCTCTTTACAAATCAAATAACGAGTCTCAAAAAGTTGAGCCTTTTAGACTTGAGCTTCATTTCAACTCATTCTTTCTTCCTTCTCTTTACAAACCAAAGACAAACACAACCTCACCAACCTATAACCACCGAAACGGGTTTTGTCCAAAAATGATTATAACCACCGATCACCGTCGTTCATCTCTGCAACCAACTCTGGCCGAGAACCATCCCCATCACCATCCATAATAACCACCGATCACCTACAAACGTGTCACAATAACTGTTGGGTCAGGAAAAACCTAAGGATACTTAAAACATGATTTGGACACAAATTAACTAAGTGTTAACTTAAACCTAGAACAATTCAAGTCACTGAGAGAACAGCCTCTCATGGAGTCATCTTCAGGATGCTTAAGGCGAATTCAAGTAGAAGGATTCACTACGCAGGAAGGCGGTACTCCCTGAAGTAGCACTTAAGCCAAAGAAGAAGATGATGGTTCAGTGAGTGTTGGACAAGAACTCACTGAACCCCAGTCTCCTCAAAACAATGAAGTAATTAAGAGTGATGACTGGGAAGCGTGTCCTGAAGAACTAAGTGCCTGAGAAGAAAGGCAGAAATATCTAGGAAGGATTTAAGATAAGATCAAATCTTATCTTGTCAGGAAGAAATCCTTCCTAAGACGGCTTAAAGTCTTGGAGTGTCAGACCAACCACTCCTAAAGACTTAATAGGCCATTTCTATTGGTTCTTGGAAATGACAATTACTGTTGTAATTGTCAGACACGCTTGCTCAACAACTTGTAATATTTTAATTACTTTTACTCAGATTACTTGTGTATAAATAGATTGAGAAGGAGAGAAGTTGTGTGTGTTTTGTACAATAAAAGCTTAGACTTTTGCAAAACAACTTCTCTCCTACAAAGAGTAACGTATCCCTGAGATAGCTCAGTGAGGTCGCATTGTTACCACTCAAGCAAAACTTGAGTTTAGATAGGAGACACCACCATACCTTGTCTATTCAATCCCAAGTGTTTGTTCCGCAAAACACTTGGGTATAGATTCTTTGATTCATTTCTAATAAGAATTTAAACGTTGAAAATTACCTTGAGTTTTTTATATTCACGTTTTATAACTGTTAGAATTAATCATAACATTGTATTAGTCATAAACACAAATAGATTAACTTTCTAGTTAACTCTAAGCGTGTAAAGGGATCAACAATTTGTCCCTAAGACAGCCGCAGGGCTAAACAAGCCTGAGGCCCAATGGACCATTGATGAGAGGAGGGTGGTCAATCAAGACCAACGCCTGAAAAGCATCCTTATATCATGTCTTCCTGACGATATAATGGAATCAGTCATCAACTGTCTAACAGCCAAGCAAACTTGGGATGACTTGGTAAACAGCTTTGAGGGTCCCTCAGATACCAAGGAAAATAGGGTCATGGACCTTAAACTTGAGTATAATACTTTCAGGGCAAAAGACTCTGAAAGTCTCTCACAGACCTACACCAGATACAAGACTTTGATAAATGAATTATCAAATGATGGTGTTGTACAATCTAAGCATGAGACAAATGTTGGCTTTGTCAACAGTCTCCCTGAGAAGTGGCTCAACTTCTCACAAGGCCTGAGGAATGCTAACCACATTCAGACCCTTGAGCTCCCTGAAATTTATGGGATGTTTGTCTATGAAGACAACTTGATCTCAAGGAGATACCCTGACTCAAAAGCTCTTGAGTCCAAAAAGGCCTTAACCTCCACACCCATATCAATTGCTTTCTATTCTAATGGTGTTGTGCAGGATTTTCAAGAGGATTCTGAAGAAGAAATTGATGAAAGGACTGGTGAGGAGTACCTGAACGACTTGAACTTGGAATTCCAAGAAAGGGCACTCCTTGCTAGTTCAAGACGTTTCATCAAAAGAAATCAGTCCAACTTTACAAAACCAAAAGCAAATGAGACCACTGAATGCTTTAAATGTGGTAAAAAGGGTCATTTTGCTAAGGACTGTTATTCTAAAACCATCTCAGAACCCTCTTACAAATTTTCAGGAAACAGTTCCTCAGGAACTAGCAAGTTTCAACCTAAAATGTTTCAGTCCACCCAACAATTTCAAAACAAGGGTCAAAAGGATTTTGAAACAAAATATAGGAAAATCAAAGCTAAACTTGCACTTCTTGAAACTAACCCCATATTGCCTCAGGCTGCTCAACCATCCAAACCTGTTCAGACAAAGAACAAGGTATTAGTAGCTGAAGCATATGATTGGGATGAAGAAGAGGTCTCCTCAGATGAGGAAATAAGAGTTAGTGCACTGATGGCACTTTCTGAAGAGGATCAGGTGGCTGTTGGAAAGAGCCATGCTAGGAATGGAGAATGGGTCAACATCACCATGAAGAAGGTAAATACTTTACTTTCTATGGATGATGATTCTGATTGGCAGTCTTACATGAATTATATTTGTGTTGATCTAAAGTTTGTTGAGGAACAAAGGCTTAACCTGTTTTCAAAATATAACAATATTGTGTCAGAATTGAATAAATGTAGAGATGAACTGCTTGCACTAAAACAAGCCAAATTAGAATCTATTACTCTACAAATTCAGAACACTGAAATTTTGAAACAAAACCAAGCCCTTCAAAATGAACTTAAGAAAGAAAAGGCTGTTATTGAAAGCTGGACCAAAAAGAACCCTAAGGTCTTTGATACTGTGGGCTTAATTCCTATAGTAACTATAGGAGTTGACCACCTCACTGAAACCTCCAGTGAGAGTCCCAGTGAAATGACCTTTGTTCCAGCTGGCATATCCTTTGAGCAAGAGATGCAACCCAAGTCAAATGACTGGATTGTCAGGGACAACCCAGTCAGTAAGTTGCCAAACTTTGAGACTGGAAACATCTTGCTCCCTGAAAGTCAGGCTCTGAAAAGTATGCTTGGACTCTTTGACCAACTCAGTATTTCTGATCCAATCAGTGAGCCTGAATCAGAATCAACTCCTCCACTCCCTCCACTAAATACCTTTCAGGGTGTTGCACCAAGCTCAGACCTCCCACCATTGGTCTACTACCCACACTCTCCAAAGGAGAGATCAGGAAAAGGTAGAATCCTCCTGAGAAGACCACCCCTTGAAGTCTCAGTAAATACTGATGACTCATCAACTTCAGTCCCTTCTGAAGTAGCAACCCAAAGTCCTGATCCAAGAATTGATCAGTTGACTGAAATGGTCAGGAAGCTAAGTGAGAAGATTATATCTTCTGAAAAACCTTCTCAATTAAAGAAGGAACAAAAACTAGCTTCCTCAAAGACCAAGCCCAAACCAACCAAACCCCTGAAAAAGTGTGAACTGTGCAACTATACAAATCATCTCACTGATGATTGCTATAGAGTCCGTTATTGCATGATTTGCAAAAAGGAAGACCACAGGACCTCTGATCATAAAAAATGCTCAGTCATGTCAAACTTTTCAGGACTTAAGGCTCAGTGCTTGAACTACCCTTCTGATTCTAAGCAGAAACAGAAGCAAAAGGCCAAGCCTTTTCCACCCTGCCCATCATGTGGATTCAATGACCATCATCCTGAGGATAGTCAATTCGACAAACAATGTGAATCTAGTGGAAGTTCCACTCAGAAATCCTCAGGAAAAGAGAAGGTCATTCAGTCAAGAAGAGGAATGAATAAACAATCCTCTCAGACTACTAAGGCTACCCCTGCGACTAAATGCAAAACATGTGGTAGCTCAGTCCACTCAACCACAGACCATGAATCAATTAATACTTTCATAAAGACCTACAAAACCAAACCCTCCAAGAAATGGAGTCCTAGAAAGAACTGACCCAGTTTACTATTTGTGCAGAGGCATGCCAGGAATCCTGTTTGGCATCTAGACAGTGGATGTTCAAGGAGCATGACTGGTGTTAAGGAGTGTCTGCACAAATATGTGGATGAACCAGGACCCAAAGTGATATTTGCTGATAATTCATCATGTCTCACTGAAGGTTATGGTTCAGTAAACTGCAATGGTATTGTCTTTACTAGGATAGCTTATGTAAATGGTCTTAAGTATAATCTGATCAGTGTCAGTCAACTATGTGATGCAAAATACATAGTTCAGTTTGATGATAAGCAAGGAACCATCTTCAATGCAAATAAGGAAATTGTCCTCATTGCACTAAGAAGACAAGATGTTTATGTATTAGACATGACCAGTCTAACTCAGGATGGAACTTGTCTCTTTGCTAAAGCCACTGATACACTCAACTGGCTTTGGCATAAGAGACTCACCCACCTGAACTTTAAAAACATAAACAATCTCGTAAAACAAAACAAGGTTCTTGGCTTACCATCACTTGTGTTTTCAAAGGATAAACCATGCTCAGCTTGTGAAAAAGGTAAACATCACAGAGCATCCTTTAAAACCAAAACCAACTTTTCCATCAGGAACTGCCTACATCTTCTCCGTATAGATCTATTTGGACCTGTCAGTCCAAGGTCTATTAACCATGAGAAGTATCCTCTGGTCATAGTGGATGAATACTCTAGATACACTTGGGTATTCTTCCTGATCAAAAAGAGTCAGGCAGCTGAAACAATCATGTCCTTTGTCAGGAACATTGAAAATCAAAATGACATTAAGGTCAAACAGATTAGAACTGACAATGGGACTGAGTTCAAAAATTATGAACTTGAATGTTTCTGTGATGAGAAAGGTATTTCCCAAAACTTTTCCTCTCCATACACACCTGAACAAAATGGTGTTGCTGAAAGGAAAAATAGAACACTCATTGAAGCTGCTAGGACAATGCTATGTGGATCAGTCCTTTCCAACCATTTTTGGACTGATGCAGTCAAAACTACCTGTTATACACAAAACAGATCCATCATTGTCAAGAGACATGGGAAAACCCCATATGAGTTATTCAAAGGAAGAATCCCTGACATCAGCTACTTTCATGTCTTTGGGTGTCCTGTGTTTATTCATAATCACAAGGATCACTTAGGGAAATTTGATGCAAAAGCTGATGATGGATACTTCCTGGGATACTCACTTGTCTCAAAAGCCTTCAGAGTGTTCAACACAAGGAGACAGCAGACTGAGGAAACATTTCATGTTACCTTTGATGAGAGCACTGATGCAATCAGGTTCTCAACTGCCTCAGTAGAAGAGATATGAATTGATAACTCTTCAAGATATCCTCCTGATGAATATCTTCCTGAAAACAATCCTTCTACTCAGTATCAAGATGATGCTAACCTCTCCTATTACATAATCCCTCACAACCTACCTAACCCAACCATCACTGAGTTTGTTGAGGCACATACAAGTACTGATGAAATCCTTCAGTCTGAACAAAATACTCAGGAACCAAACAATCTCAGTGATGAATCAACCCACTCAGACACTCAAGAAAATGAAAATCTTGTGTCTGATCCTGATCATACCCATCAGGCTTCTACAAGTTCTAATCCACTCCCAAGACCTCAAGAAAGTTGGACCAGGTCTCAGGATATAGAACTTGTCAATATCATTGGTGAGCCTACTGAAGGCATGCTTACAAGAAGCATGGCTGCTGAACTAAGAGCAGCCTCAGCCAATGAATGCCTATTTGTGGACTTCATATCTACAATTGAACCCAAAAGTGTTAAAGAAGCACTTACACATCCAAGTTGGGTTCAGGCCATGCATGATGAACTAGAACAATTTGACAGAAACAAGGTAATGACCTTGGTCAAATGTCCTGAGAATGTCTCAGTCATTGGCATGAAATGGGTATTCAAGAACAAAACTGATGAAAATGGCATAGTCATTAAAAACAAGGCCAGACTTGTAGCCAAAGGCTATAATCAACAAGAAGGCATTGACTATGAAGAAACATTTGCACCAGTAGCAAGGATGGAAGCCATCAGGATCTTCCTTGCTTTTGCTACATACATGAACTTCAAAGTGTACCAAATGGATGTTAAAAGTGCATTCTTAAATGGTTCACTGAAAGAAGAAGTTTATGTTCAGCAACCTCCTGGATTTGAAAGCCATGAGTCTCCTGATCATGTCTGTTAGCTTAACAAAGCCCTTTATGGACTGAAGCAAGCTCCCAGGGCATGGTATGAGACTCTCTCAGCCTTCTTAATCCAAAACAGATTTGTCAGAGGCAAGATATACAACACATTGTTTATCTATAAGACAAATAATGATGTCATACTAGTACAAGTGTATGTTGATGACATCATCTTTGGCTCAACAAGTTTCAAACTTTGCAAACAATTTGAAAAATTAATGGCAAAGAAGTTTGAAATGAGCATGATGGAAGAACTGACATACTTCCTTGGTCTATAGATCAAGCAGAGTGATAGAGGAACCACTATCAGTCAAGAGAAGTATGTAAAGAATCTACTGAAGAAGTATGATCTCAGTGACTGTACCTCAGCCAAAACTCCCACGGTCCCCCCAAACAACCTTGGTCCTGATCTCACTGGTAAACCAGTAAATCAAACTCTCTTTAGAGGAATGATAGGATCACTGATGTATCTACTTGCATCAAGGCCTGATATCCAATTTTCAGTATGTCTATGTGCCAGATATCAATCTGACCCAAAAGAATCTTATATCACTGCTGTGAAAAGGATATTCAGGTACCTGAAAGGCACTCCAAACCTTGGATTATACTATCCAAAGTGCTCAGGGCTTGATCTTAAAGGATACTCAGACTCTGACTATGCTGGATGCAACATGGACAGAAAAAGCACCTCAGGCTCCTGCCAAATTCTTGGTGGAAAACTAGTCTGTTGGAGTGCAAAGAAGCAACAATCAGTTGCCTTGTCCTCAGCTGAGGCTGAATATGTTGCAGCAGCAAGTTGTTGTGCAAATGTACTCTGGATGAAAAGTCAACTCAGTGACTATGGAATTCAGTACAAGATGGTTCCCATCTTTTGTGATAACACAAGTGCAATTGCCATATCTAACAACCCTGTTCTTCATCAAAGAACAAAACACATTGATATCAGATATCACTTCATCAGGGACCATGTCATGAATGGTGACATAGAATTACACTTCATTCCTACTGAATATCAGCTAGCTGATATATTCACTAAGCCTCTGGATGAACCAACTTTCACCAGACTGAAGGCTGAACTAGGAATGTTGAGTATTGAGAACTCAGGTCCCTGAGTCAATGTGTACTTCAGTGATAAGTTATCACTAAAAACCTCAGGAACTAAACCCAAGTTCCTGAAATCTTAGGCTTCAGGAACTAAAACCCAAAGTTCCTGAATCCTTGCTCCTCAGGAATCAATCCACATTCCTGAAACATCAGTGACTAGACCCAAGTCCCTGAAGCCCTCATGAATGAAATAAATCATTCAGGGCCCTTAAAAGACATTAAATACTAACTTAAATGCTCTAAGTATCTCGTTAGTAAATGTCCTAGGTTGGTAACTGAATTCTTATTTAATATAAGAATATTTGTTCCTTTTGCCTTTCTGGCATGCACCCATGGGCCCCCACTTCCCAACTTGGCATTCAATGCCCTCTCTCACATAAAACACTGTGTGATGATGAGATCTCTGCAAACTTCTCCTTTTGCAGAAACTACTCAACTGTTCACCTTGACAGTTGCGAAAAAAGAAGGAAAAGTGGAGTGGTGGCATTTAATGCGGATCTCAAACCATTTATTCAAAATAATTTCTAAACTTATTTTTGAATTAAATAAAAACCGCTCAAATGCCTAAAACACCCCCATCTCCACTTCCCTATAAATACCCCAACCAAAAGTAACACACACACGTTTTTATAGAATTCTAAGCAAAACTCTGCCATTTTTAATTCTCAAAAACAAATTGTGTGTGTTCTTAAGCTTTAGAAACCCAGAAACCTTAGTCAAACCCAGACTTACCAACATAAATGGCTACTTCTAAAGCTATAACATACGCCCCCAATGTGGAATTCCTCACTGGGGACGTAGACCTAACCAAGAACAATGTGGTAGGAAACTTTTCTTATCCACAAAAGTTCGATGCCTACAAGAACGTGATGAAATATCTTCAAAACTGTTTTCTTGCAAAGGCATTCACCCACACCCCCTCAGTCATCTACCATGACTATTTGAGGGAATTCTGGTGCACGGCTGTGGCTACCAGCCCCAAAGACACCAAAGAGTCAATCATCACCTTCACGATGATGAATGGGAGTAGAACCCTCTCCTTTGGCTACTCAACCTTCATCAAAGCCACATGCCTTGACTTTGCTGAAGCGTTTGCACCCAACCCTACTGATCAGGACATAAAGAATGAACTGATCTTTTTAGCACCCCATGACCCCAGACGTCCTGATACGTCTGCTGGAGGTTTATTGGAGAAGGCTCCAATAGTAAAAACATGGTTCCATCCTATCTGGAGGATCCTGATGACATTTGTCATTCAGGTCCTTGGAGGTAATAAATCCTCCACGGAGCAATTGAACTCATCACAACAATTGATGCTGTTCAGTCTCCTTGAGGGTACAAAAATTGACATCGGAGGAATAATCTTCCGAGACCTTGTTGCCAAGCTCTCAGGAAAACATAGGCAAAGGCATATGTCCTACCCTAGATTTGTTTCCTGTGTGCTTCAGGACCTACTTGGTTCTGACTACGTGAGGCCTGATGCAGAAGGTACGAAGCCTGACGTCCTGCACAAGTCAAACTTCACTAGTGGCATCAGTGAGGTTACACATATTGCCCTGACTGAATACATGCAATCAGTCATTCAGGGTAATGACGCTGTCTCACCAGTTCCTTCACCGACCAAAAAGGTGAAGAAGACAAAGAAGGGTCAGTCCAGCCAGGTGGTTAGACCCAAGCCACTCGCCACTGAGACTGATCCTCAAAACCAACTCAACCTTAAAAAGAGGTTGAAAAAGGCCGAGTCCTCTGAGACACCCATTTCTGAGACCATCTTGACCTCAAAACAAAAGCCAACGGAGGTCACTGAGCAATCATCCTCTGACAAAAACAAGTCAGAGGGATCAGGAAGCATTCCCCCCTCACATCCCGATGAAGGTACTGATAAATCACAATCAGTGCCCAAGGGAGGAAAGGGTCCTGAATCCTCGGTAGGGCAGCACCACCCTACTGGGAAGAGGACCCACACCCCCTCACATCCCGATGAAGGAACTGTCAAAAAACAATCAGTTCCCAAGGGAGGAAAGGGTTCTAAATCCTCGGTAAGGCAGCACTACCTTACTGAGAAGGGGACCCACAAACATTCACATCCCGTTAACATTCCTGAGCAATCACCCTCAGGATATCAGGGAGAAAAGGACCCTAAATCCCCAAAAGGACAGCACAATCCTGATGGAAAGGGGGTCCACCAACTTTCACAATCAGTACCTAGTGATACCACTGGAAAACACCCATCAGTGGTTGAAGGTGCTAAGGGGGACAAAGACTCAGAGGGAAAGAAACAACCCGCTGATACGGAACCCATAAACCCCTCAGGCGGTCCAATTCTCTCAGGAACTGCCCCCAAAAGCCAGGCTGGTGTTACCCCAGTTATTATGGCTAGTCAGGCTGAGAAAACCCACTCAGTTATTATGACAACGGGGTCAGGACCTGACCAAACCAAAGGCGAGTCTTTTTATAAAGAGGAGCCGGTTGAATTTTTGGGTATTGAGTCCATGGGGGACTTTCAGGCTCTTATTGAGTCTGATGAAGAGCTCAAGGAAGAGAGTGAAGAGGAAATTTTTTAGGCAGGTGAGGATATGGAAACTGATGTACAATCTGAACAACCTGAACAATCACATCAGTCCTCTCCACACCAGAGTGAAGAGTCAGGTTCTCAATCTTCTGATTCTTCTGATACTAGGGACATCCTCAAAAAGTATGATGACTCTCTTCCCCTCACTGAAAGAAAATTGGTCAAGTTTCTACTCAAGACCAATAGAACTCTTTACATTGGTCTCACTGAAGAGATGTTCGATCATCACACTGAAGCAGCTGTTCACTATGCCAACCTGAAGGCAGATGTTGAAAGTTATCATGATGATGTGAACGAAATACATTCTGACACCAATAACTCCCTGACAGCTATTGATCTTCATCTCAGGAAGTTCAATCTTACTCTTGAAGGCATCACCAAAAGCCTTGGAACTATTCAACCAGCTGTCAAGGATGACCCGGAACTCAACAAGAAGGTCCTTTAGGCTGCTGAGACTTACCAGAAGCACTCAGCTGAATTTCGTGATCTTCTCAGCTTACTGAAGGATTCTAATATTCAGGGTCTTAACTCTTCATTGGACTCAATCAGGACTTCCTTGGGTCTTCAGGCAAACCATCTGGGTACTTGGGCACAATCTTCAACATCCTTGGCATGGTCTCTTGGGTCAAGGATGTCAGGCATCGAAGCTTCTCAGGCTTCTATTGAGGCTAAGGTCTCCACCATCCAGCAGGACACATCAGACATCAAATCAATGATGACTGAGATTTACCAAGCATTCAAAGGTCCTGCTGCTCCAGTGGCTCCAACTCTTGCTATCACCATGGCTCAAGCAACAGTTGAGGGGGAGAAAGACACTGGAGTCCCTGAAGCTTCTTCAAGCCAGCAACCTCCTTCTCACACTGAGGGGGAGATTCCTGAAGCTTCCTCTTCTCACCAAGATAAGGGCAAAGGCATTATGACCACAACTGAGCCTGAGTCTACATTATTGGTGGCTGCTTCCTCAGAAAGAAGGCCAGATCCTGATGAGCCAGTCAGGATCCCATACGATATTAATGGAGTTCCTCATTATTTCACGGCTGATCAACTTAGTACCTATCTTGAGAAGGAAGAACTGTTGAAGAAAAGAGCTGAGAAAGAAAAGGTGAGCAAGTCTGCTATTATTAAGGTTGTTCATGAAGAGGCTGAGAAGATTGGTCTTGAGGCTAAGACTCTTTCAGGAAGAGAGGGTGGTATGACTTTTGTGAAAGCTCAGACTGAGGAGATGATCACTCTCAGGAAGAAAAGGGAGGAAAGGAATAAAAGGGCTGAAGAGATCAGGCAGAACAGGATTAAGAAATATCAGTGGTATATGACTAACAGGTTGAAGCCAGAACCAATCACTGATGTTCAAATTCATCGAAACACAAATCCTGCCGTTGTCACTGTCTATAGGAGTGCTGACAAAAGAGTCTTTGAGGTTCATAACCCTTTCAGACTCGCTGACTTCGGAATCACTGAATTGGATGAACTGGGTCCAATATTTGCAAAGAAGTCAAATGTTGTGGTCCCAAGTCTGTTGAAGTCCTTGAGCCTGAGGTACGAAATACGGACAACAGCTCCTCAGGAACTAGGTATTCAATCTTTCCTACCTGCTTTAGTACAACCAGCTCCCTCTCAGTCTTCTTCAAGGAAGAGAAAGAAGATTGAATCTGAACCTGAGATAAAGGTCCCTGGCCTTGACTGCAATAGGGCTCTCCCTGAAGGTGTTCCTTTCAGGAACAATATGGTCATTGAACAACCTATAAGAGGTTTGTTCTTCATTGATGAGTTCAGAGACCAAGCCTTCCAGAGGTGGAGTGATATCGATTTGTCAGGGATCAAAGCTATGCTTGGTTTTCTAATGATGGCCTCTCCACTCAAGAGTCCTGAAAATGTGAAGTTTTGTCAAGATCTGAAAAAGAAAATCCGTGAGCACCCTGACCAACAAGAGCTGCAGTCAAAGAAGCCCAAGCTTGAAGCCCTTGGTATTAAGTTGAACTGAGAATCCGCCTGAATACCCCCACTATCCCTTTTGTACTTACTTTGTTAGGAATTGTAATAATAATAATAAGATGATGTTTTTTATTATTTTAGTATCCTTATTTACATTCTAGTACATTCAGTATGAGTAGAAGTCTTTAGCTCACTCATTACTGATCAAAACACTTAGGAATAATTTATATCCAAATAGGGGGAGATTGTTGGGTCAGGAAAAACCCAAGAATACTTAAAACATGATTTGGACACAAATTAACTAAGTGTTAACTTAAACCGAGAACAATTCAAGTCACTGAGAGAACAGCCTCTCAGTGAGTCATCTTCAAGATGCTTAAGGCGAATTCAAGTAGAAGGATTCACTACGCAGGAAGGCGGTACTCCCTGAAGTAGCACTTAAGCCAAAGAAGAAGATGATGGTTCAGTGAGTGTTGGACAAGAACTCACTGAACCCCAGTCTCCTCAACAACAATGAAGTAATTAAGAGTGATGACTGAGAAGCGTGTCCTGAAGAACTAAGTGCCTGAGAAGAAAGGCAGAAATATCTAGGAAGGATTTAAGATAAGATCAAATCTTATCTTGTCAGGAAGAAATCCTTCCTAAGACGGCTTAAAGTCTTGGAGTGTCAGACCAACCACTCCTAAAGACTTAATAGGCCATTTCTATTGGTTCTTGGAAATGACAATTACTGTTGTAATTGTCAGACACGCTTGCTCAACAACTTGTAATATTTTAATTACTTTTACTCAGATTACTTGTGTATAAATAGATTGAGAAGGAGAGAAGTTGTGTGTTTTGTACAATAAAAGCTTAGACTTTTTCAAAACAACTTCTCTCCTACAAAGAGTAACGTATCCCTGAGATAGCTCAGTGAGGTCGCATTGTTACCACTCAAGCAAAACTTGAGTTTAGATAGGAGACACCACCATACCTTGTCTATTCAATCCCAAGTGTTTGTTCCGCAAAACACTTGGGTATAGATTCTTTGATTCATTTCTAATAAGAATTTAAACGTTGAAAATTACCTTGAGTTTTTTATATTCACGTTTTATAACTGTTAGAATTAATCATAACATTGTATTAGTCATAAATACAAATAGATTAACTTTCTAGTTAAATCTAAGCGTGTAAAGGGACCAACAATAACCATCACCCATTAACACCACAACATATCACCACCACCTATGCTTTGGTTTTTTGCTGCTATTATGTAGAAATGTTGTGGATATGATTAGTCATGAGGTTCCGAGTAATGAATTAGCCGATAATTGGAATATTTGGAAGCGTAACCATGGACTGAATTGTGTATATCGGTGATGTTGATTTAGATGTGTTTGTAGTCAGATCTATGTTAATTTGCTTGAATTGTGTTTTGTTGTGTGTTACTGATACTGATAGGATAGTCAAAAGGGACCACAAGAGGAAAAGACACAATTGCCCTTTATGAATATATAAAATTAAAATATAAAACGTAAATGTACGAAATAAAATTTATTCATACATTTTAATTTTATATATAAAAAAGTTATGATTAAAAGGATACCGTTTTTAGTTTTAAATTTTACGTTTTTATTTTTAAAAGTTATTCCTATTTTATAGAATTTTGTACGTCTTTGGCCCCTGTGGTTTAAGAGTGTGTTTTGAAAGGTGTTTTTTTTTTTTTTTTTTTTTTTTTTTTTTTTTTTTTTTTTTTTTTTTTTTAAGTATATATATATTTATATCAAACTTCAACATTTTTTATAAAATCATACGTAAGTCAAAAGCATGTTAATGTTGGGCTTGTTTTGTTCGTAATTTAGAGCTCTTCGCAACTATATTTTTTTTTCATTAAAGAATTCGATAGATATTTACTAAATATTTGACGAATAAAGTTTGTTATATAAAAAAGTTGTAATTATTAAAAAGTTAAAGGGTGGTTTTTGTAAGTTTTTTAATTTTAAAAATTTTTAACATTTTTAAATAATATATATTTGTTTTTTTTTTGGCATCACACATATCACACGTAAAAAATTACGCGTGATGAATTTTAAAATAATATATACTTTTTTTTAATATATTGCGTACCTCACGTAATTTTATACGCGTGATCAATTTTTTATTTTATTTTATTTAGACCACTAAAATGTTGACACGAAATCACGCGTACCCACACGTACATTAATACATGATGCGTGGTTTTGCGACCTTACAACAGGTTTTACCTCTCGAGGGATCTCAAGAGGCTTGCAATCCCCACCAGGCAGTGTACTTGACCGATGTAGTATAGTGTAGTGGCAAGTACCGGGGGATTGATCGTTCTCTAGGGGAATAGTGTCGTTAGGATTGAAAAACTACTCTAATAGGTCTAAGGGTGAGGGAAGATTCTTTTTGTATTTTTATATTTTTATGAAAGCAAGTAAAATCTCGGGTTTGAAGGAGTGGGCGGAATTAGTTGCTAGTCAACTAACCCAAATAACTACAATTGCAAATAAAATAAAATAACTGAAAATGAAAAGTTGGTGGAACTTATATGGAAAGAAATGTGTTTACTTAGATTTCCTTACTCCCTAACTATCTTTTACTGGTTGATTAGTGTGTATTAATTGCGTGGATGACGGGTGTATTCCTTAATACCAATCGTGGGGTGGCGTACGTACTTCCCCAACTCTACAAGCTCCTACTTCACTCCTATGTCGAGCCGGCTAAGAAGCTCCTAACATGGGATCACTAGAATTCGCTCATGCATTAAATACAACCATAAAAACCTTAGTACGCATTGGTTCATGTTTCTTAAGACGTTCAAGCAAGTTACCGTATAGGAAGTTAGCCAGTTTTCTTAAGCCTAACATCGATAAACAATCATCCAGTACAATTAATAACACACCAACAACCAATAATTAATAGTTAGGTTTCATTAGATCTAAGCAAACACAAGATAAATCTAGCCTAGCATGTTAAATAAAAGACAAGAACAAGATATAATCAAACAACACATAGACATATTGAATGATTAATTGATTACTTATCTTCAATTGAACATGGGAGATCCAAGGGTATAAAACCCTTAAAAATGGCAGAAAATTCGTCTTAGGGTTTCTCCTCACAAAGTTGCACACTAATGACTAAAAATTATGAAAATATATATAGGAAAACAGATCTGACGGCGTCACGTTGTAGGAGGTGACGCCGTCACCTCGCCGCGGCTAGGGTTCCCTTGATGGTCTTCCTGACGCCGTCCCTCTTTAATCCTCCAAAATCCACTCTGGCGCGTCAAGGGTTGACGCCGTCACAATGGTGCTTGACGCCGTCACTCTATATCATCTGACGCCGTCAGGTCCTAGATCCAAAATGGCTCTGGCCCGTCATGAGTATTTGTCATATCCACCTCTTTTGCCAAGCCGTGACGCCGTCAGGAGCAATCCTTGACGCCGTCACGTGTACTTTTCCAGCAGCTTTGGCATTTTGTCGAATTCTTCACTTTTATGCTCCAAAAACGTCCAAAATGCTTCCTTTTCCAGATTTCTTCTCCAAAGTACCTAAAATGACAAAAGGAACGATTTAGGGCAATATTTGATCAAATAAATACGATTTAGGGCTTAAATGACCCCCTAAAAGCGGTACACTTTTCGCTTCATCAATACGCGAGATCAATGGGTAGTTTTGAATATTGAGAAAAGTTTGGGCACTGCAAGAAAGCCACCCATGTAAATGGGTAGCATAGTAATTTTCACTAAATTAGTAATGTAATTGAACTATTTTTTTATGGGGTATACTATACAAACCCCCCTAGGATCAACCGTAAAAATCGCGAAGCACACAATATAACATTATGATGTATACAGTACAACTATTCAATGCACGCAATGATTACAAACCCCCTATGGGGGTCCATATAAGCTGTGCCTTTTTTTTTATAGATCTTGTAAACTAGTTGTCAAAAAGTGGTGAAAAAAGCGTGAAAGTTTTTTATAGATCTTGTAAACTAGTTGTCAAAAAGTAGTGAAAAAAGCATGAAAGAATGACAAAAAGGACAGCTTTACTCACCTTCAGCCTTAATCATAACTCAATATACCCCATCTGAATCCACACACATGCAAAATCATGTTGGAATATATGAATCATTAACAATAAACATATAAACACATAACATCAAGTACGCAGCGAAAAACAAGATCTACATACATGTAATTAATTAATTAAATATAAAAGTAATGCGTACCTTTTGATTACTAGCAAAACAAGTAATCAGATCTCCAAGAACAAGATAAACCCTAGATTAGGGTTTAAGTGTGAATCGACTAGTATGTAGTCGAATAGAGAAAAGTCACAAAAGCTAAAGTAAGCTTGTCCTTCGTTCTTGTACACACGTATTACTAGCGTCTCAATGTGAAAAGCTAGGTTCTAATTCACAAACACAACCCTAACTTGTATTGTTAGCAAAATTGATTCACCCAAGGTGTTTGGGTGATGGAAACCAATCGGCCACAAGGGAGGGAGGAGAAGAGATATTTAGGGTTTGCTTGGAATTATGATTAGGGAATTACAAATACAAGGGGTTTGTATTTATAGGCACCCTTAACTTGTTCCCAAAGCTAAACAAGCAAACCCTAACCCATAAGGGTATGGGTCGGCCGATCTAGAGCCCATGGGGAGGGTTCTAGATCCTTCTTGTCATCTCTTTCACTTTTAGTCCTTTATTTAACGACCGTTAACCAAACTCCGTTAAATACTAACGACCGTTAAGTTTATTGTGAAATGAATAATTAAATCATAATATATTAATTATTCAATCATTGAGACTCATACGTAATGTGTGCAATCCCGAAGTATCGTGTTCAAAACTGGTCATACATATATTAATTTATATCCACAACTTTAACAGCTCCCACTTGGATATGCATTAATATAGTAATGACATTGGTTAGTCTAGCTTAACACCCCAAATGCCCCCAGATCGACCCTGAGTATGGTTTTCTGGAAAAAACCTTGTGATGATTAATCATCATACTTATCCTTTTGTTTCTAATACCGCGTTAATATGGATATGGATCAAAGTCATTCCATAATTAACTATTATGTTTCTCGTTATTTATAATTGATCAAGATTACCAAAACATCTGAACGTATTCCAGATAGACTTGTCAACCCTACGAGGGGCCCATTAGTATTATACTTCAAAACAAATTTGAAGAAACAAATCCTTTCTTGACTACGAGCATAACCCTCGAACTTCACATCACCTCCGAAAATAGCCCTTATAACTACCTGTTGGTCCATGAAAATAAGTAAAACAAGAACAGATTTATTGATAGTGAATAAACTGTTACAAGATTACTCATAACCCACTAGATTACATGATAACATCTTCAACTTCTTAAAGGGGATACTTTCGGTAAATATCCCCTTTGGGTGACAAATAAACTCTCACTGATCCAAGCTATGCTTGATGATTCAGTGAGAGGATGTTCCTATCAACTAATACACTATGTGTATATTTTTGTTTGTTTAGGAATCCATACTATCTCTATTACAACACAGACAATATATACACAGGTAACTAGACTAAGACATGTGGGGTAGGTATGAGTAGACATCCACTTGTTGTGAGTTGTCATCCACTTGGTGTGAGTTGTCATCCACCAAGTGGTCCCTCTTCTTCTTCCTCTTTTGTCTTTGTCTGACTTTTATCTTTCGTGCCCATATTTATCAGTCTACTTGTAGAGATAGTATCTTCAGGGTCACTGAGACATTTGTCAATTCTTAGTGATACTGGTGTTGTTTGTAGCTCGTATACTTTACTCACTGACACCGTATCAGTAAGTAAAGTGTTTCTTCAACAACGAACCTTTTACAACACTCACTGATTTCTTTATCAGTGAGTAACCCACTATTTTATCAGTGAGTTAGGCTATTTTATGTTCAAATCTTGTCAGGGTACTTGGGTCAAATTCTTGACCCAACAATCTCCCCCTATTTGAATATACAAATAGCCTGGGTTCAAACCTGCTTGTTCAGGGACTTGGGTTTAGTTCCTGATGTTCAAGGGTTCAGTGGTTCAGGAACTTGGGTTTAGTTCCTGAGGTTTAAGGGACCTCAAGGGTTCAGGGACTTGGGTTTAGTTCCTGAGGTTCAAGGGTCCTCAAGGGTTCAGGGACTTGGGTTTAGTTCCTGAGGATTCAGCGAGTTGAATGACCTGTTTAGTGACTGGGTTCAGGGTTCATGGGTCCTGAGGGTTCACTTTGACTGGTTCATTGTTTATCTCACTGAGGTGGTTCAGGTTCCCGATGGGTTCAAGGACCCACTATTTCTTCAGTGAGTTAGGCTATTTTATGTTCAAATCTTGTCAGGGTACTTGAGCCAAATTCTTGACCCAACACTACCAGTTACGGATAGCGTTAGACATATCTTACAGAAAATGAGCTACATTCTCGGCTGTTATCTGGTATCTCAAGTCTGAGGATAAATATTCATGATTCACTTAATGACAAAGCTCCATAAAGTACAATCATGTGGTTGGGATATGTCCTATATTCAATTTATCCAATATTGAATATCATGTGAATTTGGTATGCCCACGCATCAATATACTTAAGTATATTCCCCAACATTCACATTTACCTTAGTTCAATAATACTCCCATATTATTGATCGACAACGGACTATTTAGAATAACATAAGTTATTCACGGATTTAAACATGCAAATATATGATACAATTTATTATTAATGAAAACAAACGTACCACGTACTTTAATTCATTGTGAATAATAATTGCTTAACATCCCTTATCCAAATACTAAATAGATCAATGCATGATAATTCCCATTAATGAATTATGCCACAAGTCATGACAACCATACTTGTTGACAAGGCATAAACCAACTAATTTTTGATCTATCGGAATTTTGAGAATACTTATTTTAAGAATTCAATTAATGAATTTCTTGTATGTGTGCATTCATCTACCTAGATATTGCCACATAATATTTCATAAATCGCGTGACATCCTCAACCGCGAATTTATGACAATTAAACTACCAAAACCTTTTATAGTTTAAAGTATTCTAATTCTTTAATGTATAATGCAACTACGCTCATAAATGAGCATAACTCGTACACATGGCCTTTAACAAGGATGAACTCCCACCATGACTAGTATTGAGTGTTATCTCAATCTTACTAGCATTATTGTATCCAAACAACAATATGCTCTTTTAAAGTTCCGTAAACTTTTAACATCCATCGTGTAATGATTGATATCTTCAAATCTTTCAAGATTTGTCAACTATATCAATTACGCAACATTTTGCCATATGGTTCATATTTAGAATTTAGGAGCAATTCCAGAATGAGGATGTTAATTCTAAATCCAACAATATCCATTACACTTAGCTATCTAATAACTTTCAATTAGATATTAATGTTGTCAAATCATCTTGCATCCAAGCATGATACAACAAATAACATGATGTACATGAATAATCCTTGTGTCAACCTTAGATTTTATTCATGTCATATCTTTTCAAAGATATGTTTCTATCTAGCCTTTCTAATAGAATCTCATGTTTATTAGAATCATTACTTTACCGCTAATGTTTATAACAAACATTAATTTCAAGGTTTTATTTTCTAAATTTTCATGTGAAGTTTCATTCCAAACTAAGACTTAACATTGAATGTTAATGGAATGTTACTTCCTATATGTTATACAACATATATGAAATAAGAAAATAAATATAATACTCCCACTAGCTTTTAGGAATATTAAAAATATCTTATTCTAATTATAAATCAAAACTTAGATTTCATACCTAAACATAAGTATATCTCCTAGATGCATGCATTAATCTAAACGATTGCTCTTTGTATACTTCCAAAGATTATTTGAATTCAAATACTCCTTTCAATTACTTTCCGTCCTCGCACAAGTAATTACCCAAGAAAGAGTTCTAATATTCCATTGTTAATTTCATATAACTGAAACTAAGAATGACAATCATAATCTTTGTACATTTAATATGCTTAGAAAGAATCTCAATCACAGTTAATTGCTTAATTGTGATTGATAATCTTTCACACATTAAATATGTATAAAAATTTGTCCATTATGATTTCTACACCAGAATTTAAATCTCTAGGATTTTCATTCCCTTTGTAGAAACTCATTTTTATTCTATAGTGTAACTATAGACTTCAAGATTAACTACGTTTCCAAACTAGTTATCTTTTCTGGACTGCATCTAAACATTCATAGTATGAGTAATTTGCCAAATTCAATATTTGCAATTTATCAACATGATCAACAGGTTTACCATGATCCTGTTACTCATAATCCTCAACATATTATCCAAATATTTGAGATATCCTTGCGGATCTATGAAATGAGAATTCCATCATCTTTGAGATTTAACATTAACATGTTTAATCCTCATTATGATTTTGCTAGTGTATTTAGAAGATCATGTATCTTGTAATTTTATCTTTTCAAGATAAACTCCTCCCACTTGCCTTTTACAATTTTTAGATTAACTATAAATACTTAGCAAATAGAGCAACACAAAATTGTTCTCTTTTTGGGACTTTACAAATACATATTGACAGTTCCTTACATCAAGTTTGTTAAAACCTACTCAAAAGTAGTTTAACAAATTCCGAACTTCAATTTTAAGACTTAATGTGATTCATCACATTCCATAATAAATGGTGTCATATTAATCTTCTAGGTTGGAGTCTAATTGAGTATATACTACCCATACTCAATTTTCTAACCTTGATATCTTTAGGAAGAAAAGAATATATAGTTATCTCCAATCAAACAATATAACAAGAGTTTGATTTTCCTAACTGAACATACCATACACATATGTATTTCATTAGGATTAATATTGTAATTCTATCTTACAATATATAAGATAAATATATATCGTTTTGGCTTACCTATTCACCAACTAAGTCAAGTTAATGGTGAAATAGATTTTCCAACCCAATTGCATGCTTTATAACACAAGTACTTTTGATCAAGTCACTTCATGTCCATGTCTTACCAAGAAGACATAAACTGTTATAATCCCAATCTACGTTATAAATCATTGATCAACTCAATGACTTCTTGTATATGTCTTAATTAAAAAACATATCAAGTTAACGTCTTACTTTATTATAAGTCTTATAGCAATAAAAGACTTCATATTTTATCTTTATAAAATATAAATATGCATAACTAAAGTAATCATGAACACCACAATTTGGTTTCAATAATAATTTCAAGTTAATTTATTACTTCATATATTTATGACATTCCAAGAATACATAAATATTCAACATTGAAGTAGTATTAGATTACTTCATTTATTTATGTCATTACAACAATACATAAATATTTAGTTTGAAGTAGTCTTATAATCATTTTGACACTTGTTCTAATAATTATCTAATTTAGAAACATGCAAATTAACATAGTTTCATTACATCAGCTTTTGCTGCTAGTAATGAAAGTATGTAATTTACCTTGTCATTAATATCTATGTCAAGTTCTCACTGACGTTCGATATTAACTTCAAGTGTTCTATTAATTAGATGTGAATAAACCACATTAGAACATCAATCTCTCACCTTGTAGTTAAGAGAATCCTTTAAATCATATCCCTTTTTGTTATTGCTTGCACACTATAACTAATTCTCCCACTTGTGCATGGAACAACATCATGTGTCAGATAAACAACACGTCAATCATTTGTTTATGTGACCAATATGATTGTGTCATAGATATTAGTAGATATAGGACCACCTTGTCTTGTAAGGAAACGTACGCGACTATCCTTAATACCACAAGTGACTATAATTGGAAAGTAATTATCTCAAGAGATTCTAGAGATAATCCGGGTTACTACCAAGATATCAAAGCTTGTAGCTCCCACTGAATTACAGATCATTACATGAACTTATTATTCAGTAATTACAACACAATGCTCCCACTGGATTTGACAACATTATAAGTGTTTCATAACCAGTAAAAGCAAATAGCGTGTTGTTTACTTTCCTACATCTTTGAGGGATTCCTTACGTTATAACTACTAAGGTACTCAAAGAATGTATTCTACTATATAAATGATGGAATATCCATCAATTCAATTAACTTGAGAAAATTGGGCATGCAATTTCTTCCTCAATAAGGTCTACCATCCCCATAATGGCATGTAGCACCTTTAATTGGTCAAAGCACAACAACTAGATAAATCATTCTAGTTTGCCTTTTACCAATTTTGCGGTAATTAGTTTAGCTTCTAATTTTAATAACTCATAAAATGTGCAATTTCTTAACTATATAAAATTGCTACGAGTTATTTCTTAGAATTTAGACAATTCTAATTTTCCTATTATATCTTTCTCATTCATGAAAAGGAATAGGATTAAGTCCCACTCTTCTCACGAAAAGTAGACTTGGTTTATTCTTTTCAGTAAAAATTGACTCTATCCAAAACCCCTACGGGTGTAGATCAATTTACTACTAAAAGAATGCCCCACTTTTACGGTTTTAACGTTGCATTAATACATTTAAAAGAATTTTCAAAATTCAATTTTAGTACTTTCGATAATAAACTTTTCAAGAAAATTAAACACCCATGGTAAATAAAATTTAACCATTTAATTTTCACTGAAAACTAGGATCCAAATTGACGTCGTTTCATCACATCAGCTTTGGCTGCTAGCAATGAAAGTACTCAATAAGGTACGGGTCGAACCCAATTGCCAATATCAAATTGCAACTCCTAGAGTCATGGGACTTACATATTTTTGCCAACCTCAGTTGCAAATGTAAGCATGTTTCATCCCCAAATCTTTATGCCTTGACGCCGTTTCATTACATCAGCTTTGGCTGCTAGTAATGAAAGTGCTCAATTAAGTTAACCAACTTAAGAAACTGCAAATTGATGTCGTTTCATCACATCAGCTTTGGCTGCTAGCAATGAAAGTACTCAATTTACCCTTTGATTACCATCCTTTTGACCATCACATCAGCTTTGGCTGCTAGTGATGAAAGAATCTAATCTCAGGTGTTTCCGTTTCGTTGGGTGGCATATAACTTAAATTTTAAGGGTATTTATGGTTTGATGTGTGTAATCAAAATATGTACAAAGATGTCATGCATTCATCTTGTATCATATGTTTCAAAACTGTTTACTCATTCGTTACATTAATAAGCTCAAATCATCAAAGTTTTAATTGATGGCGTTAAGTAACTTACAACATTGCCTTAAGATGCTTCGTACGTTTTCATGGTTGTACTTGGTAAGTCTAATATTGACGCACAGACGAGCGGAGAGACGGAATGGAGTCTCTTTAAGGCCACAATTTAATGCGAAACCAACCTTATATCCACTTTATAGTTTGTCAATAATTAGGTCCGTCTTTCGACCACTTTTGTACAGTCGCATCAATCAACTAAAAACTTATGATTTTCTTGCTTAAAACAATGTTACACCATTATTAAGTCAAGTTTATTTTCTTTTTGAAAATTACCTTTTGTTTACAATCATGTCAACTACATATTTAAACAAACGTGCAATTAAAGAAAAATAAACAATAAACAACTTAATAATGAACATGATAATGTAAATCATTTTACATGTATACGTTTATCATAAGGCTCCCATTGGTTTTCGAGCTTATTGTACCAATGGACCAAAGCACCAATTTCTTGGCCGCGTAAGTCTTATAATAAATGTATACAATAACACACAATTGATTTCATACACGATTAATGGGGCCTTCCCCAATTTAAGGTCTTCTCTAAAAACCTAATTAATTAACTTTTAGTAATTTTAATTTGTCCAATTTAATTACTAAAACCCTAGTTAATTAATAACCGCATACACATAGCACATAGAACATGTAACAATAAACATCAATTTTCCATGAACAAAACATGCATGTTTTTATCATGGATTCCCCATATTGCACTTATTATCATGTAACACATATAATCAAGTCAATATATACGCATACTCAATTAATGACATCACCAAGTACTCATTAATTTAACACATAAAATTTTACATGCAACCTAGGGTTTCTACAAATTTTCAAAACCTAAAATTTTTTTTTTGATGAACAGTAATTTTCGATGAATAGTACTTTCGATTAAAAAAAATAAAGGTTTTAAAAAAAACTTAGAAACCTCAAAGTATGCAATAATCAAATAGATCCAATTTTATGTGTTTTAGTAATTAATTACATAGTATTAACGGGCTCTTGATGCCACTGTTAGAATATATGAATCATTAAAAATAAACATATAAACACATAACATCAAGTACGCAGCGGAAAAACAAGATCTACATACATGTAATTAATTAACTAAATATAAAAGTAATGCGTACCTTTTGATTACTAGCAAAACAAGTAATCGGATCTCCAAGAACAAGATAAACCCTAGATTAGGGTTTAAGTGTGAATCGATTAGTACGTAGTCGAATAGAGAAAAGTCACACAAGCTAAAGTAAGCTTGTCCTTCGTTCTTGTACACACGTATTACTAGCATTTCAATGTGAAAAGCTAGGTTCTAATTCACAAACACAACCCTCACTTGTATTGTAAGCAAAATCGATTCACCCAAGGTGTTTGGGTGATGGAAACCGATCGGCCACAAGGGAGGGAGGAGAAGAGAGATTTAGGACCATATAAGCCTGTTACATGAAATGCACCAAAACCAAAGCAAGCCACGCCTAGGGTTTGCTTGGAATTATGATTAGGGAATTACAAATACAAAGGGTTTGTATTTATAGGCACCCTTAACTTGTTCCCAAAGCTAAACAACCAAACCCTAACCCATAAGGGTGTGGGTCAACCGATCTAGAGCCCATGGGGAGGGTTCTAGATCCTTTTTGTCATCTCTTTCATTTTTAGTCCTTTATTTAACGACCGTTAACCAAACTCCGTTAAATACTAATGACCGTTAAGTGTTTATTGTGAAATGAATAATTAAATCATAATATATTAATTATTCAATCATTAAGACTCATACGTAATGTGTGCAATCCCGAAGTCTTGTGTTCGAAACTGGTCATACGTATATTAATTTATATCCACAACTTTAACAAATCATTCATGACACAAAAGGGTACTAAAAAGGTCAATACAAGTGGCAGAGTGCTTGTACCTCAAGGATAAGAAGATGTACTGTTGTACTACATATATAAGATTTGACTATACCATAGCAGAAAATGTAATTTACCATAGATGAGTGCAAGTGAAAATTGACGGTAGTAAAAAAAGTTGTTAACCACTACCCTTTTTCTTTTGTGTTGGTGGGGTGAGGGATAGAAGAGGGGTCCAGCACACAGTTTTAAGGGAAGTGTACAAAAGTTAACAAACAAAAGATACCCTACTACCATAAAATCAGTTCGTCTATCCTTGTTCTTTTTTATGTATTGCATATTATGTATAGTTGTAAGTAGTATGGGGAGGAAGGTAGTATTGATGATGACATTAATCTTGAGGTCTTTCTAATAGATCTTTTTTCTTTAAGTTGTTGATGGTGTTTTTTCCCCTTGAGTATATCCTGCTCCTACTCCTGAAACAAAAACGAAAACATAACATAAAAGACTAAACAATGTTCGACAAAAACAAAATCCAATTTTGGTAGCAAACATGATTCGCTTAAATAGGTGTTAATAACTAAGTATTGACCAAGTCACTTTAAGATTTTGGCCCACATGTGTCGTTAGTCATGATGACGGATAAACTTAAATCTTTCCTGATCCATAAGTTTAAGTTTGTTTATCGTTTTAAAGGATAAGATTGAGAGATTCTTACCAAGAAAAGTTAAAAATATTCCATGAACGCCATTGCAAAAGCCACACGAACCTGCTTTTAAGGTAGATATTCAGAAGGCGTATGATACGGTTGATTGGCATTTCTTGGGTTTTATTCTCAAGTGCTTTGGTTTTCATCATATTATGATCAAATGGATTATGGCATGTGTTACCTCTCCTTCATTCTCGATTAGCATTAATGGTGATATTCATGGTTTCTTTAAGGGTAAACGAGGGCTCCGTTAAGGCGACCCTCTTTCCCCTTATCTCTTCACTTTGGTTATGGAGATTTTGACTCTTATCCTTCAAAAGAGAGTTAGGTTGTCCGATACTTTCCGTTACCATCATCATTGTAAAAAGTTGCAAATTATCAATGTTTGCTTTGCTGATGATGTATTTATCTTTGCTCGTGGTCATGTGGATTCGGCTAGAGTTATTATGGATTCGCTTGATGAATTTAAGATGGTTTCGGGATTGGTTCCAAGTATTCCAAAAAGTACGGCCTTCTTTTGTAATGTTTTGAACCACGTTAAGGTGTCTATCCTTAATATTATGCCTTTCTCTGAAGGCGAGCTTCCAGTTAAGTATCTTGGCATGCCACTTATTTCTTCTAGGCTTCTTATAAAAGATTGCAAAGTCCTTGTTGAAAAAGCGCGTAATCGGATTGGAGATTGGAAGAATAATTCGTTATCCTTTGCAGGTAGACTTCAGTTGTGTAAATCTGTTATTTCTTCCATGCACGTGTATTGGGCGTCTGTTTTAGTCATTCCCAAAGGTTTATTAGTGATATTCATTAGCTTATTCATGGTTTCCTTTGGTGTAACGGTGAATACAAGCGAGGGAAAGCAAAGGTTGCATGGGATGATATTTGTCTTCCAAAACATGAAGGAGGACTTGGGCTGCGTAGTTTAGAGGTGTTTAATCTTGCTCTAATGACTACACACATTTGGAACATTGCCTCTAACAAAGAATCCCTTTGGGTTCGATGGATTCATACGTATAAGCTTAAGGGCCGTACTATTTGGGATATTCCTCCTAAAGCGGATATGAGTTGGGGATGGCGTAAAATCCTCCAACTTCGTGAGCTTGTGAAAAAATTCTTTTGGGTGCAGATTGGGAATGGTCTCAAGGCGTCTCTTTGGTATGATATGTGGTGCTCTCATTGTCCTGTCATTCAGTTTCTCTCTCCAAGAGACATCACTCGGGAAGGCTATAATTTACAGGCGTGTGTGGCTGATCTGATTGTAAATGGTGCGTGGATTTGGCCTAATATATGGCTTCTTAAAGCTCCTAACTTAGGGCTTATACCAACACCTCATATTGATACAACTCGTCAAGACTGCAAGCGACGGTGTGACTTAAATGGTAACATGTCTGATTTTTCTGTGAAGTATGCGTAGGAGGTGTTAAGGGCAAGGGGTAATGAGGTTCTATGGTACCGTACTCTTTGGTTTTCCCATTGCATCCCCCGCCATGCTTTTCACTTATGGCTCATTATGAGAAGAAGTCTCAAGACGCAAGACAAGCTAAAACCTTGGGATGTTGATCCATCGACAGATATGAACTCGTTAAGGTGCCCTCTTTGTGATTCGCAACCTGACTCCCATGAACATCTCTTTTTTGAATGTACGTACTCAACTCAGGTATGGTACCTTATTCGTGGGCTTGCTGGTATGGACCTTGTTCCTCCAATTTTGGAGGATGTCATGGCGTGGTTTCAGCCTATGGCTGCTAAATGCACGTTTAAGAGTGTTGTGGGTAAAATGTTGCTTGCGGCTTCTGCTTACTACATTTGGATGGAACGAAATAATAGGGTGTTTAAAAGCACTAAAAGATCGCCTGAGGAGATTAGAGACATGATAAAAATCTTGTGTTTTAGAATATTTCGCCATAAATTTGAATGGACAATCAGTTTTAGAGGTACTGGTTTGCCATTTAATTTCATCTTCTAAACTTTCACGTTCATACTTCCCAACCTTTGAACACCCATAAATGATTGCGTACAAATACCACTTATCTGATTTGGTTCTTTTTTAACAATAACAAAACAATCCCTCGAGCTATATTTTGCACCCAATCAGTTAATTGCTCGGGGGAATTGAACACCTGAAAATATATTACAACTTTTACAACTTTTATTTTTTTAACAAATTACTTTATTTTTTTTTAACTTTTACAACTTCTATTTTTTTTAACAACTTTTTTTTTCAAAATTTTTTTTACAACTTTTTTATTTTTTATTTTTTTACATTGTCTTAGAAAAAAATAATAAAATAAAAGTAAAACCGCGTAAACCATACCAATACCCACAGACTTCCGTAAACCATACCAATAAAAGTAAATAAAATTTTTTTTACAACTTTTTTATTTTTTATTTTTTTACAAAATGTTTTGACATAAGTAGATTTCAGTTTCTAGTTGCTAGTATTGGCATGATCAATCTTTAAATCATTAAAAATCTTATCTTTGTATGTTTTTGTAAAACTTTTGTAAGGATTTGTGCTGTTGATTTGTCATTATCTAGTGTTTAGTCAAAAGTCTGCTGTTTATTTGGATTGTTACTATGCTACTCTGCTGCTATTATGGAATATTCTTGTTTGTGTGTGTTGTTTGCTACTAACCTTTTGCAGTTAAATAAACATACACAATCAAGTAAAACATTAACAGAGGGAATTCATTGATCATAAAGGATTCAGTACATAAAGTTTCAACACATTCAAGCTATTCATAAGAGAAGTTCAAAAGACATCAAGCTACAACAATTTACAACCTACATCTTCGCAAAATCAGGCATGACTTTGCTTTGTGGTCCCCTTGTGCCCATGGCCTCAAAAACCTTTGGGCAGGGGAGTGCAATGACTACTGGACGAGGAGGAGGAGTTTGTTGCTGACTGGTGGACGGAGCTGCTTTCTTCTGCTGGTTGTTCTTCCTTGGCACAGCGGGTTTCTTCTCAACTGGACTTGGTTTTGGCTGAGGAATGTGGACGTTCTTTGCAAATTCAGATGCAGCTTTTTCCATCTGCTTCTGTAGTTCAGCTGTTAATGGATGTTTTGTAGGAATGGTCTCCCAAGCTCCTTGGTAGTATGTCATATGTTTTGGCCAACCTTCATGTTTCCCAGGCCAATCAGCGGTTTCGTCATCACTTGATTCTTCAAATGAAGATGGTGTCGATGGAAGTGGCTCAGTGTCTGACTCTTCTTTGATGGCTTTACCTTTGTTTTGTGAGGTGGATGCGTTCTTTGGAAAGTAATTCGCCCAACCACTTGACTCATCAGAGGATGAATCCGAAGAAATTTCAATGACAGGCATTTTTGAGGAACTCATATTGGCTTGTTGTTGCGTTAGGGTTTGCAATTGGGGATTTGCTTTTGTAATTAAGGATTTATGGAATTGATTGTGAGGTGGGTATGGTATTTAAGGAGGACATTTTTAACGATTTTGGGAATGTTGACTTTCGGTCAACACTTTCCTAACTCTGCTGATGAGTTTGAAAGTTGAAGGGTCAAACTGAAATATTTTGGCGCGGACTTAACCCTAATTAAATCAAAAAGGTATCTTTTACCCAATTGAGCTCATTACGTTCTAATTGTTCCAAACTTACTCTCAATTCTCACTAGAACACAACAATTCATATCATTTCACCCCAAACCCACAAATCAAATGGCACGCAGAACATTTCCTGAAGAACACAATCAGATAGCCTTTCTGAGTAAGGTCACTGCGGCGGATGGTTTTTATGAAGTCATGGATTTCTTGAGTGCTTCGAAGTTAAGGTATGCTTTAACTGCTGATCCTAAAATTTACAAATCCCATATGCGACAATTTTGGTCAACTGTTAGGATGGATGTGTTAGATGGAGAAGAACGACTGATAGGTAGTGTAGATGGGGAGGACATTGTAGTTAGTGAAACCACAATTAAGAGAAGTTTGAGATTGTCAGGTACCCCAACACCCCTACAATAACCCCAGAAGTTGTGATGGCTGAGCTTAATACGTTTGGTTATGAGAGACCTGCAAATAGTGGGACATTTTTGAAAGGTCGTATGTGTCCCCATTGGAAGTTTCTACTGCATACTCTACAACATTGTTTGTTTCCTAAAATAGGTGGGTGGAGTGAGTTTAATGCATCTCAGGCAATGGCTTTGGTATGTTTAGCTACAGGGCAGCCCTATGATTTTTCTGTTATGATATTTGAGGGGATGAAGAGTTTTGTTAAGAAGAAGTTTTTCTTATACCCAAGGTTTCTACAACTCATAATAAACAAACAGCTAAGGAAACCTTTGAGGCATTCACAAATTGAGCCCTGTAGTAGAATGGCCATAAAGATGTTTGCATTTTTGAAGATGAATGGGAAAGGATTTTCTGGACTTATCACTCCCTTATCTGAGCACATCTTAAATGTCGTGGCTGCATTACATGAGGATGAAGAAGCTGACACACCCCCAGTTTCCCATCACACATCCTCATCCACAAGTTTGAATGAATCAGCATCCCTTGAACCACAACCTACCCCATCACCTAGGAATTCACAAAATGAGAACATTGTGCATCCTCAGGCCAATGTTAGTATGGTAGCAGATGAGGCTGGTACAGGTGGAGGTGGTACCATGATGGAAGAGGCTGGCACTACTGTTTTCAACTTAGTAGTTGAACAGGACAGTGCTAACATACTTAAGACCTCGACCATGGCAACATCATTTGCAGAAGGTTTTCAGGAACCTGACACATCTGGTGGTAACCCCAGCCAAATGGCTTTTATGGGGGGCTCAGATGTTCATCCTAGGGATGAGACTGAGTTTATGTCCCAAGATTCACCTCTCGGAGAAGGTAATACATCTCGAAGTGATGAGGACAGAGATGTTACTACTGAATTGATGGACACCAATGTACATATTGACAATGCAAGTGATACACCTCTCGGACCAGGTCACACAGGTCGAAGTGTTGATGCTAGAATTGAACTTGACACTGATGATTTGACGGCTCATACACCAGTACAAAATGCCAATTCCAATGATCAACCTCTCGGGTCAGGTTACACAGACCGAAGTTGTGAGGATATCATGAAACAATTGAGAGAATTGACGGAAAATTGTACCAAGTTGTCAAAGGAGGTGCTTGATCTAAGAAAGGAATTAACGACAGTCAGAGCTACTCAAGGTGCTGAAATTAGGAGGCTCAAAATAAGGGTTTCACACCTTGAGGGGAGGCTCAAGAAAAGGTCCAAACCAAGTTTGGAAGAGGATGCTTCCAAACAGGGGAGGAATAATCAAGAGACTGTTGATGATCAGGAGGCTGTGATGAATGAAAATGAACAAGAGGATGTGATAGGTTCAGGGGAGGTAGAAAAGCATGGTGTAAAAGATTCAGTGGAGGTTGAAGTTGAAAAAGACTCTGTTGTTGAAAATGTTGGTGAAAAGGGTGACTCTGCTGGTGCAGAACACTCTGCTGATGAAGTTGCTGGTACAGAAGAACACTCTGCTGATGGGTTGCATGTTTCTGCTGAAGATAAAGAGAAAAGTGCTGGAGTTGAGAACTCTGCTGATGCTGAATCAGATGATGATCAAATGACTTTAGCTGAAGTGCTTCTGAATATGAACAAAGCAACTAAAACACCTACAACATCACAAGATCAACCTATTGCTGACTCTGCTGAAGAATTTGAAAGGATGCAGAAATTGGCTGAAGAAGCTCAAATTGCTCAGGATGAAGAACTTGCAAGAAGTTTTGCAGCTAGTGAAGAAAGAGATCAGTCTGAACTTATGGAAAGTGCTGCATTTAAAGAAGTCAGTCAAGAAGAATTGGATGCACAATTGCAGTATTTCATTGAGTCTGATATGATTGTCAGAGGTGAAGCAAGACTGATATCAAATGATGAGCAGCTGGATGGAGCTGAAAAGACAAAAGAGCTTGTTGAGTTCATACTTAGAAAGAATGGATTGACTAGGTGGGAAGAGTTGATTAAGAGGATAACTGAAGCTCAGAAGCATGGTTATAAGGGCAAGTCAACTTCAAGAAAAGCATTGGTTACTGACATGAAATACTATTTGAAGAATGCTAGAAACTATCAGATGAAGGATTTCAAAGGAAAGCCAGATCACTTAATTGAAAAGGAATTTTATGAAACTTATGCTCAGCTTAATCCAAGAAAAGTTTCTGAAAAGAAGAGAAATCCAGAAGTTAAGGGATCTGACAATCTAGAAGCATCTGGGAGTGGAAGTGGTTCAAAGCCTGTAGTAACTGATGTTGAGAAAGAGAAAGAAGTTGTACTTGAAGCTGAAGAAGAACCTGAAGTTGTGACTGAATCATCTGCTGGTACAAAGAGATATAGAAGGAGAGTAAAGCAGATGAGTAGGAAGAAGAGAAAAACTCAATCAGTAGTGATGAGTGATTCTGAGGAAGTGGAAAAAGAAGATAGTGATTCAGGGAATGAAGAAGTGACTGCAGATGAGATGAAAGGGGTTATGGATCTCACAGTTCATGAACCTCAAGTAGAGCCTGAGTTACTTAATGAAGTACCTTTATCAGTAAAATATCCAATAATTTCATATTCACATGATATTTTAGCTGATAGTAGTGTATGCTGGGTAATTGAAAGATCAAATGGTTCAAGAGTGGGGTATACTAGTTTTTCTCAAATGATGCACTATATGGATAGAGATGATATTACTCAACTCTGGAATTTGTACAAGATGAGGTATGGAGATATTAGACCAGAGATAGTGTATGAGAGGCTAAATTATTACTACTTGAAGAACATGTTTGAACCAGATGAAAGTAGTATTGAATGGAGGAAGTTACTGAGCTCTACAGTTCAGAAGTGGTACTTATATCAAAGTTGTGGAGTTCATGTTTTGTCTTGCATAGGTGTTACTGTATATATGCTTGTGGAGAAGGACTATGCCATTAATAACAGTACATCTATCCTGTATCAAATGTTGCAGCCTGGTATGTTAACATTACAGAATAGTTTCTTTTCGGATGATCAGGCTTATAAATTGATAACAAAATATGAGAAGATTTTGAAATCAAAGGTTTCAAAACAGTAAGGTGTTTGGAAGCATCCTCCTAGTGGTTATCTGGGATTAAGGAAACTTGATGATTTTTGGAGAAAAATATCAAGTTTAGGGGAGGATTGTTGGGTCTGAAATGCTGCTGATTGGAGAATTACAACTCTGCCGAATGGTTATGTAACTCTGCCGATTAGTACAAGAACTCTGCTGATTTGATAACTCTGCTGATTTGGTATAATAGGCACATTGTAACTCTGCTGCTAGCTCACGAGGACTCTGCTGCTAGAAGGATTACTATGCTGCTTGTTATTTATGTAAAGTATGTTAAGATAAGTATAGAATAGATACGTATGAATATTTTACTTGTATAGGAAGTCTTGTAAACCGACTAGGACTCCTTACGCTATAAAAGGAGGTTCTAGGGTTAGGGTTAGAAATCGATTGATTAATCATCTTAGCATACGTATTATTGTTTTTCACTTCAAGGTTTCTTGTAACCCTATTGCTATTCAGAGCAATCGTTATTAATATAATTGAAGTGTTGTTGGATAATTCGTTTGTGTTTTCTTCTTAAGATCAAATATTAGTTTCCGCATAATATTTGATATACAGTTTCTATACCTATTACTTTAGATTTATCTAAGGTAATTAATAAGATCGTGAAGCTCAACTGGGATCAACAAGTGGTATCAGAGCTTGTGATCTAGAAACTGGTACCAAGAAGAATTACTGAAAACAAGATCTGTTTAATCATCAAAGCAAGCAATGGATTCCGATTCTACACACATGGTTACTGCATCAAGAGTTCCCATGCTCAAGACTGGAGAGTATGAGATCTGGAAGATGAGAATGCAACAATATATGAAAATGGTTGATTACTCTCTCTGGGAAGTTGTTCAGAATGGAGATGTTGTTCAAACCAAGACTGCTACTGGGTCAGTCTTGACTCTCAAGACTAGTGAGGAGAAAGCTCAGAGAAGATTGGAGGTTAAGGCTCACAGTATTCTCATGATGGGAATACCTAATGATTATCAATTGAGTTTTAATCATCTGGAGTCTGCTAAGGAGTTATGGGATGCTATCGAACTTCGATTTGGCGGGAATGAGGCTACAAAGAAATCAAGAAAGAATCTTCTGAAGCATCAGTTTGAGACTTTCTCTGCTTTAAGTTCTGAGAACATTGAAGGAACTTATGATCGACTTCATAAGTTAACCAGTCAGATGGCTCTTTTGAAGATTAATGTACCTCAAGAAGATATCAATCTAAAGTTTCTGAGAAGTCTATCTTCTGAATGGAACACTCATACAGTGGTTTGGAGACACAAGGATGATTTTGATACTATGACATTGGATGATCTGTACAACAACTTGAAGGTTTATGAAACTGAAGTGAAGGGATTGTCAAGTTCATCTTCTACCACAAATAATCTTGCTTTTGTCTCCTCAAACAGCAAGAATATTGGTAGACATCAAGAACAGCACTCTGCTGGTGGTGCTTTTGCTCCTGCTGTTGGTTCACATGTCTCTGCTGCTGACTCTGCTGACACCAACACCATCAGTGATGCTGCTATTTGTGCTTACCTGGCTGAACTCACTACAAGTACTTCAGTCATGCCTCAAGATTTGGATGAACTCGATCCTGATGATGTTGAAGAGATGGATATGCATTGGCAGTATGCAATGCTAACTATGAGGGCAAGAAGGTTTCTTAAGAGAACTGGTAAAGAGATGAAGTTCAGAAGAAATAGGAATGTGGGATTTGACAAGTCAAAGGCTGAATGTTTCAACTGTCGTAAGAAGGGACACTTTGCAAGGGAATGCAAAGCACCCAAAAGAAACATTGCAGATACCAAGAAGGTTACTGTTGAAGAGTCAAGTCCTGATGCTGCTGCTGCTGCTATGGTATCATGTGATGGGTTAGGTGATTTTGATTGGAGTGAGCATGCTGAAGATGGTCCTAACTATGCTCTGGCAGCTGAAGAGGAATCTCAAGTTCAACATTTTGCTCTCATGGCCTATTCTACTTCTGGATCAGACTCTGAGGTATCAAATGATTCCACTTGTTCTTTTAAATCATGTTCTGATACAATTGAGATGCTTAAGTCTAGCTATGGAAACCTTAAGAAGGAAAATGATACAATTAAGCTAGATAATCTTAGTTATGCATATGGTTTAAAGAACTTAGAAGAGAAACTAGAATTTTATAAAAAGGTTGAAATTGAATACCTTGATCAAATCACTGTTCTTAAAAATGAAATTATCATGAAAGATGATGAGATTAAGGTTCTTAAAGAAAAAGTTGAAGAAGCAGAACAGGCTAGAGATTCAGCTAAGAATGAGACAGAAAAACATGTTGTTAGGATAGAAAAACAACAATTTGCAACTGACATACTCAGTAAACCATTAGGAAGACATTTTAATGGTTTAGGATATAATGCTGTTGAACACCCTAAGAAGCTTAGTGCCAATGCCCCTCCTACTAGGACATTGACTTTCATATCTGAGTCTGGAGTCACACCTATAGATGAAACTAGTAAACCTGTAATTGAAACTAGTGAAAAAGAACTAGAGTCACCTAAGGTTGAGGTAAAGAAGTATGATGAAGCACCCCTGATTGAAGATTGGGTGTCTGATAGTGATGATGATGAAGTGGAAGCTGATTCAACCCCTAAGAACAAAAAGGAAGAAATTCCTAATGTTGTTGAATCACATGTACCTAAGACTAAAAGGGTTGATTTTGTTAAGCCTAGGTTTGGTAAAGGTATTTCTAGGAAGATGGCTGAGTTTGACAACACACCTAGAGTATATCCATACAGAACAAATAACTTACCTAGGGGAAACCAAAGAAATTGGAACAACCTAGTTTCACACAAATTAGGTACTGACTTTCAATTACTTAAGAAGGCATGTTATTGCTGTGGTAGCTTTGAACATTTACAAGATGAATGTTATAAGAAACCAGCTTGGAACCATTACACTAGGGTGAACCATAGAATCTCTGCTAGGAAGACTCACCCTCACCCCAAAAGAAACATGGTTCCTAGAGAAGTTCTGATGAGAGATGGTACTTCTAGAGTTATCTCTCCTATTGCCCCAAATGTGCCCATAAAGAAGAATATAGATAACTCTGCTGATCAGGCAAACCCTGCTGTTAAGGAAAATTCTGCTGTTAAGGCAGACTCTGCTGTTTTGCCTAAAGTTGTGACTGATACTGTTGTGGGCAATCATTTTTATGCTGTTAAAGCCTCAGCTTGCTGGGTCTGGAAACCAAAAGTTAAAGTTTTAGATCATGTTCTCAGACACAGCAGTGCACCAATGCAGTTGAAGAAATTTGACTACTTTGATGCACAAGGTAGATCCAAGTCAGTAATGGCTTGGGTCCCCAAGAGAAACTAATTCTCTTACTTTTTGTGCAGGGCAATCTACAAAAGGAGCTAAAGGAGAAATGCATTTTTGATAGTGGATGCTCTTCACATATGACTGGAGACCAAAGCAACTTGGAGAATTTTGAAGCTTTGGATGGTGGTTATGTGGCCTTTGGGAATGATCCTAAAGGAGGTAAAATAGTTGGTCAAGGCATCATCAGAACTGGAAAGTTGGATTTTGAGAAAGTGTATTTGGTGAATGGTCTCAAGTTTAATCTTTTTAGTGTCTCACAAATGTGTGACAGGAAGAATTTTGTTCTTTTTACCGACACTGAATGTCTTGTTTTGTCTCCTGACTATAAGATACCTGATGATAAATTAGTTCTTCTTAAAGTCCCTAGACATGACAATATATACAGTGTGGATATAAAGAATATTATTCCCAAAAGAGATTTGACTTGTCTGTTTGCCAAAGCCACTGTTGATGAATCCAAACTCTGGCACAGAAGGCTTGGACATCTGAACTACAAGGCTATGAACAAGTTGGTGAAAGGGAACTTGGTCAGAGGATTGCCTTCAAAGGTCTTTGAGAATCCTGAAGTGTGTGTTGCTTGCCAGATGGGAAAACAACATAGAGCATCTTGTAAGTCCAAATTGGTGAATTCTATATCTGAACCTTTGTTTATGTTACACATGGACTTATTTGGACCTACATATGTGAATAGTTTAAATAAAAAGATGTATGGTTTAGTGGTCACTGATGACTATAGTAGATTCACTTGGGTATTCTTTTTAGCTTCTAAGGATGAGACTGCAGGCATTCTTAAGGCTTTTATTACCAGGATAGAAAACCTATTTAATCATAAGGTCAAAGTCATCAGATGTGATAATGGAACTGAATTTAAGAACAAGGTGATGAATCAGTTCTGTGAGGAAAAGGGTATAACTAGACAATTTAGTGTAGCAAGAACTCCTCAGCAAAATGGTGTGGCTGAGAGAAGGAATAGGACATTAATTGAAGCTGCTAGAACTATGTTGTCAGAGTCTAAGTTACCCACTATCTTTTGGGCTGAAGCAGTCAACACTGCTTGCTATGTGCAGAATAGGACTAAGATAGTTAAGCCTCATAACAAGACCCCCTATGAGTTATTGCATGGTAGAAAACCAATGATAGGTTTCTTAAGACCATTTGGGTGTCCTGTTACTATATTGAACACCATTGATCACTTAGGAAAGTTTAGTGAGAAAGCAGACATAGGTTTCTTTGTTGGTTACTCTACTGAAAGTAAGGCTTTTAGAGTTTTTAATCAAAGAACTGGGCATGTAGTGGAAAATTTACATGTGACTATTAGAGAAACCACACCAAATGTTGATGGAAAAGGACCTGACTGGATGTTTGATATTGATTCTTTAACCAAAAGTATGAATTATCAACCAGTTGTTGCATGTGCTACTAACATGTCTGCAGGTACACAAACTAACCCTAATGCAGGTACCCAAGCAAAGAAGGATGGATCTGCAGAGGAGTTTGTGTTGATTGAAAAGTGGAAGTTTGATCAGTATTTCTCACCAACAGTTAAAGAAGGAAAGAGTTCAGATGGTGATGCTGTACATAAGGAAATACCAAAGGTTGATGCAGAAGGTGATGATGAACCTGCTCAAGATGATAAGGAAAGAGAAGTAGAGTCAAAAGTTAATGGAATTCAAGGGGATAAACCAAGCAGCAGTACTCTTAACTCTGCTGCCAAGTCTAAACACTCTGCTGTTAAGCCAAAGCACTCTGCTGTTAAGGCAAAACACTCTGCTGTTCAGCTTGGTAACTCTGCTGCTGAACTAAAAGACTCTGCTGATAAAGATGGTGATTTTGATGATGATTCTTCTGATGATATACCCGAATTGGAAGAAGTGTATGTGGATACTGATGATGAAGTTGTTGATGTTTTTGGTGCTGAAGCTGATTTATCCAACTTGGAGACTGACATACCTGTTAGTCCCACACCAACAACAAGAATTCACAAGATTCACCCAAAGGAGCAGATTATTGGTGATGTTCACTCTGCTGTACAAACAAGAAGTAAATCAAAAGGGTTGAGTGATTTACTTGATCAGGGTTTATTTGCACAAACACTTAAGAAGAGGAATAGCCACAAGGATCTACAAAATTGCATGTTTGCTTGTTTCTTATCTCAGGAAGAACCCAAGACCATTCACAAGGCAATGAAGGATGAAAGTTGGGTTGAAGCTATGCAAGAGGAGTTGCTGCAGTTCAAGCTTCAGGAGGTCTGGACATTGGTGGATTTGCCTAATGGACATAGGGCAATTGGTACAAAATGGGTATTCAGATGCAAAAGAGATGAGAGAGGGATTGTTGTCAGAAACAAGGCTAGATTGGTGGCTCAGGGATACACTCAGGAAGAAGGTATAGACTATGATGAGGTATTTGCTCCAGTTGCAAGATTGGAGGCTATCAGACTTTTCTTAGCATATGCCTCATACAAGAATTTTCCTGTGTATCAAATGGATGTGAAAAGTGCTTTCTTGTATGGAAAGATTCCTGAACCAGTTTATGTGATGCAACCACCTGGGTTTGAAGATCCTAAGTATCCTGATAGGGTCTACATGGTGAAGAAAGCACTGTATGGATTACATCAAGCTCCTAGAGCTTGGTATGACACCTTGTCCAAATATTTGTTGAATAATGGTTTTAGCAGAGGAACCATTGATAAAACATTGTTCATTAAGAAAGACAAAAAGGATATTCTACTTGTTCAAGTTTATGTAGATGATATCATTTTTGGGTCTACAAATAAGGTGTTGTGTGAAGGATTTGAGAAGCTTATGCACAGTAGGTTTGAGATGAGTTCTATGGGAGAGTTGACTTTCTTTTTGGGACTTCAAGTCAAGCAGAAGAAAGATGGTATTTTTATTAGCCAAGACAAGTATGTGGCTGATATATTGAAGAAATTTGGATTTCAGGATGTGAAGGCAGCCAAGACACCCATGGATAAAAATAAACCTTTGCTCAAGGATGAAGATGGAGTAGAGGTTGATGTACATCTGTATAGATCCATGATAGGCTCATTGATGTATCTGACTGCTTCAAGGCCAGATATCATGTTCTCTGTGTGTGCCTGTGCTAGATTCCAAGTGTCCCCAAAGGTTTCACACTTGGAAGTAGTCAAAAGAATTTTTAGGTATCTAAAGGGTCAACCAAAACTTGGTCTTTGGTATCCTAATAATTCACCATTTGACTTGATAGCATACTCAGATAGTGACTATGCTGGAGCTACTATGGATAGAAAATCAACTACAGGAGGCTGTCAGTATCTTGGTCACAGGCTTATCTCTTGGCAATGTAAGAAACAAACAGTGGTAGCAAATTCAACAACTGAAGCAGAATATGTTGCTGCTTCTAGCTGCTGTGGACAAGTGCTCTGGATTCAGAACCAATTGCTGGATTATGGGTACAATTTCATGAACACAAAAATTTTTATTGACAACAACAGCACAATGTGTATTATCAAAAATCCTGTTTTTCACTCTAAAACAAAACACATAGAGATAAGACATCATTTTATTAGAGATTGTTATGAGAAAAAGTTAATTCAAGTGGTTAAAATTCATACTGACAACAATGTTGCTGATTTACTTACAAAATGTTTTGACATAAGTAGATTTCAGTTTCTAGTTGCTAGTATTGGCATGATCAATCTTTAAATCATTAAAAATCTTATCTTTGTATGTTTTTGTAAAACTTTTGTAAGGATTTGTGCTGTTGATTTGTCATTATCTAGTGTTTAGTCAAAAGTCTGCTGTTTATTTGGATTGTTACTATGCTACTCTGCTGCTATTATGGAATATTCTTGTTGTGTGTGTGTTGTTTGCTACTAACCTTTTGCAGTTAAATAAACATACACAATCAAGTAAAACATTAACAGAGGGAATTCATTGATCATAAAGGATTCAGTACATAAAGTTTCAACACATTCAAGCTATTCATAAGAGAAGTTCAAAAGACATCAAGCTACAACAATTTACAACCTACATCTTCGCAAAATCAGGCATGACTTTGCTTTGTGGTCCCCTTGTGCCCATGGCCTCAAAAACCTTTGGGCAGGGGAGTGCAATGACTACTGGACGAGGAGGAGGAGTTTGTTGCTGACTGGTGGACGGAGCTGCTTTCTTCTGCTGGTTGTTCTTCCTTGGCACAGCGGGTTTCTTCTCAACTGGACTTGGTTTTGGCTGAGGAATGTGGACGTTCTTTGCAAATTCAGATGCAGCTTTTTCCATCTGCTTCTGTAGTTCAGCTGTTAATGGATGTTTTGTAGGAATGGTCTCCAAGCTCCTTGGTAGTATGTCATATGTTTTGGCCAACCTTCATGTTTCCCAGGCCAATCAGCGGTTTCGTCATCACTTGATTCTTCAAATGAAGATGGTGTCGATGGAAGTGGCTCAGTGTCTGACTCTTCTTTGATGGCTTTACCTTTGTTTTGTGAGGTGGATGCGTTCTTTGGAAAGTAATTCGCCCAACCACTTGACTCATCAGAGGATGAATCCGAAGAAATTTCAATGACAGGCATTTTTGAGGAACTCATATTGGCTTGTTGTTGCGTTAGGGTTTGCAATTGGGGATTTGCTTTTGTAATTAAGGATTTATGGAATTGATTGTGAGGTGGGTATGGTATTTAAGGAGGACATTTTTAACGATTTTGGGAATGTTGACTTTCGGTCAACACTTTCCTAACTCTGCTGATGAGTTTGAAAGTTGAAGGGTCAAACTGAAATATTTTGGCGCGGACTTAACCCTAATTAAATCAAAAAGGTATCTTTTACCCAATTGAGCTCATTACGTTCTAATTGTTCCAAACTTACTCTCAATTCTCACTAGAACACAACAATTCATATCATTTCACCCCAAACCCACAAATCAAATGGCACGCAGAACATTTCCTGAAGAACACAATCAGATAGCCTTTCTGAGTAAGGTCACTGCGGCGGATGGTTTTTATGAAGTCATGGATTTCTTGAGTGCTTCGAAGTTAAGGTATGCTTTAACTGCTGATCCTAAAATTTACAAATCCCATATGCGACAATTTTGGTCAACTGTTAGGATGGATGTGTTAGATGGAGAAGAACGACTGATAGGTAGTGTAGATGGGGAGGACATTGTAGTTAGTGAAACCACAATTAAGAGAAGTTTGAGATTGTCAGGTACCCCAACACCCCCTACAATAACCCCAGAAGTTGTGATGGCTGAGCTTAATACGTTTGGTTATGAGAGACCTGCAAATAGTGGGACATTTTTGAAAGGTCGTATGTGTCCCCATTGGAAGTTTCTACTGCATACTCTACAACATTGTTTGTTTCCTAAAATAGGGTGGTGGAGTGAGTTTAATGCATCTCAGGCAATGGCTTTGGTATGTTTAGCTACAGGGCAGCCCTATGATTTTTCTGTTATGATATTTGAGGGGATGAAGAGTTTTGTTAAGAAGAAGTTTTTCTTATACCCAAGGTTTCTACAACTCATAATAAACAAACAGCTAAGGAAACCTTTGAGGCATTCACAAATTGAGCCCTGTAGTAGAATGGCCATAAAGATGTTTGCATTTTTGAAGATGAATGGGAAAGGATTTTCTGGACTTATCACTCCCTTATCTGAGCACATCTTAAATGTCGTGGCTGCATTACATGAGGATGAAGAAGCTGACACACCCCCAGTTTCCCATCACACATCCTCATCCACAAGTTTGAATGAATCAGCATCCCTTGAACCACAACCTACCCCATCACCTAGGAATTCACAAAATGAGAACATTGTGCATCCTCAGGCCAATGTTAGTATGGTAGCAGATGAGGCTGGTACAGGTGGAGGTGGTACCATGATGGAAGAGGCTGGCACTACTGTTTCCAACTTAGTAGTTGAACAGGACAGTGCTAACATACTTAAGACCTCGACCATGGCAACATCATTTGCAGAAGGTTTTCAGGAACCTGACACATCTGGTGTAACCCCAGCCAAATGGCTTTTATGGGGGCTCAGATGTTCATCCTAGGGATGAGACTGAGTTTATGTCCCAAGATTCACCTCTCGGAGAAGGTAATACATCTCGAAGTGATGAGGACAGAGATGTTACTACTGAATTGATGGACACCAATGTACATATTGACAATGCAAATGATACACCTCTCGGACCAGGTCACACAGGTCGAAGTGTTGATGCTAGAATTGAACTTGACACTGATGATTTGACGGCTAATACACCTGTACAAAATGCCAATTCCAATGATCAACCTCTCGGGTCAGGTTACACAGACCGAAGTTGTGAGGATATCATGAAACAATTGAGAGAATTGACGGAAAATTGTACCAAGTTGTCAAAGGAGGTGCTTGATCTAAGAAAGGAATTAACGACAGTCAGAGCTACTCAAGGTGCTGAAATTAGGAGGCTCAAAATAAGGGTTTCACACCTTGAGGGGAGGCTCAAGAAAAGGTCCAAACCAAGTTTGGAAGAGGATGCTTCCAAACAGGGAGGAATAATCAAGAGACTGTTGATGATCAGGAGGCTGTGATGAATGAAAATGAACAAGAGGATGTGATAGGTTCAGGGGAGGTAGAAAAGCATGGTGTAAAAGATTCAGTGGAGGTTGAAGTTGAAAAAGACTCTGTTGTTGAAAATGTTGGTGAAAAGGGTGACTCTGCTGGTGCAGAACACTCTGCTGATGAAGTTGCTGGTACAGAAGAACACTCTGCTGATGGGTTGCATGTTTCTGCTGAAGATAAAGAGAAAAGTGCTGGAGTTGAGAACTCTGCTGATGCTGAATCAGATGATGATCAAATGACTTTAGCTGAAGTGCTTCTGAATATGAACAAAGCAACTAAAACACCTACAACATCACAAGATCAACCTATTGCTGACTCTGCTGAAGAATTTGAAAGGATGCAGAAATTGGGTGAAGAAGCTCAAATTGCTCAGGATGAAGAACTTGCAAGAAGTTTTGCAGCTAGTGAAGAAAGAGATCAGTCTGAACTTATGGAAAGTGCTGCATTTAAAGAAGTCAGTCAAGAAGAATTGGATGCACAATTGCAGTATTTCATTGAGTCTGATATGATTGTCAGAGGTGAAGCAAGACTGATATCAAATGATGAGCAGCTGGATGGAGCTGAAAAGACAAAAGAGCTTGTTGAGTTCATACTTAGAAAGAATGGATTGACTAGGTGGGAAGAGTTGATTAAGAGGATAACTGAAGCTCAGAAGCATGGTTATAAGGGCAAGTCAACTTCAAGAAAAGCATTGGTTACTGACATGAAAATACTATTTGAAGAATGCTAGAAACTATCAGATGAAGGATTTCAAAGGAAAGCCAGATCACTTAATTGAAAAGGAATTTTTTTGAAACTTATGCTCAGCTTAATCCAAGAAAAGTTTCTGAAAAGAAAGAGAAATCCAGAAGTTAAGGGATCTGACAATCTAGAAGCATCTGGGAGTGGAAGTGGTTCAAAGCCTGTAGTAACTGATGTTGAGAAAGAGAAAGAAGTTGTACTTGAAGCTGAAGAAGAACCTGAAGTTGTGACTGAATCATCTGCTGGTACAAAGAGATATAGAAGGAGAGTAAAGCAGATGAGTAGGAAGAAGAGAAAAACTCAATCAGTAGTGATGAGTGATTCTGAGGAAGTGGAAAAAGAAGATAGTGATTCAGGGAATGAAGAAGTGACTGCAGATGAGATGAAAGGGGTTATGGATCTCACAGTTCATGAACCTCAAGTAGAGCCTGAGTTACTTAATGAAGTACCTTTATCAGTAAAATATCCAATAATTTCATATTCACATGATATTTTAGCTGATAGTAGTGTATGCTGGGTAATTGAAAGATCAAATGGTTCAAGAGTGGGGTATACTAGTTTTTCTCAAATGATGCACTATATGGATAGAGATGATATTACTCAACTCTGGAATTTGTACAAGATGAGGTATGGAGATATTAGACCAGAGATAGTGTATGAGAGGCTAAATTATTACTACTTGAAGAACATGTTTGAACCAGATGAAAGTAGTATTGAATGGAGGAAGTTACTGAGCTCTACAGTTCAGAAGTGGTACTTATATCAAAGTTGTGGAGTTCATGTTTTGTCTTGCATAGGTGTTACTGTATATATGCTTGTGGAGAAGGACTATGCCATTAATAACAGTACATCTATCCTGTATCAAATGTTGCAGCCTGGTATGTTAACATTACAGAATAGTTTCTTTCGGATGATCAGGCTTATAAAATTGATAACAAAATATGAGAAGATTTTGAAATCAAAGGTTTCAAAACAGTAAGGTGTTTGGAAGCATCCTCCTAGTGGTTATCTGGGATTAAGGAAACTTGATGATTTTTGGAGAAAAATATCAAGTTTTAGGGGAGGATTGTTGGGTCTGAAATGCTGCTGATTGGAGAATTACAACTCTGCCGAATGGTTATGTAACTCTGCCGATTAGTACAAGAACTCTGCTGATTTGATAACTCTGCTGATTTGGTATAATAGGCACATTGTAACTCTGCTGCTAGCTCACGAGGACTCTGCTGCTAGAAGGATTACTATGCTGCTTGTTATTTATGTAAAGTATGTTAAGATAAGTATAGAATAGATACGTATGAATATTTTACTTGTATAGGAAGTCTTGTAAACCGACTAGGACTCCTTACGCTATAAAAGGAGGTTCTAGGGTTAGGGTTAGAAATCGATTGATTAATCATCTTAGCATACGTATTATTGTTTTACACTTCAAGGTTTCTTGTAACCCTATTGCTATTCAGAGCAATCGTTATTAATATAATTGAAGTGTTGGTTGGATAATTCGTTTGTGTTTTCTTCTTAAGATCAAATATTAGTTTCCGCATAATATTTGATATACAGTTTCTATACCTATTACTTTAGATTTATCTAAGGTAATTAAATACGATCGTGAAGCTCAACTGGGATCAACATGATGGTTTGTTGAAACTGCTTATTATCGAATATATAAGCAGTTGTGATGGCTTATTATGTGATGCTGCTTATTCTGGTGTTCTTGGATGGTGATGGTTTGTTGAAACTGCTTATTATTAAAATAAGCAGTTGTGATGGTTTGTTGAAACTGCTTATATCTAATAAGCAGTTGTGATGGTTTGTTGAAACTGCTTATTATTAAAATAAGCAGTTGTTCCTAAACTTGGTTTTTTAAATGGTTTCTTAAAAAAACCGAGATACGGCAATGATGATAAAAAAAAAAAAAAAAAAAAAAAAAAAAAAAAAAAAAAAAAAAAAAAAATTTTGTTTTGATTGGCTTGGCATAACCAGAAATGGACGGTAAAGTGAGTTTTTTTCACTTTGAAACATTCAAATTTGCAGCCAAAATGATAAAACGATAATAATCTGAGCCTATTAAAAATCTCGATGTTTTTTTAACGTTTTTTTATGCATGTAATATTGAAAAAGTGTAAAATTTATTATTACCTCTTCTGTGTAAAATTGTGAACTCGACATTTTGATATCGGTTGTAGTGTTTGTGCCAAATTGATTGTGTTTCACTTGCGGCTTTGTGAAATCTGATTGTGTTTGTATCTGATTGTGTTTCCCCTTGTGTTGTGTGAAATCTGCTTGTGTTTCACTTGGTTATAACAATGAGTGTTGTGTTACATCTGCTTGTGTTTCACTTGGTTATAACAATGAAATGGAATATAACTTGACATAAAGTTTGACACAAAGCCTGTGAAATCTGCTTGTGTTTCACTTTGGTTATAGCAATGAAATGGAATCTAACTTGACATAAAGTTTGACACAAAGCCTATGAAATCTGCTTGTGTTTCACTTGGTTATAGATATGAAATGGAATCTAACTTGACATAAAGTTTGATACAAAGTTTGACACAAAGCCTGACATGCTGAAATAAAACGTGAACGGGGGGAATCTTTTAAAGGGGATGATGATGTATTTACTACCAAATTTAGCAACCTAATGGACGGTAAAGTGATATTTTAAAAACTTTACAACCTTCAAATCTGAGCTATTAAAAGTCTCAATTTTTTCGATTACTTTTTCTTTTTAACATAACACAAAAATAAAACGTGAGGGAACAAAATACAAAAAACTTGAATACTAAAAAAAAAAAAAAGAGTTAAAAAAATAATAAAATAAAATAAAATAAAATAAACTGAGTGTGACAAAAAAATAAAACGTGAATTGGGGTATGCTGTTAGTAGAAGAGAAAAAAATAAAAAAATAATAAAAATAAAGTACAGACATAATAAGACAAAAA